>OZ010795.1:21683873-22283873 GCA_963932465.1 Maratus speciosus | reverse complement strand
CTTTGTATGAAAAAGGTGCTTGAGTATTATGAGAGATGATGGATTGGCTGGCTATGAGTTTTCTGTAAACAGTGCGTTCTATTCCTTGGTGCGTCTTGATTACTAATACATCTAAATAAGGTAGCGTACTATTTTGTTCTATTTCCAATGTAAATTTAATTTTAGAACCAAGGACATTAATCTGGTTTAAAAGGTTATTGAGCAAGGTATCTGATTGTTGCCATATGATGAAAATATCGTCTACGCATCCGATCCATGCATGGGGAATATAATCCAATTTGTATATATCTATTTCAAGTGGTCATAATATGAATTCAGCTAATAATCCTGATACAGGAGAACCCATTGGAGCTCCGTTATTTTGTTTGCATATTTTGTCGTCGAAAGTGAATTATTATTAACTATAAGATTAAGAGCACTCTTTAGTGTAGTTTTCATATTATCATTAAAACTCTCCTTGCGGTCAATGCAATTATTTATATTTGTAACGGCTTTTTGGGTATCAATAGATGTGTATAAAGGGACTACATTTAGAATGGCTTGAATAAGATTAATTAAGATCGTGAATCTTAATAAAGATACTTTATCACTTTTTATAGCATTGTTTTACTTAATCTGTTTATAAGTGATTATTATACATGTTTTAATTAGTTTTGTCAAAAGTAATTTATGCATGTCTTTAAAACTCACTCCTCTTTTTAAATTTGTTTAATGAAATTCAAAGTTTAATTACTCTGGTGTTTAACTTTCGTTGAAATATTTTTTTATTTAACTTCATTTATTTATATAATTATGAAAGAAAATCACCTATTATTATTAATATACTGTTATAGTTAAAAAGATGAAAACAGTACATTCATAGGATTATAAATGCGTTTTATTAAATAGACCAACATGTTTCATACACACAATCGGAGCTTTTAATAAGACTTTAAATGTGTTTAAAATTAGTTCGGATTTCAAAGCTTGGTTTATTCAAAATGTTTGAGAAACAAATTCTGATTTCTGAATGTGGACATTTCTTGGATGATTTACATTGATATTTTTAACATATAATATTAATCAAATTTCTGTATATGGACATGTCCATGTGTTTTTATGCTCGGTTACTTATATTTGAGCATTTAACGCACTCCAACCTAGAGGCATGGAATGAGAAGACTCAACATAAATGACGTCATTTATAACCATTCCCACCGCCGCCTGAATAATAGGCCTGAGTGCTGACACAAAAATGGCTCCTGTCGAAGGCTGTTGTACGGTCTCTTGAATACCTATAATGTTTTTTTTAAGTTTTTCGCAGGATATGGGATAAACTAATTTTTATGCATCAAAACATTTCACAGTAAAATACTGATATGTCGATTCCTCGTATTATATCTTCTTAGATTTGAATAGAAAAAGTTGAATACAGAAAAAGTTGAACTTTGGATCTACTACAAATTAAAAATTTTATGTTTGTTTTTCAGGTTCAATCAAAAGACTACGTAATAAGCCGTGTAAAGATGAAATAAAGATTAAAAAATATTGAAAATTGACTTAAAAATCGTGATAAAACTAAGTATTTCAGGATTAATTTTTTTGTACAATACTAAAACTTTGTTTTTATTTTTTACAATTTAACAAAATATATATATACATACTAGACGGGTCTGCCCCATGCAAGCTACGCTCGCCAACCCCCGTTCAGACACCGCAGAATCTAAAAACACGCTAATCTGATGGGTTTTAAAAATATTAGAGAAGATTGAATAATACTGAAAAAAACTGTGCAGATCTCACTGTAAACGGGTTACCATTCAATTCCCTTTGATTGCAAAAATTTAAGGGCGAAACAGTTGCTGTTAAGACATCCAATACTTGTTTTCGTTTTTGATTAAAGAGGATCAGTTAAACATTTGAAAAGAAGCTAAAATAAAATAAATTAAGTATACACAGTCTTTGCCTCCCGGTATTTTAAAACAATCTCTATAGCAATAGCCTGAGTCATGTGACTATCATCAACAGTTCTAGGCGGACCACTTCGCTTTTTATACTCTAGGTGCCATTTTAATACTTTAATGTTAGCCATGCACAGGAGATAAGCCACCAAATATTATTCTATCGCCATCATTTCATCTATATTACAATAGTTCAAGTCATCAACTGCCATAAACATATACGGTCTGATCCCTACGCCGTTCATATGAAAGTTTGGCAAAGATGTCATATACGTCCCATATTCGCGCGATTGTTTAAGGACGCTAATTTGGGGAACGCATCAACAGCATAAACAACAACATTCTGCTTACCATATCAAGCAAAATAATGATATTTTGGCGCTAGTTAAGTGCCCGTTCCGTATATGACATTAGCGTCAGAAAAAAAATCTCGCCAATATGGGACCGTAAACTTTCCATTTTGATTAAAAAATCAATTTTTTTTTCCGAATAAAACTACATAAAGTTTCCATGGTCACAAAGAATTCTTGGTACTGTTATGGTAGCCGGATGCAAATCTCGCCAATAGCTTTTTTTTTCAACTCCTCAGTTAGCATTTTATTTTTTTTCGAGTGGTAATATTTGACCACATGTCATATACGCACAGCAGGTTTGGCGTGATTTTTTTTTTTTTTTTTTTTTTTTTTTTTTTTTTTTAACGAAAATTTGGCGAAAACCTCGTTTTCAAATACCAGTTACATATGCATTTTTGGTATTACTTAGTTATCCCGCCGACCAAAAATCTATCGCCAAACTATAAGATTAAATGCCAATAATGGTTGTCGTAAATGTCACATTCACTTGACTTTAAGCAAGTTACACGTGTTTACGTCATCAAGTGATTTTTATTTCGACTTTTTATTTGTATATTTCTTAATGTTATACTAATTTATTTGTTCTTTCGTTATTTAAAATAAAATTATGTCAATTTGTATAATTTGGCGAAATTGGTCAATGGAATAACTAAGTAGTACCGTATTTTTTAATTATTTTCTATTATTTTCAAAAGGAAATAAAAGAAATTAATAATTATAGAACAAAATAATTTATATAATTTATAAAAAGTAATAAAAGTAAATAAACATTTATTACCAAATAAACAACAATAGCCGGGTTACCATGTCAACCTTTTCTGAAATATGAAAAAAAAAATACATCTGTTTGATTAAAATTTGAGTTGTCATCATTAGAAAAATGCATATAAAAATAGAAAAAAATTAATATTTCTAAAACTAATTCGAATTTAAAAATTCTAATACCAGTTTTGTGATCTGCGGATTAATGCTGATTTTTGGTGTTAATTTCATCGCAAAGTATTCCATATTTTACGAGAAATAGTCGATTCATATATCCGTTTCATAAATTCGTTTCATTAGGATTTTATATATATAGGGTAGATTTCTAAAGTAAAAAAAAAAAAAAAAAAAAAAAAAAAAAAATGCAATACTGCCAACTAATTACAAACCTTTTAATCTAAGATCAAACTTCAGTCAATATTCGATATTTCAAACTTTTAAATCCTCCATAAATTATATAATATCTTTTTTTTTTTTTTTTTTTTTTTTTTTTTTCTATAATAAATAGGATGACATTCGATCCAAAGTTTTTCTTTTGTTAAACATTTTAATTCTCTATAGCGGAATCCTTAAATCGATTCTTACATCGAGTACAACACAGAAAACAATTTGTAAGAGAAATTTAGATAAAAGTAGGATGAGTTTTTGAACTTTTCCTTAAAAATAATGATAAAACTCCAATTTTTGAGAGTGTTATCCCGGAGACAATTTGATAAGAGGGCAATTCGTGGAATTTTTGTTATAATTTATTATTTCAAGGAAGCTTATTAAATTATCTCTATTCCATATCAAAAAAATTCTGAACTTATGATAAGTACTCTATGTCATTTGTTAGTGCATTTGTTGCGCTATAGTTGGTAATCTCTGAACATCGCATTAATATATTATTTAAGAGCGATATAAAATTGTTATGAATATATAGTAATGGTAGTTAATAATAAAGTAAAAAATCGCAAAATGGCGTTTTGAAAACGATAAAATTCGCGTAATGTTCTGCAGCGATGTACTAATGATTTTTATGGTAAATTTGATGAAATAGCATCTAAAATATTTTTTTATTTATTTTAATCTCTGGTCTCTCAAATATTACATTTCTGTAGGTTATTTTCAAATTCCGGCCCAATAAAGAAATTAAAATCCTACCTCATAATAGATTTACAGTGTTTTGTAAAACGTTGGAAAAATTTAGTGCAAATCAATACAAGTCTTTTCTGTTTACTTGAAAAAAAAAAAAAAAAAAAAAAAAAAAAAAAAAAAAAAAAAAAAAAAAAAACTAATTAATTGTGAAACTATCAACACAGTAAAGAAAGATGTTGTTTGATTAATTTTATTAATGAGAAAGGAAGTTGTTAGTCAATTTCTCCATGATATAAAATGGTAGAAGGAAAATTTTTATTTTCATTTCAAGAGGCTATTTATTATTGGAAAGAATATTTTATCAAATAGTTAAATATTCTCAATTAAATAATAGTTAATATTCTCAATTCTAAAGGAAATTTATTTTTTATAAAAGACACACATTATTGTAATTACGGCTTTGCATTGTTTTTTAAAAGTATAACGACTATAAGAGTCTAATCATTTGCTACCAAACAAAATGGCGTAGAGTATTTATACGAAGTGAATTTTTCCAATTGAGCGAAAAAAATGCCCAGGCCGAGAATCGAACCCTGATCCTTGGCTTACGTTGTCAATGATCTACCGTTTAAACTAAATGGACTGACAGCAACCGAGCATATTTCGCCGAGATAACCTTATTGGTAATAATATAGACAGACCAGATGTTATTACTAATAAGGTCATCTGAGCGAAATAGGCTCGCCTGTTGTGCTTCAACGGTAGACCAGTTAGCTTAAACGGTAGAGTATTGGCACTGTAAGCCAAGGATCTGGGTTTGATTCCTGGCCTGGACATATTTTCTCTCAGTTGGAAATATTCAATTTGTAGGATAACCTTACCAATCAGTTTGATTGTGTTAAAATAACAATTTATAAAGCATTTACCTTAAAGTATGGGTTACACTCGTACGTTAAATAAAATAAATGTTCAGAGGATAATTTTACTTTAATTAATCGCGAGTTCTATGGATTAAAAATCATATGTCAGATTTTATCACATTGTGCTTTAAAATAAATCCAAAAACAAGTTTAAATATTAAACGCAAATCGTACTGGCACACATAGGTTGTGATTACAGAATGTGATGGATATACAGAATGTGACTGATATAATACGTCATAGAATATAATTTAATTTACAAAAAGAAAATCTTGTCATGCTATGATAAATGTGTAAAACGTTTATTTATTTATTTATTTATTTATTTATTTATTTATTTATTTTAATCCGAATACGATATTGAAAGATTTATACAGAATATATTTCTGTCTTTAAATATGTGAAAATAATACATAAAACAAAAACACTTCTTCATATTTTAATTGGCGGTGTGGCACTTCCATAACAAAAAAGCTAAAATGATAAATTTATAGAAAGCATCCATGATGTCCAAAGGAAAAGAATAAGATGAAACTCATCTGAATAAACGTTATTTGAAATATAACAAAGAATTTTAAAATTGAACAAAATCACATAATTCTCCAACTTATACATGTATTGATGTGTCACATTGTTTTAAATCCAGTCATTTAAGAATTAATTAAATCTTTAATAGTTTCTGCTCATGAATAGTCATGTGTTTTGATTTTCATATCCCCACAAAAAACATTTCTTTTGATTTTCACTAAATTTCTATTAAAATATGAATCTACTTCCACTGAACACTGTAAGAAGAAAAAGAAAATATTGCTTAATCTAGGAAAATGTAATGTAAACACATCCGAAAAAAAGCAGTACCCACTGCCGAGTTACCCACGATACCGAGAATCGTTTTCCATCTTTAACACGTTAAGCGCCACGTCCGTCACCGTTGACTGACAGTGAACTTTCCGTTTAAAACGCTTTATTCGCCGATGACTGATGTCTAAAATATGATATAAAACTAAAAAAATATATATAATTTTAAGTAATTACTGAACATTTATTTAAAATTTACTTACCTTTCACATATTACAGGATTCTACTTTCTTAAAAATTACTTAAAACATTGTAAACTTTTCAGTGCTTCAATGACAGTCACCGTAGCACTCAACGCGTTAAGAAGCTCAAAAACTATTTATTTTCGAAATTTCGATGAACGTTTAATAAAACAATGTTTATTTTGATTCCACTGATTTTCGGACAAGTTTCAGAGTCGTTTTTGTAGTTTATTAATCAGTTTCCTCAAACCGAAAAATGTGGGTTAGGCTGCTATCCTTTCTCAAGTAAACATTTTCAGATGCGTAACTGAGTTTATACATCCAAGAGCAACAAAATAATAATAATTTAAATGGTAATGCTAAATCTGTTACTTTATAACGCTTGCCAGTGAAATTTATTTGTTGAACATAAAAATGTTTACTTTAGAAATGATAGTACCTGAAAAGGCTGTATTTCGGGTTGAGAAAAGAAATTAATGCACCAAATAAACGAATTTGAAACGTTTCCGAAAATGCAGTGGCAGCAAAAGGAAGCTCTGTTTTATAAGTCCCTTAAATGCATGTTTCTTTCTTTTCTTCCAAAAAAATTATATATGATTTTTTAAAAGGTTTAATAACACAGGGAAAATAATTAAAAAATTCAGAGATGCCTTTCTCGTATAATACGTCAACCTTTTCTTATGTTGCACATCTGCAGTACAAGGAAAAACTAAAATATTACAGATTAGTAAATTTTTAAATAAATATGAATCTAAATACCTTATTTTATATAATTTTTTATTTTGCAAAACTTAACCCTTAAATGCATAAATTGTTTTTTTTTAGAATTATGATTTTTACTCTTGCATTAAAAATTAGACACCAGAAATTTTAAGATAGATTTTTAACTTTATATTTTTGATATTTTTACAGGATTAATAGTTCTATATAAATATACTCGTTGTTAAGAATTAAATAAAAAGTGGAGTATATATGCATCACTATGCATTTAAGGGTTAAATAGATTGTTTTGTGAGGTTTCTGAAGATAAGAAGGCTTTTCGGTATCGTGGGATAATCGAAAGACGTTATTGTATATTTTCGTTCGAGATTCTATTATATTTTCTTACATAAAGAAACATTCGTCCCCTTTTACAGCGGTATTTGTAACTTAAGTTATATTTTTCTAAAAGTAATTTTAGCATAAACCTTTCCTTTTCAAGGAGAATTTTGTCGTTTCAAGCAAAAATATTTCCCACGTTATTCTTAATTTAAATTGTCAGTGGGAATAGTTCTTGTTTTTTAATACGTGTTGTCTAGCAGAATTTTTGTTTCAATCGCAACATACTTTTAATCTACGAAATCTATTTTTAAAATTTTCACTTCAAATACATCGATAGGAACTTGGTGGAGTAAAATTACTTGAGATCATACATACACTATGTTCGAAAGCATCATTACCTGCATCAGCGACTTTTTCCACTATTATTCAGATTCGGAATTGTAAGGTGTCACAAAAAGATCCAGTGAAAATTGAAATTATATATACTCTATTAAGAGAGAAGCCAAAAACTTCCCCAACTACAGAAATGTAGTCTGCTATGCTAGTGCTTAAATCAGCGTAACGAGCAGTCAGGGCCGGCGCAACCATCAGGCAAACGTTATATTTAACAAATATAAAATTTGGTAAATATAATAAAATAGATATTTGCTTGAGAATTAGTATTCACCGTGATACGGGATTTTATACGACAGGAAAATATTCAGAATGTCCTCTTAAAAAAGCTAGTACAATTTTCAGAATATTACAAAAAAATTCCAACAATAAATTTATTTTTATAAACTACTTCAAATACAATTTAGGTCTTGTTAGGGGCCCCGAACCTCTCTATACATTTCTAAGTAAAGTTTCATCTGTATAAAATAAGAATATATCTAAACTAAATTTGTTTTTAAATGTTTCTTCGTGAGAAGAAAGTCAATATTTACATTATATCTTACAGGCAAAGTTGATACAATTGCCGGAGAGTGTACAGATGATCAATAAAGCAGCCGTGAACTCAAAAAATAAATATTTAAAACATTGTAAGGAATAGAAGATTTTGCGAAATTAAAAATAATTACCTAATGTGGAAGTAGCGGTATTGTTTCAATATTTTATTATCAATATGATATATTATTCAATAATATCTGTAAGTAAAACATAATTTTTTTTGTCTAATTTTGCAGTATACCTGAGCCCCCACTAACTGCACTGCCGAGGCCCCGCACGACATAGTACCGACACTGCGAGCAGTGTTCAGAATAATATCAAGAACCGGCAAAAAATTATGTACGTTAATGATGTACGTTGGTGTGCTTCACGGAAGAATGTTCTTACAATGTTGAAAGTACTTTCCATAAGATATCGTACAAAGAATTGTAAAGACTTTGCGAAGGGTCTGATGAAAGACATACGCAATCAGAAACAAATAATGTCAACCGAATCTCTTAGTGTTCATAGATTAATCTGGCTTGGTGAACTGAGTCTTTGTGAACCTGACTAAGCGCGCAGATACGCTTTTAGAATTTGGAGGATGGCAGTTTGGATCTATTGTAGTTTATAAAAATAAATTTATTGTTGGAATTTTTTTGTAATATTCTGAAAATTGTACTAGCTTTTTTAAGAGGACATTCTGAATATTTTCCTGTCGTATAAAATCTCGTATCACGGTGAATATTAATTCTCAAGCAAATATCTCTTTTATTATATTTACCAAATTTTATATTTGTTGCAAACCTTTGAAATGTTCCCTGCAGTTTAGTAAATTTTGCCTCACATTAGTGATTTATGATAAATTGCAACTAATATTTTTATTGTTGCAATATGTTGAAAAATTAATGTTAGACAAATTTATATATGTAATAATATTTTTTATTACATCTTCAAACCTTAATCATTAAATACTATCTTCAGTTTTTTAAATTATTATTATGATTATTATTACAGTTTGACGCGAAAAAAAATCTAGCTCTAAGATAAAATGCGCTTGCGTCTGAAATTCCATTCTTTTGAGAAAATGTTAAATAACTTAAAATCTTTACGCATTTTTTATTCTTTGCTTAATTCTAAAGATAAAACATTGTTTTTGAATATATAAAGCATTTGTATACGATCTATGTTGTTTCTCCAAAAAATAAATAATAGAAATCCGCTAAAACAATCGTAATAAAATAGCTCAACTTTTCTTTCATGAAATATTTTAACTTCCAAGTTTAAAGAAGCAGCACTGTTTGTAAGGGAACGGATTAAAATAATTCTAAATTTACGAGTCATTTTATTTAGAGCGTGCTTAAATGATAAGTATCACACAACGGCAATGCACGGGTCGGGTTGCTCATGACACGAAACTAAAAATTCTGTTTAAAGTACAATCCGAACACAACATACTTCAACTCGAACTCGATATATCCCCGAAGCCGGCCAGAACCTGACGTGATAGAAAATTAATCTATATTTTCTACAATTATGGAAATGTAGTTTACAATTATATCTTTAATATCCATTTTATCTTTTTGTATGTATTTTCTTATATACTCAATAATTATCAAAATATTGCTTTTGTCCTTTATTAAATATATAGGACATTTTTTTTTGAAAAATATGGTCAACCAGATTTTGACCCGAAGAAGCAAAAATCCAACTCGAAACCAACATGGACTTGAAAAGTTTAAAGTAAACGCGCCAACAATCATGATTGGGGTAAGATTTAGATAAAATCAAGAACTCTTCCACCAAGGTTCTACACCAATGTTTTACGACTGATGTTTATATTATATATTTTAGAAAAGCAGCTTACTGAACACCAAACTTTAAGGAAATTAAATAATCAGTTATAAACTATTTTCTATAGGACCAAAGTCGAAATGGAAATACAGTAAAACTTGCCTAAACGAAATCATTTGACACCGGAATTTCCGTTTTGCACTGTTTTTCGTCTTAGCAGGTATATATGTGATTCTTTCCGTCGTGACCATTAAAATTTTATGTTCAAAACAAGATTCCGTCATATACAAATACTGCTTTTACAGATTTAACTGTATGTAAAATGTATATTAAGCACTAAACACACACGTGCCCCCCCCCCCACCCCATTTCAATTTTCTACTAGGAATTCTGAGTAAGGATTTTTGACTTCCAGCACTTATGGTAACATCGCAAAGTTTGCGTTTTTGTACTGATTCAGAGGTTCAGGCCACAGTACATAGAGAATTGTAAAGCCGTAGATCGGACTTTTTCGCATAGAACTTCAATATGTTAGTGCAAAATTGGTACAAATTGTCAATATGTAGTGAACTTGCAACTCTGTTATACACGGAGTCTAGTTTTTTTCGGAATGAGAACATTCTGTCAATATTAACCTATGTACACACAAGCGACATATATTCTTCGTTTTACTACAATTTTTCGAAGTCTGTTTCTGGCTCTTGGAATCTCTGGTTAGTGGTTTTCACTGTAGTTTTACAAAATTTAGATTATGCTGTTCAATCTGTTAAATATTAAAACAGTATCGAAATTTCCTATTAGAGGATCTAGGGTCGAGTCAAACCTTGCGAAGGCGTTTGAGACCAATTGACTGGTGTTAGAGTTTGGGTTGCAATTAAGCACGTGACCGAGCACTCTATAAGTGTGGAATCCTCGCCAAATACTAATTTTCATCTTTAATAAGAGAAACGTTTTATTACAATTCAATCAAAAATCGATCAGAAACGATGGGTTCATAATTTAGAGACTTTTGATTAGTTCGTGAAATTGGGATATAACCTTTATTTCTAGCGATAACTGTGCTTGAGTCTCTAAGATATTAGTGAGTAACTGCCGTTTGAGAACCGCCTTAAATACCAGTTAATATAACTCAAAGCAAATATCCGCTCAATAAAAACTTATGAAAGAACCAGCATATCCTACAAATATAATGTAACCACACTTTTACGTACACTGTAATTCAGTTTTCCCCGCAATTTACACTTTTTCTTTAAATCTCTTGAAATGTGTAAACAGGTTCATGTTACGGCAAATTTTGTATTATTTAAACGCGTAATTTTTTTCCTTAAATATCCAGAAAATTTCTTTTACAAAACACTGGTCGAAAATTATCCCTGCGTCGTAAGGATGAGGTTATCCTAAATCATTCTTGTTTACAAACAGCAGCAGTACATAAAAAAATCTTGCATTCTAGAATATACATTCAAAATCGATAAAACAGTCAGTGTTCTTAAATCCGGAGAAGATCAGGCTGCACTAGAAAATGTATTACCTTTAAACAATTATCGGACAAACAGCTTGCCAAAGGTAAGTAATGGATTATCTGCAATATACCACAGTGAATTTAAACGGATTTTGTCGTCAATGAAGTAATTTGTAAGTCAAGAGCTATTCTTTCGATAGAAAAAAAAAGAGAAAAAATACAACACTCAATTCCGTTCCAATATCAGATAATCTTTTTATTAGCTGGAAATCTATTGTATTAAAATTTAACAATTTTCTTTCTTTTTTTAACACATTAAATATTGGAGGTTTTTCTTTCAACTTATATATTTATCTTATTTCTTATTAATCTATCTTGCACATAATTACTCATAATTATTTTTTGTTGTTGCTATACATAAAATGCATTAGGTTTGGCCTTGTTCATTTCAAAAGCATATAATTTTGGATTGGAAACACTAGAGTTACCCGCGATTCTCAAAAGCATTCTTTATCTTTAGAACCTTCAGGAACTAATATATTGAGACATTTAAAGAATATTTATAAATCAAATGGTCCTTTGTTGCCACTAATTTTTGGAAATGTTTCCGATTAGGTTTAATCAGTTTCCCCCTAGAAAATAGGTTTTTCGGATGCTGTCCATTCTCAATTAACTAGATTCATGTTTAACAAACCCGTTTCCGAAAATCAGTAGAAGCACAAGAAACGTTTTTATTATAACTAATTCTCTGATTTTCGAAAACAAAATTATTTTTCGGGATTCTAATACTAAAGGAAGTTTTTCAGAATCGCGTGTCATTCGGCTGGAATTATTGCGCATTGTTATTCGTTAAAACATATTTTCCTTGATAAAGAAACAATTGTCTTTTTTTTACAATCTGCGTCTTCATTATGGTTTAAATTCTGATAGTAAATTAGTGTTTATGTTACTTTGAGACACCCTATTTTTTGTTTAAATGTAGACTGCGAATCTAATTTCCTACTTCAAAATTATTTGTTGTGACGTACTCTGCCATTCCCTAAAATTTGCTTAATCATTTTTGATGCGATTTTTGCATGCGCCGCTGAAATATGGAACATGTATATTTTATATAATTATTTAAATAATAATAAAACTTTATATTTGGGTTAATAAATCAAAATAGTATCTTAAAGCGTAGATTTCAAGTACAATTTTTTTATTAGAATTTATTTCGAGAAAGTCTATATTTATAAGGTAATTTTTGTGCGTCTTCAATTCATTTATATTCAACTTATATTATTTTAGCTTTTAATGAAAGGGAAAATGAATAAATGTCTCTTTTGCCTCTTTGTTTGATTTAAGGCGAAAAAACTTTAAATTTTTTCTGAACAAATAAAGAATTTACATACGTTCTCTGTTGTTTCCTCATAAACAATTCATAGAAATCTGCTGAAACATTCATAATCATATAATTGAAATTGTCTTTCTTGGATTATTTTTAGATCCACTGTTCCATAAACAAAATTCATTTGAAGTGAAAGGGCATACATAATCTTCGTTTATATGTTTTGTAAAAAAGCGTGCTTGTGTATAAAACTCAGAAGCTTTAAAATGCATGTTTTTAGAATATATTTTTTTCAAGCACACACGAGCAAGGTAAATTTTCAGTTTTGGCATACTCATCATAATCTAATATACCAGTGATATAAAGGAGATTTTAGATAATATAATAATAAATGATAATAAAATAATTTATCATTTCTTTTTTCAATGATTTCTCATGGGTTATCAAATCTCTATAAGAATAGTTAATATGAACACTAACAAACATGGAATTCTTTTTACGGTAACTTTCCAAATACCTTTGTTTGGAAAATTTTACAAGCTAACTAAGCTTTTTGTGGATTTTTAAACAGTTATTTTTATCAATTTACGATTTAACTATATTTTCAGGAATCAAAGAATTTAATTAAATTAATCATTGTAGTTAAATTTTCAATTACATGATATTCAATCGATTCAAATTTTCTAGAATAGGATCGTTACTCTGTATAAGGCCACGGCACCAATAAAATAAAATATCAAGGGCCATCCTATACATTCGAGCTGACATTGAGTATACTCAAGCACACACATACACATATATAGGGTGTCCCTAAAACAAACTGATTATACATATTACATGTATCTTCCGTAAATCTGTATGAAGAGCATCTGTTTAAAATGTAAGAAAAACGAAAGTTTTATGGGTAATAAACTATAAGCGAATTTACATTTATGGGTATATTTTTTGCTTGTTTTTAAAATGATATAATAAAATTGAAAAAAAAAAACGTTTTATGAATACGCTAAAAATTAACACACAGTTTTGTTTATGGAACTAAAATTTTTAGAATGATTTTGTATTTTAAGGAACAGCAAAGTTATAGTATTCCTCAACTTTTATTCCTTTTGAATACGCGCAGTAAAACGTTACCTTGAGAGGAATTCAGGGAAATCAATTTATTTTTTATTTCAATCTTTGCAAGAAGAAAGTATTGGATGCAGGAAAAAAATTCCGGTTTTTGACGGATTTATATATTTTAGTAGATACGTAACACGATTTGATTGTTTTTAGAAAACGTCTGTCTGTATGTTTCACAAACTAATTAACGAAATTTAATAAAACTTTAGATTCAGTTATACCATGATATAAATTGATGCTGATTAGTTTTTTGTGTATATCGTCCGACAGGTGGCGCTGCTATAGTTCATCTGTAACGTTTTCCGCAATAGTTCTATCTCAAGAACTAATGCACGGATTTTCATTAATTTTAAGTTTCTGTTAGGCGTTCACATAACTTTCTGCTGATTAGCTTTTGATGTGAATCGCCCCAAAAGCGGTCGCTGCTATGGTGCACTGTTAAAAATTTATATTATTATAGTAATAGTTGTATCTGAATAAATAATGTACGAAATTTCATCAGACTTCATAATCTCCGAGATGTTGACATCAGTTAGCGTTGGTTAGGTTTTCGATTAAATCATATATCAGGTGGTGCTGCTATGCTAATTTTTTCACGAGCTATATATCAAAAACAAATGAACGTAACTTAATTAAACTTAATATTCTGTTACACTTTTAAATAAAAAGACTTTTTTGGCTGTGACGTATTCTGCGCGATGTTATCACCTTTATATTTTTTGTGTTGAGAATTTTGGTTGCAGACGTCTAACAGCGTGGGTGACGAAATTCAATAATTTGCTTGAAAGTTGCGATGTTTGCTTATATCTCTTTTTTAAGTGCACACGATTCAGCGAATCTATACCTTTAGAATATTCATGATGGTCATATATTGTCATTTAATTTTAGCACTGTGGTAGCGAATTTTGAAGTATTGACATCTATGAGACAGAAGAAAGTTTTGGTATTGGCACATCCAATTAGTTTGTTCTAGATATTCGCTTGAATTTCGCTTTCGTTTAGTTTTCAATCCAAAATAGAAGGAGATTTAAATCTCATGTGAGGTAAAAGCAATGTCATTTTGTATATTATTGGTATAATCGAGCGTAGGAAAAATAGTTCTATAAAATTCAAACTTTATCCTTTTTAATTTCTGTTTTCACTTTTAATTGAGATATTTCTAAAAATATTAACAAAAAAAAAATGTTTAACATTTTAAATATTTTTTTAATTTTTCAAATAATACGTTTATTAAGTTAGAAGTAAGTTTAATAATTTCAATATTTAAATCTTTATATGTTCTTGAACAAACAGCCCTTGAGTCAGCTGCCGTATGTGTTATTTATATATGAAATCAATATTTTACATGCGGGCATATTAAACATTTTATTCAACAAAGCAACGCAAACATATTTTATTCATTAAAAAAAATGTTACATTGAATAAGAATATCAGTCTATGTCTTGAGCCTTAAAAACCTATAAAAGCTCTTTTGCTGATTTGACAAATTTTCATCCTATTCAATTTAAAAATCGTTAATTTATCTGAAATTTATCCTTTCAGATATATTAACCATTAAATTAAATTAACCCTTTTATTTAATTTATCCTTTACTTTATCTGAACATCTTTAATTTCGCTTGGTCTCTCTTCTATACCTTACTAGTTTATTCCCAAAACTAAGCAAAGAAGTTTATGGATAATCTTGTAAACATTATTTGAATATCTTGACGTAAATTTTATGACGCAGTAAAATTTCAAAAGAAATTTCCTGCATGCGCAAAAGAAAATAGATACATATATTTCATAGAAATAAAATTTTATACGATTTTATTTTACTAGTGGTTGTCATATGAGATTTGTCCTTGTTTTTAAGATACGGATATGGCTAGTAAAAAAATATGGCCTAAAAAAATAATTTGATTTAGCTTTTTACTTTGTTTTATAAATTCTTTTGAGAAGCGTTTCTAACAAAAGAAAAACCATTTTCAATGCAGAAGGGAAGGAAATTCAAATCTGAAGTGAGGAAAAGGCAATATCAGTTTTGTACATATACATTACTGGAATAACTGAATCCCATTGATAAAGCTTCTTGAAATATAAAATATTTTATAAACTAGTACTTGTATATGATGTCATAAATATATTAATATATTGTTTTATTGAAGAAAATATCATTTTAAATCAATTAGGAAATATGTATTAACTATTTACAGCAAAACTGAATTCTCAAGATAAATATCATGATGGTTTATGGTCGTTAAATCTATCTTTTATTACTATTTTCTTTGCATTTTTATAAAGTTTTTACTAAAAATGTAAAAAACAAATGTTTTATCATATCAAGCATTTAAACAAACCGAATGTCTTTATATATGCTTTTTAAATGTTCATTTTGAAATTGGATTTAAAGAAAAATACAATTAATACACTTATTTTATATTTGTAAAACTTTAATAAGAATTCATTATTAATGTCGTAAACACATTTCGTAAACAATTGAAATATATATATTATAATTTACATTTTATTATGCAATTTTTATTAATATTTTTGTAACACATAGATCATTGCTTTTAAAATGAAAACGTATACTACAACAGATTTCGTTTAATAATAGTACGATTAAAACAAAGACACGGTTAAAAGGAGCAATTTGCAAGTTACGAATGGTTCATTATTTAAACTATAGTAGTTTTCACGCTCTTTACGAGCTTCAAAAGTAAGATCACGTTTAATACAAGCAAAACATATATTTACTTCAATGTGATTTTCGGCGGAAAATACGGTAGAATTTGAGAAAGAAAAATCTTTTTTATCGGACACTCTCAGAGATAATATTTCTCCATTACAATTGTGTATCAAAATGTAGTAAATTATCGGGTTTTATCAGATGAGAGTTTTGACCTTCTAGGAGTTCCCCCTCCTCATCCACAAAAATGTAAAGGGATACCCTGAGGTCTAAAAAGAATAAAAGAAAGAAAGTCGACATATGGACACCTATAATACCGCACCTCTGTAGGATTTACCACTAAGCCAAGGAAAGGGAGAAGTATTGAAATAACTTGTGTTTATTTTATTAAAGGGTATTAAAGGTATTTCTTTTATTTAATAAGCACTTTTGTCCCTATTAACCAGCCTCTTATTGCTTTATCTCTTATTGCTCTGTGAAAATGAAAAGGATATGTGAAGACAATAGCTCGGAAATAACAGCGACTTTGTTAGAGGAGTTGTATCAGGAAAAAAGGAAGTGATCCCTTACATTACGGTAGGTCATTCATGTCCGTTAAAATTATTACATCATTGTAAGCTTTGAATTCAGTACTATGATTTTGCCTAAAGAAGGTGGCATTCACAAAAGAAAGATTGAATATTTTATGGTAACTTTATGATAATAAATTAATTTAAACATTAAGCCAATAACAGTAATGTAGAGTTTAATGATATGCGTGTTTTAAAGCTTTCTTTATCTTCATAGATATGACGAGTAACGGCTTTAAGAGGACTCTTATAATTATCTTGCTTCTCGTTTTAACCGAGTTATGTTGTTTTATGATCCAAAGAACTTTCTAGAAACCTCATAAAAACAAAAAATTGCGCAAGGCCTTTAGAAAAAAAATGTCTTTCTTCTTTAGGTGGAAAAAGCACGTGCCACCACTTTAGAAGCAGGAGCAAGAATGAATAGAAATAGATGGGAAATGTACAAGGAGGAGAAATAGCCTATTGGAAAGCAGGAGCCAACAGCCAATCACACAAGAGCATAACATATTCAGAAGAACATAAAATAAAAGGCGAATTATCAAACAAATTAGATAGAAACAGAGTCAGAATATTAAATGAAATCACACGACTGTATAAAAAATATATATCTTGGGGGGGGGGGGGAGGTATAAGAATTAAATTAATGTATTATAGAATTAAAAACAGATATAACAATAATAATAATAATAATAATAATAACAATAATAATAATAATAATAATAATAATAATAATAATAATAATAATAATAAAAGTAAAAGTATAAAATAAATGCAATTACAATACTGAAAAATTTTAATAATACATGCAAATATAAATACCGAATACTAATATTAATAATTATAAATATATATATATTATATGGTGGGACTTTTATGGTGTTTTAATGAAGTTTTTTTTCCTTATTGTATCGCACAAGCTTATATAAATATTAAGTACTACTTTTTAAATTTAAATACGCATGTTTAAGTTAAATTATGTGTTTATTAATTGTATTATTTAAGTTAAATGCACTCAGAAAGATATACGCATTTTCAGAATGATAAAAATTCCATTTCCGCGTTAGAAACTGCTTTTAATTTACATTTATGTGCCCTATTTTAACTGCATTTCACTTACCTAAACATCCTTTGAAGTTATATCGGCTCACTGAATGGTGATAACTCAATTTATACATGTTTAGTAGACTGCATTAAGTCGTTAGGGAAATATAATGTAACAGTACTGTGGACCTAATTATCACAACAATCGCGGTAATCAAATATCCCTAATCAATAGAATATTAGCCGCTTTGTGACATTACCGTGATACATACGTCATTGAGGTAAAGGCGATGGAACGATATCACATTCGATTTCTCTTGTGGCATTGCTATGCTAATATTTATAGTGCGGATAGTCTAATATATTTTACTTATTTAATTAAATTATGTACTTTGCCATAAACGTAAAAATTTCCATATCTGTATTTTGCTATGAAACAATGGTACTTCGCTGTTAAATAGGTCTCGTCGCTTTATTTATAAGCAATTAGGTCTTAAGAAAGTGCGATTTTTTGCTAAATGATATAAACAACTATAAAAAGACATATAAACGTTTATTCTTTTAAAAGCATGCACAAAAAAATTCTTCGGATTACACAAATAAGATAAATTACTTTTGTTTGTATACAGTAAGAAATATGTGGCTTCTGTTAATAAACTGTACAAATATTGAAAACATGACTTGTGTGTATGAAACAGTGAATGCTGAATTTAGTGATGTAAATATTTGTAGTTCTGAATGCTCTTATGTACAACTATTTCTATAATTACATTACATAACATTCTATGAAAGTAACGAATTATAATTCGTTAAGCATTATGAAATCATTTATAATCGCAGATTATAACCGAAGAAGCATCATTATTAACCACAGATGCATTTAAATTATGAAAAAAATATAATGTCAATGAATTGTAATGCATATTAAATAAATAAATTAAAAAAAATAGAAAAAAAATGTTTTCTACTTTATACCGAACACTAAAACTAACTGAATATCTACCATACAAAGCTTTTGCAACAATTTTATTTGATGCATGGTAAGAAAAAAAAAGCTGTTTTCTATTGATCGAAAATGTTGTAGTAGCGTTTGACGGGTCGATAATGTCCAGACAACTGTTGCCAGTGCACCTCCTACGCCAGACTTGCTGTTGTTCCATGTAGCACATCCTAGCTGTGAATTTTTGAACTATTTTTTAACCGAATCCTCCAACTCCCGTTTTGTTTAATCATCCAACAAAGCTGGCTTCATTCTAGCAATTGGATCGTGGTGCAGGTCACGCTGAGTACTGCCATCTTAATTATAGCCACCATGCATACATATATACATATTAACTGAATAAATATCATTATATTTAAAAGCATACTATTTTGCGACATAATATACCAGTTAATGTAAGGATTCAAATGTTACATGCACGATAAATAAAATTTTATATGCAGGTCAGCCCAATATTGTAACGTAAAAAAGTACTGGTTCTATTCCATAGTGAACAAATTCTGCCTTGCAATGCTACGCATAAATATTGATTTAGTTATTTCGCATTACAATTTTGTCTACTTTTTGCATTTTTGCAGAACAGAGCAAAATATTTACAAAATAATTTCATCTGACGAATAATCTGATTCCCATTTGCTACATTTAAAATGGTTTCAAAGAGAAATTTTCAAAAACAGAATTTAATTTCCTCCAACTATTGTTAAATTACTTTTTACATATATTCAATTTGATTTCTTAAAACTCAATCTTATATGCTGGATTTGTATCATTGTAATGCAATGAAACTTATAAACGATTGTTTTGATTTAATAATTTTCGTACTATTTGCCTATAGATGATTTCTTATATGTTATATGCTGGATTTTTTTCCATTCATTGCTTTACTCCATATTTTTATTTCGTTCTGTTTCTGCGAAGGTGTTCGCAGTTCCTTTTTCCAAATTACTGCATTCTGTATGTTTTTCATATGCTTAAAAAAGTTGTATTTTTCTCAAAGTACCATTCAATTTTTTCTTTTTTTAACTTACAGCGCCATCTGTTGGTGCGATTTTAATTTTTTTCTTACAACGTCTAAAAAATTCCCGTTGTTTTAAGAGCAAACTGGTCAATTTTCAGGTCATTTGGATCAGTGGTTCTTTTGTTATAGGGTTTTACTTTCACAACTTTAAAAAAAATTCTCCTGTGTTTTATAACAATGCTGATTATAGTAAAATGTAACTTAATAATATATTATAGTAATGTTTGTTTCATATATAACACGCATATAAGAGATTAATTTGTTTTTATTAACAATTACCAAATTAAAATAATATACAGCGAAATAAATCTTCTTATTTTACCTATAAGAATGCATTTTATTTAATCGTAATACCCATTTATTTAGAAAATCCTGAAAAAAACCTCTCTAACAATAAATAATTTTCCTGATAAAAAGCTTAATGACACGCACGCCAAAAAAAAAGAAAAAAGTAAATATTTACAATACCAGGAAATCAGCAAAAATAATTAATTAAATTTAATTTCACGCTTTATGAAGATGGAAATAAAGAGCCTGGCGAATCAAAAATATATCCTAAATGGGCTTTTTCTATATTAATTGAATCATTCCATCCCATAAGCAAATTACACAATTAGCAGATAAACAAAAGTAATAGTCTTCATTAAATGTTTTTTCGATTTTCTTTTTTCCCGTCTTTTTACTTTCTTCTATCTTTACAAGAAGAAAGTATTGGATTCGTGAAAATTTTCGATTTTCTGTTTTCGACGGATTTACACGTTTTAGGAGTCAGACATTCCAAAAAACATGTTTTTACAAAATGTCTGTTTGTGAGTCTGTCTGTATGTGACACAATTTTTGTAGGCGCTCTATCTCAAGAACTAATGCGCGGAATTTCATAAAAATTTATTTTCAATTAGTTCCTGATATAAATTGGTGCTGATTAGTTTTTGGTGTAAATCGCTCAGAAGTTGGCGCTGCTATGCAGAATTTTTCTTGATGTCCGCAATAGCTCAATCTCCAGAACTAATGCACGGATTTTCATCAAACTTCAGATTCAGTTTATCCTTGACATGAATTGAAGCTTTGTATATTTTGGCGTAAATAGCTCAATAGGTGGCGCTGCTATACTGCATTTTTTACGATTTCCGCAATAGCTCTATCTCAACAACTAATGCTTGGATTTTCATCAAACTTCAGATTCAAGTATACTTTGATATGAATTAGTGCTGTTTGTGTTTTGGTGCAAATCGCTCAACAGGTGGCGCTGTTATGCTGCACTTTTCAGAATTTCCATTATAGCTGTATCTCAAGAACTAATGGAATAATTTTCACCAAACTTCAGAATCAGTTAATCCTTGACATGAATTGACATTTTGTACATTTTGGTGTAAATCGCTCAACAGGTGGCGCTGCTATGCTGTATTTTTCAGAATTTCCACTATAGGTGTATCTCAAGAACTAATGCACGAATTTTCATTAAACTTTAGAATCAGTTAGTCCTTGATATGAAATGACACATTACACAGTTTGGTGTAAATCACCCAATAGGTGCCGCTGCTATGCTGTTTTTTTGTGATTTCCGCAATAGCTCTATCTCAAGAACTAATGCTTGGATTTTCAACGAACTCCAGATTCATGTATACCTGGATATCGATTATTGGTGTTTATGTATTGGTGTAAATCACTCAACAGGTGGGGCTGCCATGCTACATTTTTCAGAATTTCCGCTATAGCTCTATATCAAGAAATAGGCACGAATTTTTATCAAACTTTAAATTCAGATATACCTACTTTGATATGAATTGGTGTTAAATTGATGTAATATCTTGCATTATTTAAATGATTTAATTGACGTGATTTATATAGAAGAAAGTTTTGTGATGACCACAATATACTAGTTTCTCTTCGAATTCTCTTAATATATTTTATATTTACTTAAAAGCAGATAAAATTTGGAAGTTATTTCTTTTACAATAATTACGTTTAGTGATGGGCGATAACGAGATGTTTTTCTCGATTTTCTCGATTGTATGGACATCTCGATATTTTTCAATTGTGTAAATTTTTTCTCGATGACTTCAGTTTGCAAATTTCTTTTATAAATCATATATTATATATTATATACGTCATACATTTATCAAGAATCGTCTGCGGGTGAACTGGAATTAGTCGATGGTGACTTCGACTAGGTGACTTCGACCGCTAGCGGGCCCTTCCTTTAATCGGGGCCTCTAATTTATACGTAATCTTGTAATATGAAATCACGAACAGGTTACCCGCTATATACGGCACTGATATATGATAGCAGGCGTGGTGTGGAGTGCACGCACTACAAAATCTTGTAAAAAATATAATATCGAAACGAATGAGCCTCGGACCAGATCTCTTGGGGAAGGGGTCAAAGTGAGCGGAGGGGCACAGCAGCTGCATAATATGATTAAGCCGTCACAGGTCTTTAGGCCTTTCCAACCATATGTCACATGAGAAGTCTGGATCTGAATTTATAAAAATGCCCTCCCCGTGGGGGCAAAGGGGGGGAGGGGTGCGGGAGGTGGATAACATGAGTAAGTGGTCATAAGCCTTTCCAACAATATGTCCCATGAGGAGTCTCAGCTAAATTTAGAAAAACACCCCCGTGGGGGAAAAGTGGGGGGAGTGCGGTCACCGGAGGTGCATTATATCAATAAGTAGTCACAGACCTTTCCAACGATATCTCACATGTGGGGTCTTCTCTAAATTTGGAAAAGTGTCCCCCCGGGGGGGGTGCAAAATGGGGGGACTGTCACCGGAGGTGCAATACATCAATAAGTAGTCACAGACCTTTCCAACGATATCTCACATGAGGAGCCTTAGCTAAATTTGGAAAAGTGCCCCCGGGGGGGGGGGCAAAGTGGTGGTTGGGACACCGTAGATAAATAACATCAAAAAGTAGTCACAGACCTTTCCAACGATATCTCACACAAGGGGTCTTCACTAAATTTGAAAAAGTGTCCCCTGGGGGGGGCAAAGAGTGGGGGGGGACTGTCACCGGAGGTACATAACATCAATAAGTAGTCACAGACCTTTTCAACGATATCGCACAAGAGGGGTATTGACTAAATTTGGAAAAGTGTCCTTCGGGGGGGCAAAGTGGGGGGGCGGTCACCGGAAGTGTATAGCATCAATAAGTACTCACAAACCTTTCCAACGATATGTCACATGAGGGGTCTTCGCTAAATTTGGAAAAGTGTCCTGAAATTTCATATATTATAAATAATATTTAGCGGAGGGCTCCATAAAAAAATCCGATCTAAAATGATAAAAACGGTATAAACTACCCTCGCAGTGGGGGCCAAATTAGGGAGGGGAGGAAGAAAGTGTCATAATATGAAAGAGTCATCCGAGAGCTTACCGATGACATATCCCATGACTGGCCCAAAAAAAGTTTGAAAATTGCTCCCCCTCCCTCCTCCCGTGGGCCCACTCTTTCGCCCCGGAATTCACACAGCCGCCACTTTAAAATTTTTATATTCAATAAATAATATTTACCGGAAGACTGCATAAAAAACCCACATCTAAAGTGATATTTAAATTTATTATAGAAATCGGCTACTGTTTTAAAAATTTGTTCGCCCCTTCCCCATCTCCCTTTGGGCGAAGAAAAGTTCATAGTATGAAAGAGTGGTCAAAAGGCTTTTCGATTATATGCCACAGGAAGAGTTCGGTAAAATTTTTAAAATTGCACCCCGCATGAGTCCACTCTCACGTCCTCCTCCCTCGAAATCACCCGACCCACCTTCATCTTTGAAATTTTTATATTTAATAAATATTTTTTATCGGAGGGCTCCAGCTATCTGACATCTTGGTAGGGTTAAAATGAGAGAAACTTTGAAAATTAGGGCTTCATTTCACAGCTCATTGTCATGCCTATTTCTCTATCTCGTCCCTTGGTACTCTCGATAAATTTTCTTACTTTTCTTCTATGCCGAGGGCGAGAGAAATCCTCGAAAATCTTCTCATAGGGAAATGTTGAAAAGCGCGAGAGAAATCCTCGAAAATCTTCTCATAGGGAAATGCTGAAAAGCGCGAGAGAAATCCTCGAAAGGCTTTTCATTGGGAGATTTCGAAAAGGGCGAGATAAACCAGCGAGAGGCTTCCATCGGGAAAGGTTGAAAAAGGCGAGAGAAACTATCGAGAGACTGCCCATCCCGAAAGGTTTAAAACCGCGAGAGAACCAACCATCGCATCGAGCAGCTTCCCATCTGGAAGCGTCGAAATGCTGGGAAAATCATCGAGATGAGATTTGCCGAAATGCGAGATAGAAATGAAGCTTTCAGAGTCGAACTTACCGCATGTCCATCTGCTTATCCAATATCTTTTTAGCTCACAGGCTATCTAAGCCTGAGAGCTAAAGTACCCGTCGGTTCTGTGTGTATGCATGTACGTACGTACGTATGTATGTATGTACGTAACGCGATAACTCTTGATTGAAATGTACGATTTGCTTCAATTTTTTTTATGTTCATTCTGATAAGGAGTTCCGCTGATTAGTTTTGACGGTTCATTGGTTAAGGATAAAGGGAGAGAAGGGGAGCTGTTCCCCCCTCCTTAATGTAGATAAATAAGTTTTTCATGCAGGATTATTCGATTTGCTCCAAATTTGGTATACCGGTTTATTATGTTAAGGAGCTTCCCTGATTAAACTTGGAAGTTCATTGGTTAAGGATAAAGGGGGAGAAGGGGGCTCCCCCCCTTAATTTAGATAAATGGGTTTTTCATGCAGAATTATTCGATTTGTTCCAAATTTGGTATACCGGTTTATTATGTTAAGGAGCTTCCCTGAATAAACTTGGAAGTTCATTAGTTAAGTATAAAGGGGGGGAAAGGGGGGTAGACCCCTCCTTAATTTAGATAAATAAGTTTTTCATGCAGGATTATTCGATTTGCTCCAAATTTGGTATACCAGTTTATTATGTTAAGAAGTTGCCTTGATTAGATTTGGAGGTTTACGGTTTAAGTATAAAGGGGGAGAAGGGGGCTGGTCCCCCCTTAATTTAGATAAATGGGCTTTTCATGCAGAATTATTCGATTTGCTCCAAATTTGGTATACCGGTTTATTATGTTAAGGAGCTTCCCTGATTAAACTTGGAAGTTCATTGGTTAAGGATAAAGGGGGAGAAGGGGGCTGGTTCCCCCCCCCCCTTAATTTAGATAAATGGGTTTTTCATGCAGAATTATTCGATTTGTTCCAAATTTGCTATACCGGTTTATTATGTAAAGCAGCATCCCTGATTAAACTTGGAAGTTCATTAGTTAAGTATAAAAGGGGGAAAGGGGGGTAGACCCCCCTCCTTAATTTAGATAAATGTGTTTTTCATGCAGAATTATTCGATTTGCTCCAAATTTAGTATACCAGTTTATTATGTTAAGGAGCATCCCTGATTAAACTTGGAGGTTCATTAGTTAAGTATGAAGTGGGGAAAGGGGGGTAGACCCCCCTCCTTAATTTAGATAAATGTGTTTTTCATGCAGAATTATTCGATTTGCCCCAAATTTAGTATACCAGTTTATTATGTTAAGAAGTTGCCTTCATTAGATTTGGAGATTTACGGGTTAACTATAAAGGGGGAGAAGGGGGGCTGGTCCCCCCTTAATTTAGATAAATGGGTTTTTCATGCAGAATTACTCGATTTGTTCCAAATTTGGTATACCGGTTTATTATGTTAAGGAGCTTCCCTGATTAAACTTGGAGGTTCATTACTTAAGTATAAAGGGGGGAAAGAGGGGTAGACCCCCTCCTTAATTTAGATAAATGGGTTTTTCATGCAGAATTATTCGATTTGCTCCAAATTTGGGATACCGGTTTATTATGTTAAGAAGCTGCCTTGATTAGATTTGGAGGTTTATGGGTTAAGTATAAAGGGGAGAGGCTAGTCTCCCCCTTAATGTAGATAAAAGGGTTTTTCATGCAGAATTATTCGATTTGCTTCAAATTTAATATACCGATTTATTCCGATATGGCGCTTCCTTCATTAGATTTGGAGGTTCATTGGTTAAGTATACAAGGGCGAAAAGGGGGCAAGTCCCTCCCCTTAATTTAGATAAATGGATTTTCATGGAGAATTATTCAATTTACTTTAATTTTTTTTTCTATGTTCATTCTGATAAGGAGCTTTCCTGATTAGATTTGGATGTTCATTAGTTAAGTATAAAAGCGTTAAAGGGGGTTAGACCACCCTTAATTTAACGAGATATGTTTCTTTTTTTCATGCAGAATTATCTGATTTGCTTCAAATTTGATATACTGATTTATTATAGTTAAGGAGTTTCCCTGATTAGATTTGGAGGTTCATTGGTTAAGTATAAAAGGGGCAAACGGGGGAGATTTTCCCTTCATTTATTTTTTGAGGGACATTATTCTTTGAAATAAGAGTATAATATACAACTAGTGTGAATAACCTGTGAGCTCAATGCCATCAGTTTAACTGGCACTTATCTTTTTATTGCTATTAACCCATGTGGGTTATGAGGCATAGTGGTTTATGTATTCAGTTCTGTATAGTCCTAGTTTCAAACTTTACTGTTGAATTTAGTGTCATTTTGCCCCGAATTTTCAATTTTTCTCTTATTTTAGCTATGCCAAGCTGCCCCATACCTGGAGACTCAGATAAATACTATTTATTAAATATAAAAAGTTCAAAGAGGAAGGTGAGTGAATTCTGGGGGGCGCGAGAGTGGGCAAAGTGGGAGGGTAATTTTCAAACTCTTACCAAACCTCTCCTTGACATATCATCGGAAAGTCCTTTGACCACTCTTTCATATTATGAACCTTTCTCCTCCCGGAGTTGAATTCCGGAAGGGGGCGGGCGGTGCGGGGGTGCATTTTTTTATTGTAGAGATTTCTACAATAAATATCATTAAATGAGGTTTTTTAATGGAGCTCTCCGATAAATATTATTTATTAAATATAAAATTTTAAAAGTGGGGCTGCGTGATTTCCGGGTATATTCTGGGATAAAAGAGTGAACCCACGTGGGAGGGGTAGATTTCAAACTTTTTTTGGACCAGTCATTTGATATATCATCGGAAAGTTTTCGGTTATCATCGGAAAGTTACTGTTTCATATTATGAACCTTTCTTCTTCCCTCCCTAGTTTAGCGCCCCGAGAGAGGCACTTTTCGAACTTTTCTGAAATCGTCGCGTTTTTAAACATTTTAGATCGGATTGTTTTACGGAGCCCTCCGATAAATAATTTTTAATACATGAAAATTTCAAAGAGAAGGATGGGCAGGGTATATTTCGGGGGGCACGATCATTGGAATCCTGGGAGTTGGGACTCTCTTCTATCTTTTGCTGACACCCCTCATGTGATATATAATTGGAAAGCTCTGTGACTACTATTTCATTTTATATATCGCTCGCGCCCCTCCCCTTACTTTGCCCCCGCGCGGGGGCACTTTTCTAAATTTAGCCGACACCCCTCATGTGACATATCGTTGGATAGTCCTGTGACCACTTATTCATATTATGCACTTTCCTTGCCTACCCCCTACTTTGCTCCCCGCAGGTGTTCGTTTAATGTATTCCAGTCGAAGACTTTCTAAAAATGGGGAAATTAATGATCCAATATCAAATGACGTAGAAAAATCAATAAAAAATTTTGATCCCTTTTATCATCCTTTAGTTCATGTTTTTGCCACTAGGGGGTGCTTTTGATTCTTATTTCTTTGGCCATTTTGGTACTATTTGCGAAAAATTCAATTTTTGATACTGAAACTCCCCTTACCGCTTCATAGCTACTCGCGTTTTTTCAGCTTTTTTCAACCAGGGGCACCCTTACAAGACTTTTCCAGTCTTGCGGCTCCATTATAGCCTCCCTTTGGTTTGTTGTTTTTTTATTCCATCTGTTTTCAGTTACCCTATATTTAATAAAATCTGCCTTATATATATGTAAAAACAATGATTTCAATAATCGATTCTAGAACATCTTTGTAGATTCTCGAAAGTAATCGATGGCTGTATCGATTGTGTATTTTACGATAACGATTTTTTTCGATTGGCAAATTTTCGAGAATCGCCCACCACTAAGCCCTATCACTACTATGGAATTGCCGGCCAGAATAATAGCTAAGTTTTCCAACAGCTGTTTTTAGCTTTTCTCCTTTTAATCGATTGTAAAACATCGCGATTGTAGATTCTGGGAATTAATCGATGGCTGTATCGATTGTGATTTTTTACGATGACGATTTTTCTCGATTGTCGAATTCTCGAGAATCGCCCATCACTAATTACGTTCTTCATGAAGAATCGTAAATATGGTAATTTATGGTAATTTCGAACACTGTAATAAACAAGAAAAAACGTATTTGAAAGAAAATTTAGAAATAATTAGAATTATCAACTGATGAATGTGTTTTATTAAAATTTCCAATAGGATTAGGTAAGATACCTGATATGTTTATTTTAAATTTTTTCAGAATTAAACTACTCTGCAGAAAGAAAAATAACGTATTATCAAATAATAATTATTCTTAATATTAGTATTAAGCATAATTATTATGTTTTAAAAAAGCAAGTAATTAGGTTTAAAAAATAAGTATGTTTTTAATTTTCTTTAATATAAGAGGTACCCAGTTATTTTATATCTGTTTTACGATGATTGCAATTTATTAATATATAAAGGAAATTAACAGTAGATATTTGTGCTAAGAATGCTCAGAACAAGATGTGAAATCCATTTTAATTTTAGAACTGTTGTTAGATAAATTTTACATGTAATTTTGTATTATACTAAATAAGTCGAAATGAATCTGGTTACAGTTATTAGTGTTATAGATACTCTATGGAAATTTTAGATCAACGCTCGAGAATTTAAATGTGAAAAAACAAGCAACAAAGCATGTATGCTTTATTTTCATAACTTCTGATTATGGTAAAACTTCATCAATGGTAAAATTTTTCACTTTCCTTTAGCTAAATGTAACAGCCAATTAAAACTAATAGTTGTGTGCATTATCAATACGTTAATTTAAAACAGACCTGTCCAACCTTTCAGTGAGGTGGTGCTCAACTTAGCAATTAACAAAGAATGGGGCGCGCCATAATTCATATTATTCAAATCATGTAACACTTACTAGATAAAATAGTGGTGGTGTACAAACATGGATATTTTAAAGAATTTTTTTTACGATGGATTTTAAGAAAGCTGACATAAAATATACGAAAGGACGACAAGAAAACTGCAAAAAGTGTCATGGCACTCTCAAGTCCGTCTTGGGCTTTCGAGAACAAGTGTGTGCGAGAGCTTGTCTTGTCGTTAGACCGCTGGCTACATGTTAAGAAATGTCACATTAAGTTTCTGTCCCACACATTAATACACAACAAGGACATAATCTATTGTCCTTCGCTTCCTTCAAGTGGCTTATTCACATTCACTTATTCGCGGTTTACTAAAGCACGATCAAACTTTAGTCAGTTTTCGTCATTTCAAACCTTTCTGGTTCTCTTGATCTGCACTTTTTTTCAGCGCAGCGGCTGTCGTTTTTAACACCTACCAACATATTTGAAAAATATTTTTGTATCCTCTTTGTCTCAGTGTTTGCCATTTTTCCGTGCTCTGACTCTCGGAAATATACATGGATTTTGCTTCAGTTTTTGATGCAGTTTTTGCTTCATTCTCATATTTTTTAGAATTGCTAATATAAATTCATGATTATTATGTTTAAAGGACGGTTATATATGTACATTATTTTATAAGATGAGAAAAAAAGCTTTTTCGTATCTGTAAAAAATATAGAGAGTGGGTTTTTGTATTTTTTTTAAGTGAAAACTCTTTTTCGGAAAATAGCCTACTTGATTAAAACTATTTCAGCATCTGTATTTTCAAACAAAAAATAATGGAATGAAATTGAAGCATTTAATTCACGCATTTTTAACGCTTTCCAACATAGTTGAAAAGTGTTCATGAATTCGATTTGTCTAGCCGTCGTCTGTCCGTCTGTCTGTCCATGCTCTAACTCGCGTAAATATACTCGGATATTGACGCAATTGATATATGTTAAGAATGTTTACCATGGCATGTTCGGTATTCAGTATGAAGTGTGTAGCATTAATAGTTCATTTTCACGAGAACTCAAATTAATTCCGTTTCATTACGGTCAATGGAGAAAAATCGTTTGCAGTGTATTTTAATAATGACATTACCCTTTTTCAAATGTATTGAAATTAATATAAATGTCTGAATTTCACAACAAGAGAATCACTTTAGAATAGGACATTCATAGCAGTTATTGTTCATTTACAGGGCCACACAAATCAAATCGGTTAAAGTACTGTCTTTGAGCCATCATGGCTGGAAGTGCGATTTCAATTTCGGTAGGCGTTTTTAAATTGAACGAATTTTTTGAATGTCACTCGTTTTGTATAAATCCTATGTCTCGTGTATAGGGCTGCACAATCTTATTAGCGGAAATTACTGAAAGGGAATTTTCAACTGTGGTTTGCTTTTCCTAACTGAACTAAATTTTTGCATGTACAGTGGCTCCCAAAAGTTTTCGTACACTTACGAATTTCAATGATATTGTATTCTATTCATTAATTATAATTAATATTTCAGTAAGAGTATTTAATAATAAGAACAAAAACCTATTTTTAACAAAACTACATAAAATATTTTAAAAACTTGCTAAAATTTTATTTAAAAAAAATCAGTAATCAAAAAGTAACAAAAAAGTTACCTTACAAAAGTCTCCGTACACTTTTAAGAAATCTTTACATATTAGTAAATACTGTAATATTTTGTTAAATTACATTCATTAGTAATTTAGTATGATATTATTTAGTATAAAAATAGTTTTTAAACGTCTGGGAATAGATTTCGTTAGTTTTTTTCTGTAATTTCTGCACCAATGTTCATCCACTCATCGATCATTACTGTTCTTAGTTCGTTTTTCGTTTTAATGTCGTTCCTTCGTACTCCATTTCTTTCCAGATATGTTCTATTGGGTTTAAATCAGGCGATTGAGATGGTGTTTTTAGAATTTATGGACAATTATAGAGACACCAGAGGCGAACGTTGAGAGCCGTGTGCTTATCGTTATCTTGATAAAAACAAAGTTCTTTCCAATATTCAAATTTTTGGTGGATAATTTTAAATTGTACTTTAAAACTTTTAAATAAAGTTTATGATTAATTATGCCATCAATAAATACAAAATTACCTAGTCCTGCTGCTCCTCACAACTCCTCCACACAAGGACACCTCCACCGCCATGGTTAGCTGTTTCAACTAAGCTCTTCGGTTTCAAATCTTCATTTTTTATTCTCCATACAAATATATGCCCATCGGCACTGAAAATATTAAATTTACTTTCATGTGCAAATAAGACATTATTTCAATACGATTCGGGTTTATTTATCATTGATTTTGCGAAGGAAAGCCTAAGTTTTCTGTTTGTCTCATTAACAAAAAAATTTCTACGAGCAGAACGCCCATTTAATCCAGTTGATATCAGAACTCGTCGATTAGTTTCAGGTGAAATTGAAGGAGAATATTTTTCATTAAATTCGTAGCAAATTTTATAGCACTTAAACGTGGATTTTTTACAATTTTTCTAATTATAAATCTCTGATCACGTTGTGTTAACTTTGATGGACGACCTTTTCTTGCCTTGTTTTCGATCCGATTTTCTTCTTTAGAGCATTTTATCACATACTGCACCATAGAATGGGTTAGATTAACTAATTTAGCAATATTCCGAACTGATTTACCACTACTATGATGAAAGATAATCAATTTTTGAATGCTGTTAGTTGTTTCTTACGACTACAAGCCATATTTAAATAATAAATAGAATATTACGTAAAAGCAAGAGAAAATTAAAGCCAAACGATTTCTTAATTGTCCCTACAATGCAAAAATAAAATAATACGACAGACGATAATTTTAATTATGAGTTTATCCGAAAATGTTTCACTGTACCAAGACTTTTGCGGCGTATTCTTTCTCTGCCTCCTTTCTTTTTCATTTTTATATAATTATATATAAATTTATATAATTATATTATTATCGAAAATCAGTCAGTAATAAAAAGAAGTGTTGAGCATTATTTAGATGAACATAAAGTTGATGTGGAAAAATGCTGGACTTCATATTCGAATTCAATTCCAGGGAAATGACTTTTTACAACAAATCTCTAAAGTGTACGAATGCTTATAGGCGCCACTGTATATGGGTTTAAAAGAGTGTAAATATAGGGATTTATTTTATAAATGTGCCAGAGGTATGAAGAGTGATAGTTTTTACTTTCTTCTATCTTTCAAAGAAAAAAGTATGGGATTCGGGAATTTCTTTTGACTTCCGGTTTTCGACGGATTTACACGTTTTAGGGGTCAGAGATAAAAAAAAAACATGATTTACAAAATGTTTGCCTGTGAATGTGTCTGTCTCTGTATGTGACACAAATTTTGTGGGCGCTCTATCTCAAAAACTAATTCACGGAATTTAATAAAAATTTATGTTCTGGTAGTCTCTGATATAAATTGGTGCTGATTATCTTTTGGTGTAAATTACCCAACAGGTGGCGCTACTATGCTACATTTTTCAGGATATCCGCAATAGCTTTATCTCAAGAACTAATGCACGGATTTTCTTAAAACTGCAGATTCAGTTAGTCCTTGATAGGAACTGGTGCTGTTTACGTTTTGGTGTAAATTGCCTAGCAGGTGGCGCTGTTATGCTGCATTTTGCAGAATTTACTATATTTCCGCAATAGTTCTATCTCAAGAACTAATGCACACATTTTCATCAAACTTCAGACTCAGTTCTTGATATGGATTGATGCTGATTACGTGTTTGTGTAAATTGCCCAATAGTGTGCACTGCTGTTCTGCATTTTTCAAGATTTCCGCAATGGTCCTATCTCAAGAACTAAAGCAGGAATTTTCATCTAACATCAGATTCAGTTAGACGGTGACACAAATTGACTCTTCTACGCTGTTTTTTTTTTTTTTTTTTTTTTTCTTTTAACGATTTTCGAATAGCTCTATCTCAAAGCTAATACACGGATTTTCCCCAAACTTCATATTCCGTTAGACGCTAGCGTAAGTTTATGATGGTTAGATTTATTATTTTTATATGTGGATATGTTATATATATATAAATCTTTATTATTATTTTTATTTTCAGGATGAATGCGCTATATTTAAGCGTAATATTTTAAATTATTCATACATATTATAATCCGCAATAAAAAGATTTATTATTTTGTATTTGTAGTTTATCTATATTATAAAGGACAAATGTGCCCATCCGTAACGCTGGCGGCATTTTGAGAATGGCGACTGTTAACAATTCATTTGGATTTTTTCACCCTTGTATTGGGGGGGGGGGGGGAGATCTACTTTCAAATCTACTTTCTTGTTTGAAAATCAATTCCGTTAAAAAATATACATCTTTGAACAGTTATAAAGTAAGAAAGATTTTGAAATGCATAAAAAGCAATATTTAAATTCTTATTTTATCTTCAAATTATCTCTGATTTTACTTTAAATGTAAGGAGGAAAAAAACCAAAATAAATTACGTCTAATTCTCTTTCAAATTTGCATTTCCAGAGAATAAAGTCAAAAATCAGCTTAACTAGTTAGATATGCCAATCCAAAAACTTTCTTCTATCTCATATATTTTAACAGTTCAAAATGTTTTACTACACTTATTTTTTACGATTAACATATACTGTTTTACTTTTTAAATGTCAGTATTTCATTTTTATTAGTATAATAGTATATCAACTTTAACTTTCATCTTAAATTTCTGCTTCAGTCAATTAATCGGAGTAAAAACAAGTTAATCTCGGTCAAAATAATCATTAAAATCAATAGTTTTCCGTTTTACTGTTGTATATAAGCTGCTCGCGAATAATCGGCTTATCAGTATGGGAAGTTCCCGTCGCCTCACGAGCCGCCGGTGTACAATAAAGCTGCGGAAAATCAAGAAAATTACACAAAAATTGCTATTATAGCGCCCCTTTTCGGCGGAATACTTCCTAATTCAGTTAGGACCTTTTTTCCATGACCAAAAACATACATAAAAAATTTGGTTCAATTCTATGTATAATTTCATGCACTTTTCGATAGTACAATATTGCAAATAGCACGGAAATCACTATTACAACGCCCCTTCCGGTGGCATTTTTCCAATTTCAGGGAGGACCTTCTTGCACTGGGCAAAAATATGCACAAAAAATTTGGTTCAATTATATGCATAGCTTCATATACTTTCCGATGGTACAATATTCAAAATGGCATAAAAATCGCTATTACAGCGCCCCATTCCGGCAGATTTTTCTCAACTAAGGGTAGGCCTGCTTGCCATAGCCAAAAACTTAAAAAAAATGGTTCAAATCAACTTCATACACTTTTTGAGGGTAGAATGGTGACAGACACACGGACAAACAGACGTTTTCTATAAACATGTTTTTTTGGATTTCTGTCCCCTAAAGCGTGTAAATCCATGGAATACCGGAAGTCGAAAAAAATTCCGATTACAATACTTTCTTCAACTGAAGACAGAATAACGTAAAAAACATATCAACTAGAGAAATATTTAAACCCGGTAAACCAAAATGTTAACGAAACATGGGAAAATTACAAAAATATTTGCATACGGTTTATGGATGGTCTATTTGATAAAGACTGCGAACTAAAACTATCTATTTTACTGCTAGTCATTAATTACTAGGCATTTTCCAGGCCATAACACCTTTATCTTTTCCTAAACGTTTAACATTATTATTGTTTTTACAACTGCAACCCATTAATCTTCAGATACGTTAAAGGAGAAGAAAAAATTGCATTTTCCAATATTAGTTTCGTAAACCTTTGATTATTAGTTGCACATAAATTAAGCTGTACGTTCATGTACATCCATTCGTTATTAAAGTATCTTTCCAGTGATTTCTTTTTAAGGTATCTGCCTACTTTGAAAATGAGCACTTTTATGAACATTATCGATTATTTTTTTAATTATTATGTCATTTCAAAGCACAACTTTTTACGATTCTAAAACTGCGTTGATTTTGTTCCTATCCTGTTTAGAACAGAATTCAATCCATTATATATAGTAAAAATATACCAATTTAAAGTTTAAATGCATTTTTCTCAAAATGGATTTTTACACAAGAAATTTGCTTCAAAATTGGTAAATAAAATATTATCATCATTCTTCCAGAAAACTTTGTGAGCTTTTTCTATACAGTTTTGTCTAGTCTATCTACTAAAAGAATTTTAATTGCATGAATATTTTCGGATTTATGGCCTGTTACGCTGGACAACAATGATTTTGTCACAGAACTAAAATTAATTGATTTTGTAGTTTTTTGTGGTGATTCCGAATATGCTTTTCGTTTTTCTCTAGATTTTCCAGTTTTTGAAAAATTTGCATATTTATGTTTGAGAAAATTTCAGCGTTACTGTGCTTTTTTATGCAATTTTTAGATTCAATCAATGTCAGATTGGATTACCTTTTCTAGATATTAATCACTATAACTATTTGATTTAGATAAATGTCACGATCTGCCTATTCTTAACATTTATCTGACAGTTATTAAACCCAATTTGCATATTTTTCAATCGTGTAATGTTTGCATTACTATAGAATTTACAGTACTTGCCACAGAATTGAAGTATTGTTTTTCTAGACTAGATTTTTATACTGATTTGAAATCTGGAATCTGTTTTCTTATATTACGTCTAGTTTTTGAGTAAAATGAATTTTTGCTTTTGTACGGTATTGACACAAGTTTGATATAAAATTGTTTTTATGGGTGTGCACATCATTATCGAAAGGGTGAACAGAACAGTTTCCTATCAGGGACATAAAAAACTATTTATATATTTAAAAAAATACATAAAAAAGTATTAGAACCTGCCCTAATTACTTGAAATACATCACAAAGTAATATAAAAAGCGATTTCTGTCTTTTTTGAACGAAACATAAAAATTAACTTTTTTTAAAAAATTAGACATTATAGAAGAAAACAGATTCCAGATTTGAAATAAGCGTAAAAAACTGGTTTAGAAACTATTAGCGGACTCGCCTGTCAGAAATATTTGGACATCAAGAAACATTAGAAAAATATGAAAAATTTGCAAATTAGGCACACTATTCTGCGGTCACATGTCAGTATAATCTCAGAAACAACTTTTCTTTTGTAAAGTAAATATCAAACCGATTTCAAAAGTAATGGTTGTAAATTGATGGTGACAGTCCCTGCTCCAACATAGGCTATACTTTATGTTGTTGCCACTAACGCTTGCGGGTTGCAGTAGCAAAAAATGTTCTAAATTGCGTTTTTTGTGATAGTGAAGGGTCTAAATTTTTTTAACTTGGCACTTAAAATATGCGAATACTTTATAGGAACTGTCGAAAGGAAATTCCATATTTAACAGGATGAAGTGAGCGAAGCGTTCTAAAACCTTCTTAATTACGATTTTTATCCAAACCTATTAAATACCAAACCGTTTAAAATAAAATAGTTGCAAATTGGTGACGAAAGAACCTGCTCAAAGATAAGCTATATTTTGTGTCGGTGCCACAACCACTAGAGTGTTGCAATAGCAAACAACGTTCTAAATTGCAATTTCTGCGATACTGAAGAGGCCAAAAACTTGAAATATTGCATAGAAGTTACATATAAAATATAAAGACCCTCTAAGTACAGTAGAAAGCAAAATCGAAATTTAAAAAGTGTGACGCGAAGGGAAAGAGTGAAAAAGTGTTCTAAAAAAGTCCAAAGTTACGATTTCTATACAATCTAAGGAAATGATGAATCGATTTCGAAAGTAATGGTTAGGACAATAGTGACAGTCCAAACACAGGCTGACATCTTGGGTTGGCAGGAACAACGAAAGTTCTAAAAAAACCTATGAAAATTTTGTAAATTACGTTTTCTGTGGAACATTTGGAAATATTAAAGAGATTTCAAAATTAATTTTAGCAAATTAATCCTGACAGTTCCTATTTCAACATAGGCATTTTATGTTGGTATCACCAAAGAAGTGGTAGACCGCTAGACGAGAAGCCTGGAATTTGACGTGATGGTTAATTTTAAGATGTAAATGAGTTTTAGGAAGAAAATCTCTATAAAATTAAAAACGTCAAATGAATATTGGGATGAGCGCATGAAATGAGCATAAAAGCTTCAAAATACTTTCTAAAATATCGTTTATTTAGAATTAGTTTTAGTTCTTCTTATCAATTTAAGTCTCATTTCAGCCTAATGCAGTGCAATAATGAAGTTTAGTCAAACTGTGGCTAAATTACTAATTTTTGAATTATTCCTAAAAGTATAATTTCTTCAAATGAAAATTAGACAAACAAATATCACTTGGTATATTTCTGCTACTAGCTGTTACCCGTGACTTCGTTCACTTAACATTTAAAGAAGAATAACTTCTTCAATTAAGCAAACATTTCGATAATTAATAGCATATGCAATTAACCTTTTATCATATTTTATAGTAGAAACACTGCTAATGATCCCAATTTGCTTATTTTTGTTTATATATATAGGATCATTTAATTTTTTTTCTTGAGCTTGAAATTTCATACTCGTTTTCTAAGATTAGATGAAGAATAAATTTACATATCTGTTATTCTATGTTATTATTTATATTTATTCTATTTTATACTTATTCCGTTCATGCATATTGATTTATTTTTTCGTTACAAAGACTATTATATAAAGAGATATATTAGCAAATAGTGATTATTAACAGATCACTTCATACATCTCTTTGAATTGATTAGAATAATCGAAAAATCAACATACAACATTATGTTTCTATTCCAAAAAATTACATCATGGAAAAGAAAAAAGATAAATGATATTTAAAAAATCAGATGTGTTGAAGCATCAAAAACCAAAAATAAATAATAAAAGTACAAGAAATATCTTTAACTTTCAAATATTTATTACATTTTTATTTCACGGTACCACATTTTTAATAGCTGTAGAGCTACCAATAATATCAAAATGTTTATCACGTTCCGAAGACTCTCGGAGTCTAAATGCTTATTATTTAAGCAATAGAATTGCTTATTTCTTTCAATTGAGGAAGAAATCTATTTATGTAAAAAGCAGTCCAGATACAGATAAATATTTTCATATCGATTGTTGTGTTGAAATTTTGGATTATGGAAGCTTGGCTATTTGTAGGAATATACTCCAATGGGGGACAGATTGTATTTCAAACATTTTTAACTATAGATTTATATATTTTAAAATCGAAAGAAAATTTCCCTTCTTCTTTTTCGCTTTTCGATAATCATGGTGCCTTTAAAAATTAGAGGGATGTGAGGAGAAAGGCAAATTTATTGCTTAATTAATCACTCCGCATCTTCTTTATATGTAAACGATGTCATATGTGAATCCTAATCTCTAATTAAAATTACTTGCTAAACTTTCTTACATCGAATTTCTGGGAGATTTTAAGGTAAAAGGATGTTAAACATGAATTTGCGAATGGTAAATTCTGAGTAAATCAAACTATTTTGTATAAGTGCTATAAAATGGTAATATTTTCTGAAAGAAATCTAGTTAATGATTTAAAATATGACGATGTTACCTGTTTAGTTTTTCGTACGGAAAAATACTTGTCGAGATAAAAATATATATATATATTCTTTCACTTCATGAATCATGTAACACTATGCATTTTAACTTAATTAAAACACGAAATAGCTTAATGAAGTCCAATATTATGGTACATGTACATTTCAAAAATATATTGAAATTTATTTTTACTAAATGCTAAATTTTAAGTAAAGTAAGAAAATGTATTTAAAATGTAAGCTAAAGTTACATTTTGAAATAATGCGACTTTTGATGCAAAATATTATTTCTGAAATGTATATTGTTATTTTAAGATTTCATTTTTAATTTCGAAACTTGTGAAATTACTATTATACCACTTTGACGAAATTAAAACGAATAAATATTAATGTTTTCTAATTAAAATTGATGCTTTACATGAAAAAATATTACATAATTTTTACCCGATAAAACCTTTATCGGGCCTTTGTGATATTTTTTAATTGTCATCAGTTAAAAATAATTAATTAAAGTAGTATATGATTTTTTCAATTCAATTCGTAGGGGTAATAACTTTCCACTTAAATGTACGGAAGTTTGATTTACATCCTTGGTTGTAAATGTCAATATGATGACTGACGATTTTTGCGTCTGTTGGATAAATTCATTCATAAAGCTTCAATGTGTGTAAGTATGTTTTTAGTTTTAGGAAAATTTACTTTAATTATGTTTGTGTACCATCTATATAAATTAAAATTAAATTCGTTTTAATTTTAAAGAGAAAATAGTGTCAAAAAATATATTAACCAGTTTTATTTTAATTTTTTTCCACAAAAAATGTCTTCTACTGATAATCATAACGTGAATTTTGAATGCAACTCATTTGTATGCAACTTATATTCAAACTTATTAATCAATATTAGTAAAAAAAATCTCATTCGTTTTAAATATGATGTCATTTTTCGTCTATTTTCATTAGTTTCTGATATTCATGCTCCTTGTATTTTTAATAATACTTCAGAATATCTTTTTTATTTCAAGTATGACGTCCTATTTTTCAAAGTGAAACATTTTATTAATAATATAAATCTTGTTCATTCATTTTCCTTCAAATTATATCACCATTTTTGACGGAAACTCCCTTATTAACGTAACCGATATTCATGTTTTACATATAAAATAAAAAAATACTTCACCTTTTTTATTTCAAATATGACGTCATATTTATTTTCTCTTTATTTTCAGTTTCCACGTAGAAATTGTCGAATTAAAAATTAATTGCCGAGGAGAAATTATTATTTCAGATGTTGATTTTTTTGGCAACGGGAAAGAAATATGGTCAAATTTTATCGGGAAAATGTCAATTGATTCTGAATGGAAAAGTATGAAATTTTGAATTATTAAGAGAAATATTTGAATAAAATAAATAAAGCATAGCCTATGTTCGTTTCCGTTTCATAATCCATCTATATGCAAACATACAAAAGTATTATTCCATCCGTTGATGTTGACTTCTTTCAAAATTTCCGACACACTTTGATATTTATAATATTACTAGCAGTTACCCGTGACGCCGTTCAAGTGTCACTAAAAAATGATAAATACATTAAGAAAAACATTTCACTCCTGATAATGAAAAACATATATAATCAACGAGCTCTTTATCACATTTTATAAAAGATGATATGGTCTTTCTTGTTTATTGGGGCCCTATTATAACTCATTCATAAAAAATGAAATTTGTGTGAAATAATACAAGCAATCGCGAAAATGAAGCTGGAACAACTGAAAAATGTTGGCCAGGTAAAATCGTGAAAATCGACAAATCTCTCTTCATAATACGAAAAAGCAATGCTGGGACAATTCTATTATAGTAGTGTATTTTAGGTGATATTTGGTGTCAAATTTCTATATGTATACATTGCAACATATAAGACTACAAAAATCTACTTTTAAAAAGCATTAAAAAAAAGATTTTTTTAAAGTGACAACATATTTTTACTTTTCTAAATGTAGAAGATATGTGAAATTAAATTCATGTTGCCAAACCACGATTTACAAACGTGTATCCAATCAGGACATACTAGATCTATACATCTATACTTTTTATTGCGTATGGCACGCTCAAATACACTTCCAGCTTCCGAGACAAATTTCAATACTGATGTTCATAGTTAGGTTTTATGAATGAAAAGGCAACTTTCTTTTAATAAAGTAATTTTTATCCATAGTGTCTGCAATGAACGGCTTTAAAAATTAATACTCGTCAAAAGAAAAAAAAACAGGCGATAGAGGTTTTTTTAGATTTTAATAATAAAAATATTTTTTTCCCGGTAATCAAAGCATCATTATCGACTCGGATCACTGTAAGGTACATATTATTGACATCTAAAATCCATATTTCTTTCAAACTCTTTTAACATTTTTTTTTCAAATTTAAATTAAAAGTTAAATCTTTATATTAGCTGTGTGCAGACGGTAAACCATCAAGCATTGCTAAAAATGTTCTTTAAATTATGATTCAATACTATAATTCAAGACAATTTTCTTTTAACTTCAAAGCATATCCGTTATTTTCCATAACGTCATATTCATCTGTTTCCGTACTTACTCAAATTCATGCAACGTATATTATTAAGAAATAGTATTTGAACATTTCTGTTTTATTTCCAATATGACGATATATTCATCCTTTTTATATTCTTAATTTTTTATTTCAATTTTCCCTTTGATGTGGAAATCTTTCAATGAAAAATTTTTATTCCGGGTTTTGATGCTAATCACTACGTCATTTTCGACCTGGATAATTTTATGGTCCATATTACTGATATTTACCATCCATTTTCTTTCCAAACATTTTAAAGCTTTTTTTTTCATTTTAAATTAGAAATTAAATCTTTACATTATCTGTTTCCAGACGATAAACCTCCAAACAAATGGTTGCTATATTTTTCATTCCTTACTTAATATAATACGTCATAGAGTAAAGAGAAAGAATAGAGAAGAAATGTGCTGGCTGGAGGTGACGGCAAAAATGTAACCATAAAATTTGTTACGTTCGGCCCAAACACTTCTAATTATACTGTTTTTAATTCACAATACAATGAAATGCTACTTTAGAATGCTTAAATATAAGCAGATCACCTTCATTTAGAGAAAAAAATGCACGGGAGATGACAAACAATTCTGTACCTCTTCCACGTGCTTGTTTTGTTTGGACCGAATGAGGGCATTTAAATTTGAGCGACAAAGCGCATCATATTACGAACCGTTTTTATGGCATACTGCATCTCCATCTATCTCTTTCCTCCATGATAATTCATAGAAAATGTTACCATTGCGTATAAAGTATTAGAAATCATAGCTGTGAGATAAAGCTATAAATTATAACTATAATATACAAATGAAATAGAAAATGCAACGTAGCAACCGGTTTTTTGGAGTCAGTTAACAAGCAAAATACTATGAATGATGTCATACTGAAAGCATCTATTCTTTTTTTTTTTTTTTCATGTTTTGTTCACGTAAAAATCTTTAAGTTAAAATTTAATTTTTGGTGGAAAAGTTATTATTGCGGATTTCTATTTTTTGGCAACGTAAAAGAAATATAATTAAATGTTAAATGAAACAATGTCAATAGAATTCACTATGAAATTAATGAAATATTGAAATATTAATAAAAGTGTTTGAATAAAATAAGTAAAAATTAGCCTATGTTCTTTTCAGGGCTAAAATATATCTATATGCAAAGATACAAAGACATTAATTCATCCGTTTTGATATTGACATCATTCAAACTTTCGGACACACAATGACATTTATAATATTACTAGCAAACCCCGCGGCTTTGCTCGCGTAATATTTGAAATATGCCAAGTGATATTTATATGTCTAATTTTTATCAAAAGTTACTAACAAAATTTTTGTTTTATTAAAAGGTAATATTTTATTTTATTAAAAGGTTTTTTTTTATTAGAAGGTACTTATTACTTTTAGGAATAATTCAAAAATTACTATTTACAACATAGTTTGACTAAACATCATTATTACACTGAAAAATGAAATAAAACTAAATAAATGATAGTTTAGAAAATATTTTGAAACTTTTATGCTCAATTAATACGCTCATTTCAGTATTCATTTGAGGTTTTGAATTTTTTAGAAACCATCTTCTTACATCTTAAAATTAACCATCATGTCAAATTCCAAGTCCTACCACCTCTCTCAACAGAAAGGGCTATGTTGAAACAGGAAGTGTGACCATTAATTTGCCAACATTCATTTTGAAATCAGTTTGTTATTTCCTAATATTCCACAGAAGCGTAATTTAAAAAGCTTTTAAAGCCCTTTTTAGAACGTTTGTTGTTCCTGTGAACCCCAGGTGGTAGAATCACCGGCATAACATACAGCCTGTGTAGGATCAGAGACTGTTACCATTGATTCGCAACTATTACTTTTATAATCGGTTTATATTCCCTGAAATTGCATAGAATCGTAATTTAGAACTTTTTTTAGAATGCTTTTCGCACCTCCCCTTCGCTTCACCCCTTTTTAATTCGAATTTATTTTCGACGTTCCTTCGAGGGCATTTATATTTTATAAGTAACTACCATGTCATATTTAAAGTTTCTAGCCTTTTCAGTATCACAGAAATTGCAATTTAGAAAGTTTTTAGCTCCTGCAAGCCTCTGGTGGTAGTGGAACAGACATAAAATATAGTTTATGTTTGAGCAGGTTCTATCACCAAAATTTGTCATCATTATTTTTCAAATTGGTTTGGTAATTTATAAGTTTGCTTAAAAATTGTAATTTATAACGCTTTTCACTCACTTCATTTTTTTAAATTTGGAATTTTCTTTCGACTGCTCTTAGAAAGCAGTTGCATCTTGTAAGTAAATACCATGCCATACTTCAAAGTGTTAGACCCCTCAGTTGTGCAAAAAATGCAAATTAGAACATGTTTTGCTTTTGAAACCCTCAGATGGTAGTGACAGCAACATAAAATATAACCCATGTTATAGCACGGACTGTCACCATTGATTTGCAACCATTACTTTTGAAATAGCTTTGGTATTTCCTTAGATTGACTAGAAATCGCAATTTAGAACGTTTTTAGGTCACTTTTTGCGCATTTTCACCCCTTTTTAAACTTCCAATTTTTTCGAAACTGTTATGTAATACATATGTACCTTGCCTAATTTTAAGTTGCTAGCCCCTAACGATCACGAAAATCGAAATTTAGAACGCTTTTTTGCTCCTGCAACGTCTTGGTGATAGTGATACCGACATAAAATAGCGTCTATGTTAGAGCAGAGGCGGTCAGCATCAATTTCCTACCATTACGTTTGAAATCAGATTCATTCTTTCTGAGATATTGCCGACAAATCGGCATTTAGAACGTTTTTAGAACGCTTTTCGCGCATTTTGCTCCTGCATCTCCTCTGGGGTAGTGGAAACAGATATAAAATATAACTTATCTTGGAGCAAGATCTGTCACCATCATTTTTACACCACTATATTTGAAATGGGTTCAGTACTTCCTGAGATTGCAAAGAAATCGCAATTTAGAAAGTTTTTTACAGTGCTTTTTGCGCATTTTGACCCCCTTTTAAATTTCGATTTTTTTAGGAAATGTCCTTAGAGATCAATGATATCTTATAACTAACTACCATTCCAAATTTCACGATTCTAGGCCCTTCCGTAACGCAAAAGCTGCAATTTAGAACGTTTTTTGCTCGTGCACCCCCTTTGGGGTAGTGGCACCGACATAAAACATTGACTATGTTAGAGCAAGGGTTTTCACCATCATTTTGACGCCATTATTTTTTAGATCGGTTTGGTATTTCCTGAAATTGTGTAGAAACCACCATTAGAACGTTTTTCAGAACGCTTTTCGGACATTTTGACCCCTTTTAAATTTCAAATTGTTTAAGAACTGTTCTTAGAAATCCTTTATATCTGATAAGTAGCTGATATTTCAAATTTCATATTTCTAGGCCCTTCAGTAACGCAAAAATCGCATTTTTAGAACGTTTTTTGCTCCAGCACCCGCTTTCGGGAAGTGGCACCGACATAAAACATAGCCTATGCTAAAGCAAGGGTTGTCACCGTCATTTTGACACCCTTATTTTGACACCATTATTTTTTAAATCGGTTTGGTATTTCCAGAGATTGTGTAGAAACCACCATTAGAACGTTTTTCAGAACGCTTTTCGGACATTTTGACCCCTTTTAAATTTCGAATTGTTTAAGAACTGTTCTTAGAAATCCTTTATATCTGATAAGTAGTTGATATTTCAAATTTCATATTTCTAGGCCCTTCAGTAACGCAAAAATCGCATTTTTAGAACGTTTTTTGCTCCAGCACCCGCTTTCGGGAAGTGGCACCGACATAAAACATAGCCTATGCTAAAGCAAGGGTTGTCACCGTCATTTTGACACCCTTATTTTGACACCATTATTTTTTAAATCGGTTTGGTATTTCCAGAGATTGTGTAGAAACCACCATTTAGAACGTTTTTTAGAACGATTTTCGCGCATTTTCACCCCTTTCAAATTTCGAATTGTTTAAGAACTGTTCTTAGAAATCCTTTATATCTAATAAGTAGCTAATATTTCAAATTTCATATTTCTAGGCCTTTCAGTAACACATAAATCGCATTTTTAGAACGTTTTTTGCTCCTGCACCCCTTTGGTGTAGTGGCACCGACATAAAACATAACCTATCTTGGAGCAAGCGTTGTCACCATCATTTTGACACCAATATTTTTTAAATCGGTTTGGTATTTCCTTAGATTGTGTAACAACTACCATTTAGAACGTTTTTTAGAACGCTTTTTGTGCATTTTCACCCCTTTTAAATTTCGAATTGTTTAAGAACTGTTCTTAGACATCATTTATATCTTATAAGTAACTAATATTCAAAATTTCATATTTCTAGACCCTTCAGTAACGCTAAAATCGCATTTTTAGAACGTTTTTTGCTCCTACACCCCCTTTGGGGTAGTGGCACCGACATAAGATATAGCCTATGTTCTAAGTTGGACTAACACCATCATTTTGATACCATTACTTTTGGAATCGGTTCGGTAGTTCCAGAGCTTACCTCCGACAAATAAACAATTTTTTCCTCTTTATAATAAGAGTATAGAAGATAAGGATAATGATTACGCGAGCAAAGCCGCGGCGTTTGATGGTTAACAATAACTTTATTAATAAAAAATTACTTATTTTTAAATATTTGACAAATTTAGCACTATTCTGTCTGTTAACTTATAATAAAATTAATAACAATGATTTTTAATTTTTCTGTAAATTAAGAATTTTTAACATTCTCCAATTTCTTACCCTAGTTTCATTATTTTTAAATATTAAAAAATATTTTTTTAATGCTCTCTTTAATTTTTTTTTTAGCACTAGTTTTGCTAGAAACACATATCCGCAATGCTTTTTTTAAAACGAAAGCATTCGGTTTCAATATTTTTTTATATAGAAAAGGCGTATGATAAGACTTGGAGGTACGGAATCCTCTGTGATCTTTTTTATATGAACTTTAGGGGAAATCTCCCAATTTTTATAAAGAACTTTTTAGCTATCCGTATATTTCAGGTCCACATTGGGAATTTTTTGTCAATTTTTTTCCAAGAAGAAGATGTCCCTCAGGATAGTGTCCTGAGTGTGACACTGTTTGGAATAAAAATAAATGACATTTTAAATCAGCTTCCCCCTTCTGTAGATGGCAGCTTGTATGTAGACGATTTTAAGATTTCATGCCACGGACAGGACATGCGGTTCACTGAACGGCCACTACAAAATGCTATAAACTCTGTAACTAGATGGACTAATCTAAATGGGTTTAATTTTTCCCCTGACAAAACTTTTTGTGTACATTTTTGTAAACGACGGAACCTCCATCCTGATCCTGAAATTTTTATCAACAAGACAAAAATTGCTGTTGTTGACGATGCCCGATTTTTAGGTGTTTATTATGACAAAAAACTAATTTTCAAACCTCATATCTTATACCTGCGTACGAAATGTGAAAAGCAGTCGAATTTGTTAAAGGTTTTATCAAATACCAGTTGGGGAGCTGACAGAACATCTCTTTTAAGAAGTTACCGCTCCGTAATACGTTCAAAACTTGACTATGTTTGCCCAATTTATGGATCAGCCCGTAAAACTATTTTAAAGAAACTGGACACTGTGCACCACAGTGCACTTCGTATCTGACCTGGGGCTTTAAGGGCCTCTCCCGTTCAGAGCTTATATGTTGATTGTTTTGAACCATCATTACCTAACATTCGTCCAAAACTCTCTCTTTAACTATACTTTCGGATTCTTTCACATTCAGATCACCCCCTTCATGATCATTTATTAAACACTGACAATGATATGCTCTACCAGCATCGCCCTTTTTCTATTCCTTCGTTTAGTTTTAGAATGCGAGAAACAATTCGTGGTTCTTCCCTTGAGGGTATCGAAATCAAATCTTGTCCTCGTTACCTTTTACCTCCTTGGGCTACCTCAAATGTTATTTGCCTCAATCCTTTTGGTAATTTCGATACAAATAATGCCAATCCTACTATCTTTCAGCAAATTTTTGCTTCTTATCGGGTTGACTATGCTGAATATATTGATGTGTATACTGATGACTCAAAATCTCCAAATTCTGTTGGATGTGCTTTTGTTGACAAACATAACTCTTTTAGTTTTCGTTTACCCTCATTCATCTCTGTGTTTACAGCCGAGCTCATTGCCATTGAAAAGGCTGTCATCCGCATTTCTCATCAGCTTCATCATCGTTCTTTTATTGTTTATACTGACTCTAAAAGCTCTCTTTATGCACTGCAGGCTTGTTTACAGGAAAAATCTTACATTTCTTCAATAGTAGATCGCCTTAATGACTTGAAAAATCATGGATTTAACATTAAATTTTGTTGGGTACCGGGACACACGGGAATAAATGGCAATGAAAAAGCAGATTTGGCAGCGAAGCAAGCATCAGCTCTAATTAACTGTAAGATACCATTCTCTGACATTAAAAAGGAAATAAAATAAGTGATTTTAAGTAAGTAGAAAGAATCCTGGGATACAGAACTTTGTAATAAGCTGCACTCTATAAAACCTGTAATATCCATCTGACCCTCCAATTCATCAAGGAAAAGGGATATTCTTCTAACTCGACTTCGCATAGACCACTCAAGAGTGACTCACAAACACCTTTTATTACGAGATCCAGCTCCCATGTGCCCACATTGTTTCTTTACTAATCTTACTATTCACCACATTTTAACAAACTGCCCTGCACTTAGACATTTGTACAGAGACTACTTCAAAGTGTCATCACCTCATTTGATCAACCTCATTGGAGAAAAACCCAATGAGAATATTTTTTTGCTTTTAAAACATGCAGGGTTTTATCATCATATTTAGCATTGTTTTATGTCTCACCTTTATCTAAAAAATGATTTTTTTTTGTCTTAAATTTTCATTTACCTTTTAGTATTAAACATGGCTCTTTAGTTTTTGATCTGGAAGGGTACACCATCCAGATAAATTGTTTATTTCTATAGACTTGGTATACTGTTTTTATGTTCGCTATCCTTTTACTTTTGTTTGGCGCAGCATGTCCAAATGTGGACTTTGTGCCAGCAAACCCAACCAACCAACCAACCAACCTGTTCTCTTTTAAATTCAATGTAAAAGTATTGAAAAAATAGGTAAAACTTTTATTATTTAGGTAAAACTTCTCTAAAAGAAATCGATAAGTTCTAGAAAAGAATCTGTATTAAAAAAAGTCTAGAACGTTTATTTTTGACAGGTACATTTTAGTAACGTGAAATAGCAATATCTGTAGAAAATGTTAAGTAACAGAAAGTTAAAATAAACGTTTTAAATGTTTTTATTCAGTAAAATTTTAAATTCCTACAACTTTTTATGTTTAGCGCCCTCTAGATTTTCATTATTCTATTGATCGGAAGAAATAAAGATTCTACCACGCAGAAATAAAATATATGATAAAACATAAATACAGATCAAATTACATTCAAGAAATATCTAAACATTTGTGTTTGCCGGGAGCAATTTCTATCATTTTATTTATTTCCTGTAAGTAATAAAATATTCACTCATTTCATTAAAAATAAATAAATAAATGTAATAAGATGTAATATCATAAATCCAAAATATTTTATTTAACATCAAATTAGAAGACATAGACTTTTATATATTTAGAAGCAAAAATAATATTTAATCATTATTTTATATCTAAAATATCCATTTAAGAAAGTGTTTTCATAGATTTTAAAGATAACCTTAAATTTACTCTGACTAATTTTGAATTTCAATACTATGTTACACAAAGAAATATCGATTAAATAAATGTTAATAATTACAGGTCATCATCTAAATCAGAAAAACTTTTGTCTAGACACTTGAAAGTTTATGAATATTTTAAATATTTCTATGAAGATAAAATAGTATGCAATATAAATATATAGTAGCAGTATATTCAAATTCTCTAAGGTGAATCCGAAAATAAAAAGTTGGTGGCCAGTAAACATTTTCTTTTTAAGATACAAGAAAGAATTCCAAATAAGTTGTCTGAAAGATTTTGTCTATAGAAATAAAATATGTTTCGTGCATGTGGCAGAATGTAACTTTCACTGGTTTTAGAAAAAAAATAAAAACTCTATATTTTTTAAAATAAATAAATTTTACACATTTTTGAGTTTTGCCCAGCTTAAATTCGCACTTTGACTTTAATTCTAAGTTATAAAATCATACATGCTTTTTATAGTATATTATTTGACAAACAGTATTAGATTTGATTTGTAGATCCAGATAGTTCTTAAATAATTTTGCTTCAACGTTCATGTAAAATGAATTTATGTGTATGTTCTTGGTTTTGTTTCAGTATGCACGTATAATTATATTTGAGTATAGCATGTACTCGTAACTAGGAGGTTAGAATAAAAAGAGTTGATATAAATGGCGTCACTTGAAGATATTCCTATCTTCTAACACACCATGCGTCTGTTTATTTAGCCATGGCTTGAAGTTTAGACTCCTGGCTGCTATCAGTGAAAGTCAAACAGGGCGGACACGAAAGAGGATGAAATCTCGTTTGTCGGCTTGAAGTATTTCCTTAAGACAAGTTTGATGTGTCGAATCCTCATATACCACCCATAATCATCCTACAATTATATCAGAAAAAGTAGACATTTAGATGTATTTCAATTTTTATATTTGTTTTTCAATTATAATCGAAAGACAAAGCAATAATTAGTGTAAAGGTGAAGCTGCGATTAAACAAATATGGAACATGGACTAAAAATCGTAATAAAACTAGATTTTCACGTTTTATTTTGCCGTTAAAAATTAAAACGATTTTGAGTGTGTTTTTTCTAATTTAATGCACAGATTTATATCTGTATAAAACATAAATAAATAAATAAAAAGAGATCTAATAGCCTCAACTAATTACAGATCTTCTAATCCACGACAAAACAACAGTCAATTTTTGACATTTCAAACATTTTTCCTAGTCTTAAATTTCCATACTTCCAATTTTGAACATGGCTTTTTTTCCCTGATGAGTAGGATAACATTCGATCGCAAGTAGTACTCTTATAGCACATTTTAATTCTCAGTACAGAAACACGTACCTCCAATCTCATTTCAAGTACATGCAAGAAAAATATTTGTGCGTGAGGTTTTGTTAAAAGTGTGATGAGTTCTGAAACTTTTTATCGAAACTTATAACAACGTTTCATTATCTGACAGGTTTATCCTGCAGACAATTTTATAAGAGGGAGAATTGGGGAATTTTTGTTATAATTGATTTTTTCAAGCAGGCTTATTAAATTATTTCTTTTTAATATCAAGAACATTCAAAACTTATAATGAGATCTTTATGTTTTACGTAAGAGGTAGTGCATATGCTTCTAGTTTTGAAATTTAAAAGTGGTTGTTAAAGGATAAATTTTTTTATGAAGGAAATAATTATTTTTATATTTAAAAAATCCCTTATTTCCTTAGTGTAAAAGACAATTCAACGCTTGAAACATATTTTAATTTCTTGTAAAGTATTATTTTTTTTAAATGTAACTTTTAAATTAATATTAATATATGTGTTTTACAAAACAAGCAAAAACTGAATAATCGTAAATTTATAGAAAATAAATCAGGCTCAGTTTTTATTTAAAAAAAAACAGTTTAATTACTCTGCCTGAAAGTAAATATGGCTGTCAATGTTAGATATCGTATTCATAATTATGGATGCTAATAGATTATCTTTAAACTATCTGATAGACGATGAGAACCAATGACTGCCTGTCTTTAAGTGGTGCGCTAACTTTTGTTGATCACATTCTACCACAAGCATACTCTAGTTAAAAGTATAAGTATCTTGTATGTCCAATTAATTAAACAATTTGGATCACAGTACAACATGACAAAAAAACTGCAGAATTTTCTAGAATAGTTTTTGTGAAAAATTTTTATAACAAAAGCAGGCTGTTTACCGTTCGTTGATCCAGGATTTCCAAATGGGGTGGTTGTCTGGATCCTTATATTGCCCATATTACTGTCAAACCTACATGGCCGTCATTATATATTTCTAATGTTCCAGTTTTCTACGTCTTCCTGAATTTTCATTAGCCAATTCATCACATAAGTCTTAAAAAGACGTTTATTGATTTCAAATGAGAGGTTAACAATTTTTATCTAAAATATTATGAAATGTTTGTTTATAGATACAAAAAAAAAAAAGAAATTAGAAGACATTCTACAATGGCTGGTGTTTTTGTATTTCCAGCAATGAAAACACTAGTCCTCCTTATGAAAATTTAATTAAGAAGGTTATCAAAATTAGCTCAGAGTTATTTATATGACCGTGATCCGATAATGTAACTTTTTTATGCATTCATTTTTAAAAATGTCCTAAAAGTTGAAAATTATATCCTATAAGGAATTTACATGGTTCAGTAACCTATTGAATTTTCTAGGAGAAATCATTACAAACCTCTTTTGTGGTGCCTTAAGGATATCTAACAATGTGCTAAACTTATAACACAATGAAATAACAATGTAAAGTTGTAAATATTTCTCTCAATGTCTGTTGTCATTTTTAAACAGATGCATGCTAATACTTTATTTTGATCCGAGTGAAACAAATTGTGCCAATCTCTAAGTTTTGCTTTCGGCGCTGTTTATCATTCGAAAATGTTTGCCGTAACATACTTCAGTTGGATAGCATAAATACAGGATAATCTTAAAAATCATTGTGGAATTTTAATCTAATCCACAACATAGTGGTTTCAGAAAAGCACCAGATGCAAAAGTGTAGTCTGTTATGAATTTGCGTAGAGAAGGAAGTTCATAATAACGTTGCCAAAACCACACGCGTGTTTTCAACAATATGATGTGTTTTTGGAAGAGTGTTGTTATACTATCAATGTTCGTTTCTTCAGCAAAAAATCGTTCAAAAATTAAAAAGGCTATCCCGTAACAAGCATGGTGAACAGTAAACGCTATCGAACTCAACAATTAACCAAATAATTCAACGGTATCATAACTGTAGTGCTATAACTTGCTATGCTGAAACAAGTCTAGTGAACATAATAAAGCATGCATATGAATTTTTTGAAGTTGGAGGAGGTTTTTTAAAAACGATCAACATTTTATAACACAAAACTATGTTTTCAGAATTTATTTATTTTTCGGAATTGCAGTAGTGTTCTTCTTGGCGGGGCGCCCTTTATGACGCATCTATAGCTAAGTTTCCTCATACTCGCTTCGAACTAATTCTCTGATCTGTGCTTACCAAATGACGATGTTTTCTATCTGCTCGACATGATGACACCTGTGTCGTCCAACACCATGTACAATAGTACAAAAGTATAGTCAAGAGGGGTAATTATGACCACTTTTAACATTTTCAGCTTTGTTATTTTTTCTTGCTTCTTTCTATTTGGAAAAGTGCTGTTTTTAGTACATAAGAAGTAACTTTGATCCTTTAAGAACACATGTTAAAAGTTTTAATTCTCATGGCTGTTTTTCTCTAAAAGTTAAAAGGGTGGTTATAATTACCCCACCAAAAACTCACATTCACATAAGTTTGGGGTAATTAAGACCACTAGTGGGGAAATTATGACCACTATATCTTCTCTTTATACTTGCCAATACACATTTGTTTGAGTAATTATGACCACTTTGAACTTCAAAGTAACAAATCCGTTTATCAAAAATTTTATAGACTTAGTTTCAAATTGCTGTTTGGATCTCAAAAAGGCTTCAGAATGGTAATAAAGAATACCGAAGAGGAAATATACATTATGAGGTTAATATCTAAGCTTGAAACAAAATTTTACCATCACAGTTTTCTCCAATATGACGGTGGTCATAATTACCCCCTGGTCATAATTACCCCCACCTGACCCTACAGTATAATAAACTGTACATAGTTACAACTACGCTTACTGAAAGTTCGTTATGTCCGTGATCTCAAAAATTAGTTTTCGTTATGTTATTTCCAAATTGAGTCTACAATAAAAATAAAAATTATTTCTAGTAAAAGGTTTAGAAAGTTTTCTATCACATTAGAACTTTCCACTGCAAACCAATTCAAGCGTCTTTTATGATTTCCTTGAGGAAAACTAACAAATTGTTATACCGTCAGTTCAATAAAATCAAGATGTGTCTTTATTTCTTTTATTTACAAAATAAAAAGTTGTTAGGAAATTCCTCCAGGATATATAATGTTATAAGAAAAATTATTTTACAATCAGAAGACAATTTAATATTGGAAACTATATTTGATCAAATAGTTAACTTTTTCAAGCTAAAGAAAATTTATTTGTCATAAAAATCAGACATAACAGAAATTTAAGTTTTGCATTATTTTTCTATGTAACACCAATAAGAGTCTAATCCTTTTCCAACTAAAAAAAGCCTATATGGGATTTATTCTAAAGTGTGGATTACTTTGCTTAGTAAAATAAATGTTAAAAGAAACAGTTACTTGATTTAACCAAGAGTTGGAGTTTATAGATTAAAAAATCTACATATACTCTGTAGGGCCAATGATGACCGGTCGCTTGCGATTTTAGAAGTTTTGTCAAATACTTAGAAAAATATACGAGGAATTATCCTGAAACTCCAGGTGTGTAAACAGAATAGTATAGGTGATATATTTCCGCGAGATTCTTTTTTAGAAACACCATAGGAGACCGTCAACAAATTGAAAAAGAATGAATATCGTTTGGATAACCCTGTAAAAACTAATGTAGCAAAAGCGTTCCAACCGTAGAAAATGATTTAGAGGCATATTGTAATAAACTGTGTTCATTTCTATGAGGGTAGCATAGTATAGTAGTAGAGAAATTAAGGTTTTTATAAAAACATTCCCAAATTTTGTCAAGTTTTTTGCTTATAATTTGCAGAGTTCTTAATATAAAAAAAATCATTTTCAGAAACTATGACAGGCAACATTGTACACAACACACTGCAATCAGAATTAAAAAAAATTGTATGAAAAATTATCAGGTTTACTAAATAATGTTTCACTGCGCATGCGCGAATGCAATCAAGATATAATGTGTATAATGTATTAGCTAAGTGTATAGAGCAACTTTTGTGAAAGTCTCAAAAACATAGTTTGAAAATTTTGAATATTATCGTCGATAATAGAGTAAGCTCGAAATCCGTTGTTCCCAAAAGGAAGCAAAAAGATGAGGGTTTCTATCCAAATAGAGTAGTTCGTGCAACATCGTGTACTCTATCTTGGCACTAATCAACAGATATTTGATACAACCCCTCATCTGTTTGCTTCCTTTTGTGAACAACGGATTTTGAGCTTATTCTATCAACGATAATTTTCAGACTTTTCAAACTATGTTTTTGAGACTTTCACAAAGGTTGCTCTATGCATTTAGGTAAGACATTATGCACATTATATCTTGATTGCATTCGTGCATGCGCAGTGAAACACTTTTTAGTAAACCTGCTCATTTTTGTCCAATTTTTATTATTTTTTAATTCTGATTTTAGGGTATTGTGTACAATGTTGTTTGTCATAGTTTCTGAAACGGACATTTTTCTTTTATTAAGAACTCTGTAAATTATAAGGAAAACAACTTGGCGAAATTTGGGACTGTTTTTATAAAAACTTTAATTTCTCTACTAGTATGCATGCTATCCTCATAAATATGCCCAGTTTATTACAATCATATTCCACAGTTTCAACGCTTTTGCTATGTTACTTTTTACTGGGTTATCCAAAAGATATTCGTTTTTTTCAATTTGTGGACGGTCCCCTATGGGGTTTCGGGAAAAAGTCTTCTCGGAACTATATGATCTGTACTATTATGTTTGCACAACTAGAGTTTCAGGATAATTCCTCATGTAATTCTCTAGATGTTTAATGAAACGTCTAAAATCTCAAGTGACCGGTGATCATTGGCCATATAGTGTATTTATCACATGGTTTTAAAATAAATCCAAAATGAAGTTTATAATATTGGTCTCAAATTATATGGACACTCAGAGTATATTTTGAATATAAAGTGATTGTTATAATATGTCATGAAATTTTTTTCAAGAAAATTTTGGCGTGATAAGTGAAATGTGTAAAACTACATGCGTTTTCGCCTTTTTGTATTTAATCCAAATACGATTTTAAAAGAATTATACATGGTAAATTTCAATAATTAAATGCATAAAAACATTTCCGAAATCAAAAATCGTGGAATTTTAATTGATGATACGAATATTTTAATAACAAAATGACGTAAATGGTGAATATAAAGAAAAAAAATTACGGTATACGAAAGAAAGCAAATCGGTTAAAATTATCAAAATAAACACCATTTGAAATATGGCAAAGAATTGTAAAAAAAATGAAAATAATATTTATAATATTAATAGTCATCTACCTTCTTCATTTATTGATGTGTTGCATCTGTTAATTCGCCTTGCTTTGCGAACGTAAAAACTTGTAATTTTATAGTTTCTGCTCATCATTTGTTATTTGCCGATACTGGGCCGATATCAACTCATTTGTTCAGTATAAATATTTCTAATATTTAAATATTTCGTTAAATCTCAAAAATATATTGGTTTCTGAGGCTTCTAAAATTAAGGAATCCCTCTGAGAAACGTAGGTAACTCCGAGGAAATTGTTGTATATTTTCGCTCGTCGTTATATCATATATGTACATATAGATTAGCAAACAGTTGTCAATTTTACACTATAATTATAATTATATTTACATTATAAATGACCTTTTTTTATTTATTGTATTTTGAAAACTAAATTTTACTCAATAATACATTAATCGGTTAACATTTTAAAATGTGCTACAAGTTTTTCTTTTATAAACTGTTTCTTTTTTTTTCTTGATTTTTTATAATCCAATTTTCTTCTAATTATGTTCCTTTTACTATTCAAAACGCTTATTTGGAAAATTTTATCCCTTAATGTATATAAATTTAAAATCACATGAAATTTCAAAACATTCTCTCTCCCGTGATACAACTTTTTTCCAATTTAATCATGAAAAACACCAAAAATCATACTTGATGGGATGGATTCAGTGTTTGCATAAGAATGGGGAAACTTTTGAAATATACACCGATTAAATCCCACATGGAAATGTATTTCACAAATGTTTTCACAGTTAAAATGAATCATGACTAGAAAACTTTGAAATAAATTGAAAGTATGAATTGGAGAGAAATTTCAGATATCTGGTGAACATAAAGCGACGCGTGAGTATAAGGATGAAATATGTTTCAAATATGCATATAAGGAGAAATTTAGAATGTAGAATGTTTAAAATATTTGCTATGGAAGTTTTCACATTTCAATAACGAGGACTTTTTCTTTCTCTTTCTTTACTTGCCCTGTTTCTGAATAATAATCTGCGCCTTATTTAATCTTAGAAAATTCCAGGATTTTTAAGGTGAAGATTAGTAATTGAAAATAGTGGTAGTAAAGTGATTATAAAGTAAAGAGCACAGTAACATTGACGGAATTTGTGTCGAGAAGATTTACTCTCATCCTCATCTGTAGATGACAGTTACTCTTTGCTGTGCAGCATCAAGATTTCTGTAACTAGTTAGTTCATCTCCAACATCGAGTGGAACAGACGGTATTATGTATAGTTTGTAATGCGATGCCTCTTATGTTTTAATCCAAATTTATTTTAGTTTATTTTTGTGCTTAATTAAAAGTTATAAATAAGTTTACCAAATCCCAATCTACATTATTAAAAATGATCACAGTCAAACCCTATAAACGCAAAAAAGAAACATTTCCAATATCGTCGCCAGTACACAGCAAAGCTGACTTCACCAGAGAAAAAAACGATATAAAAAAAGAAGCATGTTTGAAGACTAAGACCGCTCAGTTGATAATAAAGATACAAATTTATTAACAATGTTTTGGCTAAACATCGAAATTTGTTCGACTATATGTCATATAATCTTCTTGGGTTAGTTTGGACATCTATTGTTTAGAACAAATAAATTCATTGATGTAATTTCTTTGTAATACTTTGAAAATCGTACTAACTTTTTTAAGAGAATTTATTTCTGGAATTACATATGAATTTATTTCATGCTATATTAAAATCTGATATCACAGGGAAAATTAATTTCTAAACCGCAGTTATCTCCATTTCATAGAATTTTTATATTTATTTGTCATCAAATTTTACATTTGTTGCGAAATTTTGAAATATTCTCCATAGCTTAAAAAAATTTGCCCGAGCTCTGTGATTTTTTATAAATTGCATTTTATTTTATTTTTCATTACTGAAGTATGTAAAAATCGAATTTTAGGTGCACTTATTTAGATATTAATAAATATTTTATTACATCGTCAAAAAATTAATCACTAAATATAATCTTCAGATTTTATTATTATTATGATTATTAATACAGTTTGCTACGAAAAAAATATATTTCTACAATTAAATATCCCTGTTTCTGAAATTCTTTTCTTTTATGAAAAAGTAAATTAACATAAAAATTTGTTTTTTTACTCCTTACTTAATTCTGAATATAAAACTTTGTTATTTGAACAAATAAAAATTTTGTATGCGTTCTTTGTTGCTTCTTCATAAATAATTTATAGAAATCCGATCAAACAATCGTTATAAAATAGCTGAACTTTTCTTTCACAAAATATTTCACCTATCATTATTAAAGAAGCATCGTTGTTTATAAGGGAACGGAATAAAATAATTCAAAATTTAGGTGGCTTTTTATTTAGAGCATGCTTAAAAGATAAGTGTCACTCTAAAGTCCTGAGCGGCTCAGATTGTACTTGATCTAAACTCTAAAACTCTGCATTAAGTCAAGAAGAAAACCGACCAGAACACGATAATCCTGTCTATTGGTGCTCGGAAAGTATCTGTCCGAAAATACATGCTAAAGCCGGACAAATTCCCGTGTACAAGGGGGGGAAATATAGCAGCCCTTAACTTCACCCAAACACAATACACATCAACCCAAAACCGAAGGAACCCTAAGTCATTAAAAATTAGTCTATATATTATAGAATAATGGAAGTGTAGTCTACAGTTACATCTTCATCAATATCAATTTTAACTTTTTTATATAAAAATACATATAAATTTACATATAAGTACATATAAATTTAATAATATTCAAATATATATGTTTTTCATTTGAAAAATATACAGGAATTTCTTATGAAAAATCGGGCTAACCTGATGCCGACCCCAAAGAGCTAAATTGAAACCCGACACCGATGCTAACACGAAACGTTTAAAGTCAACCCGACCGAACTGCGATTCAGGTCGTGTTTGGGTAAAATCGGGTTACCCAATGCAGGAATTATCACCAAGCAATAAAGTGCATGTATTAGATATTTTAAAATAGCGACTTTCTTAATATCCAGTATTTAGGTAAGGATACAATCTTCTATGAATTATAATTCATATATAATTATACATGAACTATACATACTATCGATCCGAAGTTGAAGTGCAAAAGGCAGTAAAACTTGTCAAAATGGAAATTCCGCTATGTAAAGTTTTCCATCTTTGCAGGCATAATTGCATATTATTATTTTAGTCGTGATCCCCCAAATTTATTCCGTTCTAAATAGGTTCTGATTTTACAGGTTTTACTGAATATAAAAATTATAAAAAGCACTAAATACATAATCTTAAATGCATTAATCTTAATTTTATATTCACTGTACAGTTCAAGCTGTGTAGGGGATTTTTGACGAAGTTCATGCGGATAATCCCTCATGTGCCACTACTTATGATAACATCGCAAACTCGTTATTTTTTTAGTGATGAAAAAATTTAAACCATTGTAGGAAGAATCTGAGATCAGACATTTCCTTTTAGAGCTATCAATACGTTGGTTGGTATAGTGTTGGTACAAAGTTGCTGTTTTCATTTTTATTGAGCTATTACTAAGAGTGTTGAAAGTAAAATCATGTAAATTGTTTCAAATAAAATTATTATTTTTTTAAATAATAAATTTATTAATCTAAAATTAAGTTTGAAGTTTCCAATATCTAAATCTTTATATGTTCTGCTACAAACAGCCCTTGAATCAGGTTCCGTTTTCGTTCTTTATATGTGAAATTGATTTTTTTTTTTGTATGCGGGTAAGCTACAAAATCTACTCTGAGTATTTGGCCCTTTTGCATCATTCAATTCACAAATAGAACTTTTATCTATCTAAACAAATAGGTTTAAGGAAAATAAACAATATGTGATTATAGATTATTATTATTTTTCCTATAACTCTGATATTTTTGACATGATGCAGTAAAATTTCAAAAGGAATTTTCTGCATGCACAAAAGAAAAATAGTTACGATTCTTTCACAGAAATAAAATTTTACGCGATTATATATTATTAGGAATACTCATATTGGATTTGTCCGGGTTATCCTGATGCTAATATGGCTAGTAAAATATAAATCTAAAAAGAATGTAATGTATTTTGGTTTTATTCTGTATTTTATTCTGTCGCATAAAATGTGTTTGTGGAAACGAAAACCATTTCCAATACAGAATGGCAGGAAATTCAAATATCAGGTTATTGGAATAACTTAATACCATTAAAAGTGCTTTCTACATACATAATATTTTATAATTTGTATAAGTTTTAGTATTTATATAAGTTATCAACAATACATTAATGTGTTATTTTGTTAAGCATAATATCATTTTAAATCAAGTTTAAAGTATACGTTCACTCTTGACAATAAAACTTGTTTTTCATGAGAAATATCACGATTTTTTACTTTTATTTGTATTAAAAAATAGTGTATGGAGAATAGACTGAATGAGTAATGAATGGTTAAAAAAAATGAGTAATTTATTTATTCTTATTACTTTTTAACAATATTTTTGAGGTTGTTAGGAATAGTGTTTAAAGTAAACATTTTATCATGTAGAATAGTTAATTAAATCTGTTGTTTTATTTATGCTTTTTTAATGTGTTTAAATATTCATTTAGAAATTTTGAAAAATTATAATATAAAATTCCATACACATTTGAACTTTGTAAAATGTTAATTTGGAGATAATCGAGTAATATGTGCTTTTGTAATTTATAAAAACTTTCGTTCTGAACGTCGAGAAAACACGCCATGTCATTAAGCATTTCAAATATATATATGTATTATAATTTACATTTTACAATGCAATTTTTGTTAATTTTTGTATAGCATATAGCCAGATTATCGAATTTAAAATGAACTACACAAGAATTCGTTTAATAATAATACGGTTAAAACGAGCAGTTTGTAAGTGAGGAATGGTTAATCATCTTAATATTTTAAGGGACCTTTTCAACAATTTTGTTTTCTTTTTTAGAAATATGGTCCAAATAGTGAACTTACTGCATTTCAAGGTTAAAATAATAATGAATTTTGAAAATAAAAATTAAGTGCATATTTAATTAAAAACTTATTATTATTTTTTAATTGTATTTTAAAAAATCCCTACTACTTTTTTAAAATATTGATATTTTTGCTTAATTTTTTTTTAAAACATTTTCAAATGTATATTATTCAAACCAGCGAATGGATTTTTAGATACATCTAATATTACATGTAATATAATTTTTTACTGATATACATATAGTGAAAATCGAGAAAATATAACACATGCTCATATACTTTTATTATTTTGTTAAGAAAAAAAAATAACACGAGTCAATATTCTATGTGCAAATTTATCACATATATAGTAAAAAAAATACATAAAAAAGTTTAAATCTCTATCTCAAATACAAAAAAAGCCTTAGCATTTTTAAAACAGGAAAGTGAAGGAAATATGACCATGGAGTAAAAGTTATTTACAATTTTAATTTCGATAGTTAATTGCATTGGATATATTAACAAAATATACACTATCTCACTATATAATTGCCGCATGGATAAAAATGAGGTGTCAAAATATCCACAATTAAACAAGCTTAATATTAAATAAAAAAGAAAGTCGATTTTTTGACCAATTTTGATGTACACTGTCCTCATAAAATTTTCACGCTTTTTACGAGCTAAAAAAGCAGGATCACGGCTAATACAAGCAAAATATCTTCTGTTGCTTTTAATGTGATTTTGGTGGAAAACAAGGGTAGAATTAGGAAACTAATATCTTTTCTGTCGAACACTGTTCACTCTCATCTATACTATTTCTACATTACATCTGTCTATCAAAATGTAGTAAACAATCAGTTTGACCAGACAGAGTTTCGACCTTCAAGAAGCTTCCTCCTATACTCACAAACATGTAAAGGGATGTCTTGAGGTCTTGTAAGAATGAAAGAAAGAAGACAGATAGAAATGGTGTTTCAAACACCGTCTCCTTGTGAGAGTTACCACTGAGCCAAAGAAAGGATGGAGCATAGAAAAACCTCAGTTTCTTTCTAGGATTTCGTTCACCTGACGAAATCCTATTCGTCTCATTACACTGTCTGTGTGTCAGTTTGTCCGTCAGAAAGTTCATTCTCATAAACTGTATAAGTTGGACACTTGAAATTTTGCATACCTATAGCTAAACACCTGAAATCACACGAAAAATCGAAAAATGTTTGGAAAAGATCTTCATTAACATCGTTATTAATTAAAAAGAAAAGAATGGAAAATGTTCCATTATTCCTCTAATGCATTGATTTTACTTAAACCGAAATGACTTTCTATTAGAAGTGCAGAAAAGGAGGATGTTTGCCATAATTTCGTGCAGGTACATGGGCGCATTCAAAGATACCCGTATCTTAATCTACTGGACATAAAAAAACCGAAATTAAGTACCCGTACACAAAAAAATTTCCTCTTTCAGAATTTCTTAAAATGTTTTCAAAAGTTCCATACAGAAGTCGAAATATCCATTAAAAATTGATTTAAATAAATTCCTTTAATCTTCTTTCAAAGACAAGAGTAGATTGCGAAGTTGTTTTTAATCTTTCTCAACCGGACACCTCGTCACCGGAGCTAATAGGAATATACCGAGTCATACAATTTTTTTTACGAATATTGCATTTATAGATTTAATATTTGTGCATCAACGCGCAATTTCGTACGCTGGTTCCGAATATGTAAATTTCATTATAATATTCACAGTAGAATCTGGAAAACCAATTAAATATCTGATTTAATGAAAGGATTTGTTTTCCTCTCTTGGTTGAGAATAAAAACCGATCATAGTCACTTGTTCCGTGTTTTTTCCGTGGTTTGTCAAGATATGAGTCCACAATTATGGGCCGCGGAGAAGGAGAGGTGCGAGAACAAGGTTTTAAAATCGTAGCGTTTTTTATAAAAAATATCATTTTCGATCTGATTTTTTTACGTACTCCTCTGATAAATATTATTTATAAATTATAAAAATTTCAAAGAGAGGAGGTGCATTCAGGACAATTTTCAAATCCGAGGGTGGCAATTTTCAAACTTTTTCCATACCCCTCATGTGATAAATCATTGGAAAACATTGTGACCACTCTTTCATATTATATAACACCCTTTACACCTCCCCCAATTTTTCTCTCCCGCGGAGTGCACTTTTCTAAATTTTTCCGACACCCATCATGCGATATCTCATTGAAAAAGACTTTTTTATATTATGTACCTCCCGCCTCCTCTCTCTCACTTTGCCCCGCTGGCGGCACGTTTCTATTTTCTGCCGACACCTCTTATGCTATATATCATTTAACAGCCCTTTGTCCATTCTTTCATGTTATGCACCATAGTCTTAAATATTTTATTTCCACTTTTTACCGCAAGGGGCGCTTTCCAATCTCAGGTTCTATTGGCCCAATCCCCTCGACTAATATATGTCAAGGGGTCAATTGATAGGTTTTGATTTCCTAAGAGGGACAGCTAAGACAAGGAAACTAAGTCTGTAGAGCATAGTCTCTCTCCTGATCGCCTTTATTAAGGTCTTAAAAAATACAAATTTCAACCAGAGTTGAAGCCACCAGAATCACGATAGTGAGCGGTATGCATATAAAATCCAGTGTCAGGGCCACACCTGCCAGGTGAAAAAGAACCTAACGCGACAGGGGCAAGTAAGAGAAGATAGGCGGAGAAAATTACAAAACAAGATTCGTTCCGACGGGGAACAGATCCCCTACGCCACAAGGTGCGGATGAATGTGCGACAAAACTACCTCGCGACAGGGGCAGCTGAAACTGTTGCATTCGTACGTAGTTAGTATTGAAATTTCAAAAAGCTGTTTATGGATGTGTTTTAGTTTGTTTACTAGAAAGGTGCGTGTAAATATATTATGGAGCAAGACTTCTGGTGCAGATGCCAGGCGTTTTAAGTGCCAGCGTCGCGTGAGTTCACAGTGGAAGTAGGCATGGCTTGGCGTGCCCTTCACACCTCACTCACACAAGTTGGAAGAGGTGCACTTAAATACGTTTAGGTCGGCCTTGAAGGGGCCATGGCCCGTCAGAAAACTGGTCGTGTACGGCGTGATATTGTAAAGAAAAATTAAAACTTTAGGAAAGAGTCCTTGTGTGTGCCTGCCCTTTGTTGATGTGTCCCAGTACTCCTGCCATGACGTCAGAATCCTGGATCTTAGGGTCCTCTTGACGTATGATTGAGGTACTGGGAGATGTGTGTCAATGGTAGGTTTTTGTGTAGCTTGTTTCGCTAGGTCATCAGCCAGCTCGTTCCAAAAGATACCTTTATGAGTAGAGACATGGCCAGCGTGTTACGGTGAATGAGTGGTTTTAGTTTTTCCTTAATTTGTAGTGCAAGAGAGCCTTTGTTCTGTGTGCGTGTATATCCTGTAGACCGGAGCGACTATCACTGAAGATGGGAATACTTCTGCCTGACTTTGCTTCAACACATTCTAATGCGTTAAGAATGGCGTACAGATCCGCTTGATACACGGAGTTATTATGCAGTCTGCAGTACCTTCACCGTGCCTTCCGTTGCACAGAAAGTTGCGCCAATGCCGGTTTTAGTACCAGAGCCTTCAGTTAAAAGCGCGAGACTTTGAGCAGACGTGTAACTGTTGGGCTTAATGTTCACCTGTAAGTGTGATGACTCTTCTGTTGGATGAAGCTGCCAGCCCCTGACATTGTGTTGTATGTCTTTGCTTAAGAAAAGAGCGTGCGGTATTGTATTATTCTCAAGTTGTAGGATAGATGATTTGCCGTTTTCGTACCTTAATTGTAGTGTGATGGGTGGAATGCCTGTGAGTTCTTGCAGCGCGTATGTTGACATTGTCTTGTATCCCCGATAAATTCATAGAAGAAAAGTGCTTTGTATTGATATTAGTTTTATAAGAGCTTGTTGTGTGAATTGCCCCCCAGTTTCATGCTCCATATAAAATTATTCGTTCTATTATTTTTAGATACCAAGTTTTAAGCGTAGTGTTGTGTATACCCCTCAGTTTAGATGCGAGTCTGAGTGAATTATTGTGGTATGCAGTTAGTTTAAGTCTTATGCTATTCATAGTATGGATAGGTTGTATCACGGAGCTCCGTTCAGATAGAGGTATTTTAAGAATAGAGAGCGCCCCTGGTGGGATAGAGTGCGCCCTGAAATGTGGAATTAACAGATTTTCCAGCACGCCTGCTACACGGTGCCGCAGACAGCTGGCAGATAATATCGATAAATGATAAGAATAATTATAAATTTTTGATTTATTTTTAATTAAAGGATAAGTTATTTAGAAAGTGATATTAAACGAAACTCTTTGTTCGATCTTCGATCGCACATACTCACTTGTTTAAAATATGGATCTAGAAGACTATAAACAGCCTGTTCATGTCTATTATAGCACTGTTAAAAGGAAAAGGGATGTGAACCGAATAGCTCGAAAATCGCCGTGACTATGTTAGGCAAGTTTTTCCACAAAAAAAAGGAATTGTTAGTGGAATTATGGCATGTTTTTAACGCCCTTTAAAATTACTACTTCTTTAGGGGATTTGACGTCAGTACTCTCATTTTGCCTAAAGAAAATTATACACGCAAAGTAATTTTATATTAACTTTAGGATAATAAATTATTTTTCGAATTGAGAAATTAATAATATTTTATATATTAATTATATGCGTGTTTTTAAGATTTTCATTAACTTCACAGATATCACAAGTAACGATTAATACGATGACTTTTATAATTATCTGGCTTCTCGTAGTAATCGAGTTCTACAGTATAAAAGTAAATTCGGGAAAATTCCCGTATTTTTACCATGATGTAAATTTCATTTCCACGTTAGAAAGTGGTTTTAATTTTCGTAACGTAAACACATTTATTTGCGCTATTTGAACTCCATTTAACATATCTGAACTTTCTTTCAAATTATATTGCCTCAATAAATTATGATAAATCAATTTATGCATGTTCAATAGACTGAATTTAAGAGGTTAGTAAATCTAATGGTAGTTATCATAGTTATAATCGAGATAATCAAATCTTCCTCATCAATGGAATATTAGTTGCTTTATGACATTAATGTGTGTCAATGCGGAAAGTGCTATGAAACAATATCGCATTCGATTTCTCTTGTGACATTTCTAATTTGAATAGAGCGAGGTTATAATTTTAGTGCTGGGTATTCTTATAAAGTGTTATTTCTTTGCTCTTATTTTGTGGTATCGGAAAATTCTACTTTAAATGTCGGGCGTTAATTATTTCACTTCTGTTTGTTCACTACATACTTTTGCTTTACTCTTTAACTAATACAACTCGATTTTTATTTTAACTTAATAATGATCTGATAGAAATAACATGCATACTTTATGAATAATTTCTATAACTTTAGTGTTTTAAATAGTAATATCTTTAAGGCTTTTAGTACGGCTTGATACATACTGCGCCAAAATTATTATTATTTTTTTTTTACTAAAATGATGCATTTACATATATTTAATTAACATATATAATTAGTGAAACATGTTTCGACTAAATTAATTATTTTGCCATAGATCAAAAGCATCAATACAGCGCCTAGTATACCTAGTGTGGAAATATGCTATCCAAACAGTGCTAAAAATTTGTATCCCTTAAATGTGCGACGATACTGCTAAAATCCCAAGTATCGATCACAGCGACATCTGCGGAATTTTCGTATTAGACTAGCAATATCTTGCAGTTGTAAAAAATATCCTGCAAATGTCGCTGCGATCTTCATATTTCAGCAGCATCATTACACATTTAAGGGATACAATATTTTAGTGTCTTTTTTAAGTATTACAGGGATAGGCGATTTCCTCACTATATAGTCTAGGCGCTATAGCATTGGCTTAGAATTAGTCAAATATAGACTAAACATTTTCAAATAAAGGTAAGTTTTAACGTTGGCGTATATAAGAACTTCTGAGAAAATAATATTGTTTTACAAACGAACACACCCAATTCGCATTTCAGTAGCTTTGTTTTTCTTTTTTTATTAATGTTATTATTATGATACCGATTCTAATATCATGTGATCCCGACGATTGGTCCTCGGAGAGTAGGAGTTTAGAGTATTTTAGTTAGACCGTTCTATTCAATAAAATAAATTAAAAGTTTGTAGACAGGATTATTAGAAAGAAAATTATTAAAAATGACACATTCAAAATTTCCATTTTTCTCAACTCATTCTCGTAAAAAAGCCATGCCCTATATGATTGTACGAACTGTATCTGAAATAATGCAACTATATCTTTGAACAAATAATAATATCTGATTTAATTTCATTTTGCATCATCTGAGAAAAAATCATTGAAATGGTTATTTCAAATCTAGCAGGTAAATCTCCGAGGTGATGATGACGACGTATAATGTAATCTAGTCTTTATCCATTGAACATGATGCTGTAAAAAAATAATCCATTTGTAAATTTGACACTTATCTACATCGAGAAATTTTAAAGATTGGATTCAGAAATCTTGAAACAGATATTTCCACGATCAGTAGAAGAAATATTTCGAATACGTCAAAGCCCCTTGATATATTTGACAAAAGTAATCTATTTTGTTGTGAGAATTATTTTTACTAGCAGCCGAGAATATTGACTGTCAGTTTTTATTTCTTTTGATTCAAATTGTTATTTTTACATTTTCTTATTTAACAAAGTACTCTTCTTTGAAAGCTGATATTGCTTTTTACTTTGTTCTATCTTTACAAGAAGAAAGTATTTGATTCCGAAGATTTGCGATTTCCAGTTTTCGATAGATTTATACGTTTTAGAAGGTCCTGAACACTCTTTCATGGTTGTTATTATCGAATTCGTTATTTCTATACTGTCTTATAAAGCAAAATCCTCTTTGTAATAAAGATGGTATTGTTTTTTAAGTTTAATAGTAAAAATATTGTAAATTACAAAGGATAACAACAGGTTGTTAACAATAAAGGGTGATGCTGAAAGATAATCAGAAACATAATCAGAGACAAATGATACGCAAGGAACAAAAAATATGTACCATTAATTACGAAAAATAAAGAATAATTTTGCATGTATTTATTTATTTATTTGCAGTTATAAAGTTTTACTTTATATTTAAAATGTCTTTTAAGAAATATATATATTAGCCCAACATGCTTTCTAATAGACACATTTTTTTTATCATAAAATAGCGTTTCAAAATCGGAATTCAGAAAATTTCTACAGTAAAAAAAAAAAAATACTCTGTAAAATAAAAATGATGATGAATGTTTTTACTTCTTTGTTCCGATATAAATGGTGTATTTCATTTCTCCATTTATATATTTTTCTGTATTCTAAAATTCCCTTTCTTTTTGTGTGTCAAAGCGACGATTTATTTATTACTAATCAAAAAAAAAAAAAATTATTCCTTAAATAAGTTTTTCTTCAGCCATATTACTTTGTGGTTTGTTTAGTAGGGAATTTAAATGTATGGTACGCATATATTGCTAAAAATTGTAAGCATTAACACTCCAAACACGGAAACGCTATTTTCGCATTCCAGTTGACTACTTTTTAAAATTTCAGATTGTTTGATTCCCACTACTTTTTAAAAAATGTATAATTAGGCTTATTCCCGCATTATTTAATATGTAATTAAATAAAGGGACTATTTCTACTTCAAAATAGTGGTGTGAATCAAACAATCTTATTTTTAAAAAAGTAACCCACTGAAAAATTCGCTCGCGCTCAAGGATTAAATAGAGAAAGGATCAGGAAAATCAAGAAAATCATAAAAAAATGTCTAAAGAAAAGGCTCAAGAAGTAACCTTTTTTGGATAATTTTGATAGGTAATGAATAAACCATAATTCTGACGAAAGTAAAGATATTGATTTTCAGTCCTCAAAAATTTATGAATACAGAATTTTACGGCACCACTTATGCATGTATATATATATATATATATATATATATATATATATATATCTGTGTGTGTGTGTAGGATTTTGCATTATAACTATTTAAAAATTCACTTGGCTTAAAACTACAAATGAATCCATCTATCAGCTATTCAATTTTATACAATATTTATTTTCGCCCAGACAAATAATATGCTTAGCAGATCATTGTAGTTCAACCACGTCAATAATATAATGCATTTGCACATAAATATGGGTTTTCACCTAGAATTCTTGCTTAAATCTTTTAGTTGGCATTCAACGGATCTTCAACCTGCATGCTGAGATAGAAACTAGGGAACACACTCAATCTCTCTTGGTACTTTAACATTAATCATTCTTAAACGCGAAGATCGCCTCTCATCTTGTGTTTATCTACGTTCCTCGTATTATGCTTTTCCTTTAATTTGATAATATGTATCTATTAATATAGAGCCTTTGCCTTTGTTAAATAGCATTATTGTGGAAATTTATTATCATACAGATATATTATAAATTAGGATATCAAAAACCTATATTCCATTGATAAAACTAATTAATACACTACAAAAACTGCTCAGGTACCCTTCCAAAGTAGCAAAAAATTCTTAGTGGCAATTACAGATCTTTGCTTTTATAAATGCTTCTTTAAATATCGATAATATATTAAATTCTGAGTTTTCTAAAGATAAAGTACGCCTTCCGAAATCCATGGTTACTCGGAGGAGGTTATTTTATATTTTCGTTTGTTATATTTTCATAGATTAAGAAACCGTTGTTATTTTTTACAGTATAATAAAATGTAGGTAACATTGGTATATAATTTTTATTTCGTTTTCGTATTTTTACCCGACTGAAAAGAAGGGTTATGTGTTTCACGCGTATCTGTGAATGTGGATTTCTTTATACCCTTCAAACATCCCAACGGCTGGATGAAATTTAATGAATGAGGTCTCTATCGATTTGTCTTAACCGTCCGATGGTTATAGGATAGATTTTGTTTTTATAAATTCAAAATGGCGGCCGTAAACTACAAAATGGTGGTAGAGACGAAACATTTTTTTTACGTATCCTATTGAGTGGGATATCATTGGATAGGTCTTACAAAATGAAGACGATGTTTCATTGGCCATTTTGCAGTCAGAAGTTCCGTTTAAATTTTACACAGCCTAGAAGTTGTGTACTTTGGATCTCTACCTTTACTGTAACTCTAACCTTCATAATGTACATCTATAGGCCTCATCAAAACAGTGTTTGTAGATAGGAACTAATAATTGAGCACAACTTAAAAGTCATCAATACAAGAAAATAAAAAAAAAGGTAAGTAATATAAAAAAATAGTTTCATATTGATGAGAAAAAATTAATTAGTTCGCTTTTTACGTAGTCGGTTTTTTTAATTTTTTAAATTTAATATATATATTAAATCTTTTTGAAAAACGGTGGTTAATAAAATAAACTACATGAAACATTTATGTAAAAAATATATTATCTAAATTATTAAAAAAAAGGCAAAAAAAAGTAAAAAATAAAACAATTGAAGAAAAAAATGAAAATAAATTAAAACTGTTCCAGATAAATAACTGAAAATCTGATTATAAATTGTAACCTATGTAAGCTGTCTGTATATTTTTTCTTTCGAATCAAATAACCAAGGTAAATGGATTTATATTTGACTTTTATTTTTACACTTCCATCTGCGTTATCATTTCTTCGCCTCGCGTTCCTTTTTTTTTAACAATTCATTTTTTTTTTTTAAATAATCAATTCATCATTCCATTTCTAAATTTATTAATACAGATAAGTGTGACTTTTAGTCATCCAATCAAGATAAGTTTACTTTCGATCATGCCAAGTGACGCTGGATTTATCTTCTCATCTGAAGAATTTTATATCGACGTTTTGCTGAATGAAATTAAATAAAATTAAGTTATGTGATGTATCTCACGTTCTTTATCTTTTCATGAACGTAATTTTTTTCGTCTGATTAGTTTAGCAGAAATTTTTAAAAGTACACTGAAACTTCCATTTAACGAAATCTTATCGTTACACCTAAACACTTCGTTATGAAGAAAATTCGTTAAATACAAATCAACTTAAAATCATGAAATTTGTATAATAAAATACACATGTATAAAATGAAAAATACACACAAAATGAAAATATTGGGAAAATGTATTGAAATTCAAGCGGTATATATATTTCTATTTAATGCAGCACAGCCATGTGAGAAAAATTTAAATAGAATAATATCTAAAAAAACACATAATAAAGAGAGGTAAACAAAAACTGAAGCGTAGCGTAACTTTTTTCTTTTTCTCAGTATTGCAGATTCTTAACTTAAAAAAAAAGTCTGCAATATTACTTTCTACAGGTTTCTTATTAAAACGAAGAAAAAAATACACTGTTCGTAAAGTTTTCGCGTATCCCAAAAATTCATCTCTAACATTTTCGTGAAACTGGAATCCGCTTCTTATTGTATCGAAGAATTCCCCCACACTGTCAGCGCCAGAGTGTCTGTGTGATAGAGTGATGATAGAAGTGTTTGTCTAAGTGAGAAGAAAAATTGTTTAGCACCAAGAACAATGGAAATGATTAAATAAATAAACAATTTCATTTTCATACCATCCGAGGAAATAAATTCATACATCCATCGCAACGGCAACCTCTCCGTTTGAATGCTGTAGACACGAATAAACTTGTCGAATAACATAAATAATCGTCATAACATAAAACAAAAAACCTGTCTGATGTTGCTTTATACCTTAAATTTGCAAATAATTGTATAAAATTTACTAAATTTGCATAAATTGAAATATGCAAGTATCTCTCAAACTTGGCATGCTGGAGTAAATCTAAAACTAGATTCGGAATCAGCATAATAAACCGCATAAAAAGTAACTAATTTCTATTTTAGGACAGAGCAAAAGTTCAAATTTGTTGACCAGTGTTATTCATAACGCAGATTATCTGTAATATTTATTGTGAATGCGCTCATAACAAAAGTAAAAGAAAAATACAAAGCTGAAAAGAGCATTTGAGTTTATCATTTAAAAAATCAGAAAATAAAATGCATTAATTTAAAGCAATTTCAATAATTTAAATTTTGTTTATTTATTTTTTTTTTCGTAAAATTATTCCGACTAATAAAAAGATTGCATGGGTTTATTTAGTTTTATTTAGTATCGGTTTATTTGTAATGTTTAGATTAATTTGATTAAATCCCTGTTAGTTAACATTGGTATACTGGAATCAATATAAAATGTTTAGTTATTGAAATTTTAGTTTTAAAACTTATTTTTCAATATTTTGCCGCATTAATAAGTGATAAATAAGTCCACTGTTAGCATATTAAAAAAATATATTCTAAAATGTAAAGTAACGTCAAAATGTAATTTTATTTTTACTTCAGCTGCATCAGGAATAAAAAGGACACAAATTTATTATGGTTTTACCTTATTTAAAATAAAAATATTTTGAAAAAAAAACTGTGTGTTGATATTTTTAAATCCGAAGTTTTCATGTAAAAATATTTTTCCTATTGAACAAAATGTTTTGAGAAAAGTAAATTTTGGTTGAGGTGAAGAAAAATTATAAGAGATTTTCCTTAACAAAATGTGTTGTAATGTTTAACTTTTCTAAAAATTTTAGAAGTCGAATATTCATTTAATTTTTGCAGATGATATCCTAGAAACTCTATAAAAATTTTCATATTTTTGCATTTAAATTTATCTAATAAACTTATTTCAAATTTTATACAAAAATATATTTTTAATTGTTTCATAAATTTTTCTTTTTAAAAACGGCTAATTTTTTTTTAGTTTGATTTCAAAACATCCATCCGATTATTTACGGTTATTTGACGACACTGATTATTACCTAATGTAATTTAAGCTTGGAATGTTTTATTCTAATTTTTTATAGGTTTAAATAAAATGTTTTTCCCATAATTTAATATAATATAAGAAATGTATAAGAAACCGTACTGCATTTGCCATTTCTGTCCTCTTTTTTATTAAGAAATACTAAATTTTTACCAGAAATTACGAGTAGTAATTTTTGCTTTATTTAAGAAAAGACATTTCCTTATTAATTTGGGTAAAATTTAATTTTTCGGAATTTCCGTTATGAACTCAATTTCTGAATGTAAAAGGAAACCAAACTGGCAACCCTGTAATTTAACATCTGTAAAATCTTTTTCATCTTCTCATGTAACATCTTTTTTTATATTAATTATTTTATGTACATTGAAGTCATATTTAAAATTTCATGTTATTTATGTTTGTTATACGGTTAATTTTTTTGAATTATTTCTTAAACATCCAATTGCTTTCTTTGGCAAACATCCAAAAGATCTTTTGTTCCTTTGATTACAAAACATCCTACATAAAATTTAAGATTAGAACTGTCATTAATCTTAATAATCAAGACCACAAATCAAATATTTCGTTTTTTTTTCTTGCATGGAACGATACTCATTTAAGGAAAAATTGAAATTATTTTGCATATAAATTACATTGGCAGTTCTGTATTGTCTATCAAAGATTAAAAATATCACGTTTTTCATTTTTATGGGGTTGATTTAGCGTTATTATTATTTGATTATATATCGTTACTCCCTTCTTAAAATACTATTTTAAAATGGTAAAATGGAACTTTTAAATCGTATGGAAAACTACTGTGTATACAGTGTTGTGATATATAAAGCTGTAGATGAATATAAAAATGCATAAGATTCAGATTTTTGAAAATACCAATGTAAAACATTAGACTCTTCTACGTTATCGGCTAAACTGACATAGCGAACGGAGTTCAGAAAGGTGTAGAGAAACGCACACTTGTATGGTACGAGAGTATGCTGTTTTACCGGAATATTGCAGCAATTTCGTAATGATGTTACAATAATCTGATATACGCCAGCCACGATCTGATCCAGCCATGACCAAGCCTGCAAGTATGCATCTGAAAATATAGAAATTGGAGTAGTGCAATTTAACAAGCTAATGCAGCAACCTGCATTCTAGAATTTTTCAGTACCAGCCTGGACATGCTGAATAAGAAAATGGGATAAGTCAATAAATATATCTAAAGCAATATTGTACTCTTGGTTTCCAAGGAGATCGACGATTCGTTTCGCAAAAAAAAAAAAAAAAAAAAAAAAAGTTTCGGGTAATCAAATTTAATTTTCCTTATATCGCCACACTCTTAGAAAAGTACATTAATTATGAATGCACGGAATTCATTCAACTAATTTTGCTCCTCTTTGAATGTCATAATAAATTCCCAATTATAACCCAATTTAATTATGACAAATTAAGTTTTATGTTTTTTCTTTATATTATTAAATGTTTCATTATGTTTTGTCAAAATATGATTTGTATTTCTAAACTATATTTTTCTTATGTTGGAGCATTGTCATCGATATTCGTTTAAACAAGCAAGAAATAAAACGTTTCCCGTGATTTTAATAATATTTTTGAGAAATCATTCGAAGTATATATTTTGTGTGGATTTTGCTTCTTACTTAAAAATGAAATACAACATCCAAGATTATTTCCTGAACTTCTTATCTGTATTTTAAAGAAACTCATTTTCTAAATAAAATTACAATATAAATGTTTCAAATTAGAAAATAATTTTGAAAGACTTGATGAAATTGTATGTTCTTTCCATTTTTGTGAACTGAGCGTGCGTGATATTATGTTCAATGCAATGTAAATAGTTTCACACATATATCACAAAAAAAAAAAAAAAAAAAATAACAGCCTGTTTTTGTACATTTGATCCTTTTTTATGAGACTCTGAAAACACTGTTAGATCTAGAAAATAAAACGGAAAGAACCAATCAAATAGCAACTAAAAATTAATAAAAATCATACGACGTATAGGGATATTTCTATGTTCCAGAAAAGAAGAACATTTAAAAAATCATTAATAGATTTATAAATTATATAAAAAAAAAAAAAAAAATGTAACCAAGCTAAAAATATTTGCAGTGTTTTTTTAATTAATAAAATAAATAACTGAGGTGAAAAATAAATAATAAAGTGTTAGATAATTTAAAATCAAGATGATAGAACTAAAAAAAGGAAATTGAATGGAAGAGATCATAACTTAAAAAGCAGTTGTGACTTCTAAACTTTTATTTTACTTATTTTTAAAGTTATTTAACTTTATTTTTTAACATACGGTAAAAACATTTAGGACTTTCATAAATGTTTGAAGTGGTAAACATACCTTTGCTGCGTCGTGCATTTTATAGCTTTTTCTCAGTTAAATGTAAACGTTTCTTTACGTTTTACTAATTATGTCGCTTACTTAGAAATATTAAAACGATACATTTCACACCCTTTTAAATAATCGAGTAATCAATCGAGAGTGAATACTACATAGTTCTTAACCTAATTTTTGTATTCCACCGACATTTTAAAGCAAATTTTATTTTTAATGATGCAGACGACAACCCTATTCCGAATGGATGCCGTAAAGATTTTTCTCCTTTAACCTTTAAGTTTAAATCATAAAAAGTCAACAGGTCTGAAATTGTTCGTCAAACGTGGCTAATGAGGTTCGTTCGTACTTGTATAAATACTAGAGAATCGTACCCGGGCTTCCCGGGTTACAAAATATAGATGAAAACATTTTTTTTAAATTGAAAACTAATATTTTTTTATATGTAATAATTTTTTTAGATTGCCCACTTACATTAAAAAAGCATTTTTCATATGAAATATACGAATTATACAATCAAATAATTTTTTGAAATTTATCAAAAAGCGATATTTTCTTATTAGCCGCATGCTAAGAGTTATTTGACCAAGATTTTGCTACTTACGGCATCCTTTTATATTCTGATAATTTCAGAGCTTATACATGTCTGTTAAATTTGTGTTTTATTTATATTATTTTATTTTTTTATCCATAGGGAATTTTTTTAATGGATATTAGCCGTAAGAAAATGATGAACTCTTTATTTTGTTTTAAGGGCAAACGGATTAATCTTTCGTAATCGAGCTCCGCGCGATATAAGATAAATTAAAAAATATTTCATGCTTTAAAATCGTTTTTGAAACCATAGACAATCAGTAGACTTAGATGAACTTTGCAAACAAATTCAATTTGAAAAAAAAAATCTTATTTGGTGATCTAAAAATTTAAATTGTACGATTGCAAATATGTGTTTTTTTTTAATATTATTCTTTTATTTGTTTATAAAAGAGGTATTAATTTCGTTAATTTGTCTTTGACAAATATTTTAGTTTGGTGTTTTTTTTAATATTATTCTTTTATTTGTTTATAAAAGAGGTATTAATTTCGTTAATTTGTCTTTCACAAATATGTTAGATTGGTGTTTTTTTAATATTATTCTTTTATTGTTTATAAAGGAAGTATTTTATTCTGTTATGCAAAAATAGTCAGAAACAAATGCTGAACAAAATTTGTTGCTTTATATGCAAAATGTTTATTATTATTATGTATTGAAACTGGAACGTGATAAGATAAACTTTAAAAAAACCATGCTTAAAATCTATTTTCGAAAACATCATTTTTCAGTCAATTAAGATATACTTTTAAAAAAAATTATATTTGAAAGTAAATTTTTCCTCTATCCGACGAAAATTGAAAATGCACGATGGTCAGAAGATAAAAAAATTGCAGTAGCGAAAATTTCAAGACCGAAATTTGATCGTGAAGTGTTGCCATTTGCAAAATGACGTCAGCGTTACACACAGATACGTTTGTTCTTTATAGTATAGATACTTAATCAGTAAAATATAATAAAGATTAGTTATTAGGATGTGGTTATTAAATGAGGTTCTTAATCTTGGTATTCCGGAATGAAAAACAGCAATTTTCACCTTCTCAAAATTTGCATACGCACCTCTCATATCCATATTCATCATTTTTAAAAAATTTGTATTTTGTTTGACGATTTTAAAATCATTTTAACTCAAAACTTGAAGTCACGATTATCAGCAACATCTTTTATGTGAACAGACGCACTCTTTACTTGAGATTCTAGTCTTAATTCCGGAGAGTAAAAATTTCCGTAATTTATGTTTTTTAGATGCATTTGTGTTAAAATGTGTAGTTTTACCTAAGAAAACCTTTAAAGTTAGAAGTTTACATTTTCTTTTAAATATGACATCATTTGCACTTAAATAAGCATTTCGCCTAGTGTCTGAAACATAGTATCAGTACACATGCAAAAGGTAAAACAATATAGAAAATTTATGAGGAAAAATGCGTGTTTTCAAAAGCAGTATGTCATTTTCCGTTATTATGCCCCTAATATAATATTATGCTCCTAATGGGTTTTTGCGCCACTAAACCCTATACAACAATTTTTATCAACAATTTTGAATTTTTATCAGAAAATGGCATGAATAAAGATAAAAATACCTCATTATTTCTCTCTTGTCTGCAATAATGACGGCTATTTAATTTTCACCATTTTGAAGAAATTTCATAAAATGCTTTTAAAATTAAAATATAAAAGTGGGGAACAGATAACAGATAGTACGATCACATCTACAAATGAACAGCTTTCAGTTAAAATATATATATATATATATTAGTAAAATTGGTTCAGCAGAAAGATCAGGGCAGATGACTAAAAAACATATGTTTTAAATATATAGATTATATAAAATTATGAAAAATTATGATTCAGCAAATTATGTTATTTTGATAAAATTATAGTAGAATGTCCTAAAGAATAGCATTAAAATTTTATTATTCCAGAGAATTTTGGACAAAAACTTCAGGAACATGATATTATTTTAAAACTCAAATTATTAGTTTGCTTGTCTAACTCGGCGGAGCAATTCAATCCAGGCGAGAATCATCAATTTACGTAATATAAATCGCTATTCTTTACATGTCACCTCTCCTTTTAAAGACACTCTAAATTTTGGTAAAATATTGGGTTTTATCAGTGTGTGATTTCGATTACATTATTTTCAAAAGTGAAGCATTTTCACCTGTGAAGAATTTTAAAGGAGCTGGGCTGTGAAAATGACGCACTTCTACAAAACATAATTCAGTTTTAAGAATTAAAAACCACGCTTTTTCATAAAATGACATCATTTGCATCCGCTAAAGTAATCCTCTTTTAGAATCCAGTCTTAAACTTCACCTATACAGAAGTATGCATATGACTTCATTATCGCGGAATAACAGACAATATTCTTGACATAGCCCGTATATTAATTTCAACCTTTTTTTAGGTTTTATGAGAAAATGGCAACAAAAAGATGTACAGTAATCGCCTATTTTCGCTTATTTTCCCTTTACTTTCAATAGAAATGGAGTACTTTTGTTGCCACGATTAGAAAAATGGTATTAAAAACTACTAAAAAATTAAAATCTTAAAAATAAATTGAGATACAGCTTTCAAACAATTTGCATTTAAAAGAGCACTTTTTTTCTTATACGCAGGTGTAAAAATTTAAAATGTGCGATGTTTAGAAGTTTAAAAATTTGCAGTAGAGAAAATTGCAAAACCAAAATTTTATTTCAAATTTCAAAGTGTTGCCATTCGCAAAATGACGTATGCGTTACGCACAGATATGTTTGTCCTTTATAATATAGATACAGATCTTGGTACAATGGCTGTTGCAGTCATGTGCAAAAATGCAGGTATACTAAAGTTATTACGATTCTATCATATACATTAAAATCAGTCATACGGAAAAAATAGGACTAGATCTTAAATAAAACGCCATCACCATGGCAACCTAGAATCATTACCTATCATGGGACATCATTGAATTAATGACGTACGATAGGATTGAATAGAATGAAGAAAAAAAATATTAATATATTTTTAAGTTTTGACTCATAATGATTGAATTTTCATAACATTTAGATTGATACATACTTTGACTAACTTCGATAGTATTTGACAAATGTATTTGAAAATACACGAACGGTGGTGGTATTTACAGATTTTTGTAACCACTATTATATTATATAATTATTCGTCTTATTCTACCGCCAAATTTATAAAGGAAATACTTCAGTACGAAAATAGTAAAGTAACTCGATTCTTCTAAAAAATTTCAAAGAACGAAAGTAACAAGTGATATTTATATAGAAACAAATACTTTTTCTAATAAAATGATTGAATGGTACAAACGCAATTTCTTTCTCTCTCTCTCTCTCTCTTTTTAGTTTACTGATATATATATTTCTTATAATTGGAATTTTGTTTAAAAAATACATTTTCATCATGGATTTAAAATTATTTATTTGACAGATAAACTGAAGATTTTCAAGGGGAGAAATTTCAACTCTAATCTTGTGTTTACAGGCTTTCTGTAAAACAAAAATAAATCACAAACATCAATGTGACATGCATAATAAAGCTATAAATTGAAGAAAAGAATGTAACATTTTCCAAAGTATCCAAAAGCTTTTAAAATATTTCTTTTCAGTTTTCCGTAAATATTTTCAGAATTTATGAAACATAAAAATAAATCGATCTATTTGCATTTGTTTTGTAAATCACAGAGCATAACCGCAGAGTATCTAGCTTGACATAAATTTAAATGTTTGCGTATTTGCATAAAGAAAATGACATTTTTTTAGTTCTATTTCAAAGTCTTCACAATCATTTCAAAGACGAACTTCACTATAATAATGTAGGATATTTATAAATCTGGAAAAGTAATATATTTTACAAAACAAATGAATAAAATACTATTTCTAAAATGAAAAAAACAAACAAAAACGCTGCCTTTTCCATTAGATTCCTTTACATATGTAAATATAGTATTAGTAAGTATACAGAAGGATAATGGAAATGCTATTTTTTATTCTTGCATTTTTACCTCTCTTTTGTCACTAAATATTTCTAAAATAAGTAAATTACAGCTTTTTCACGAGCAATAGAAATTAACGTATTAAAACAAACTAATTATTATAAAATTTCAATCTATTTATATAATACGCTAAGGTGACGATACCGCGTCGCGTTCATCCTCGGAAAGAAAAAAAAAACATATGGCGGCCATCATTCCACTGCCGTAAATAAGGCAATTGTTCGATTTATAGAAATAATCTACGTTGTATCACATCTATTATTCTTCATTTTCTGTATAACCTTCAAAAAGTATACAATTATAATGTTATAAATTATAAGTTGTAAATTTAAAATAACCATCTACCAACAACAGATTACCGATGTAAACAAACGAACATTAATTTTACAAAAATAAACAATGTGTAGCGAGTCATTCTATTTTTAAAAAATCATTGATAGAAATTTAGAAACTTTCTCGGATTGAATATTTTAACTCCTGTATTATTAATGTGCCTTTGACGTCATTCACCAATGAACCAATGAAAATGGTTTTTAATTTAATAGCAAATTCTTACAAAACTTCGGTACTTTTATGTTGTCCGAGGGCAAAACTTGCCAATAACGCTTTTTTGCCAAGAGTAGTTATTTTTTTCGCGTGTGTGATTTAGAAACATTGCTTTGAAGTTGAAATAAAATTCTATGGTATTTATTATTATTTTTTGTTATGTATTTTAAAGGAAATGAGTTAAAGTCATATATTTTAATTGTACTGAATATATGCATTTTGAATGTTTGTATTTTAAGGAAAAGTTATGCTTTTTAAATGAAATGGGTTAAAGGTTTATATTTTAAGTGAAATTAATGTAATAGGACTGATGTCTATAGGGACTATAGTTGGCGATTTATCATACGCCAAGCTAACATAAAAGTACTCTATTTTCTGAGTATTAATGTAATAAACACAGTCTGCAGTTTGCTTGTTTATTTTGTTTTGGAAAAAATTGATACGATGAATCATTAATCCATCCATTTCCCTTTTTTCTGCAAACTTAATTACTTCTCAACATCTCATAATTTTAAATTTAACACAGGTAAATAGCGAGGGTTTACTTTAAAATGTAAAATGTTTGAAAAGTGTATTTCAATTTACTGACTTTTTATGACTTAAAACCAAATAGCTCGATTATGAAATAATTGTATATGAATATTTAGCCATCAATTATTATGTAAAAAAAAAGACTAAATATATAAACAGATAAAACTTGTATTGTCTGTACATTGACTCTTAAATCATATATTTATGAAATATGTACAGAAAAATTCATTTTTCTCTTCATATTTCTAGAAATATTTATTAAACGAAAAATAATAGATAGTATTAAACTATATTAAATATAAATTGGCCAAGTTTTGCATAAAATGCATATATATATATATAACACCGTGCTCTGACGTTGATATAGATCATACACAGAGATGTTCAAAAGAATTCGAATGTCTTATAAACAATGGGCGTTAATTAATAAAATTGGGCATTCAACTGTGTTATACGTTTTATAAATTATTTATTTATGTAACTTTTTTACGTTATTAAATAGCGAAGTTTCGTTCTAGTATTGTGAGAGTGTTGGAAAGTTTTTAATATTCTATGCGTAACGCGTGATATGCCTTCTAGAAACTCGATTGTTACAATTTAATGAAATTATATTAAGAATGCTTAAAATTAAAAGAAAAATAAAAAAAATAGAAATATTTAAGAAAAAATAGATTGTGTTTGAAATATATAGATTATATTGAAACACGGGATAGGTAATAATGTCTAAGCCATTATGTACAAAAAAATACTAAATATGCAACACAAGTTATTTTTGTGAAATGAGATCTATAACTATTGCAGTAATGTTTAAATAATATATTTTTTTAAATATGTACAGGGAAATGCTTGTTTTTATTCATGTTTGCACAAAATATTCATTAAACACAACCATTAAAAAAAAATAATATTTTTCGAATGTTTTAAATTATATTGAAAAATTTCCCTGTTTCGCATAAAATGCATATATATATATAAAACTTTGGCCAGAGAGCACGATGTTCCGAGTCATTTCACATTTCATTTTATGTATTTTAATAAATGACATTTTAGTATTTTCATTTCAGTTTTTAGCTATTTTTACCCGACTGCCAAGAAGGGTTATGTGTTTCACGCGTATCTGGGTATGTGGATTTCTTTATACCCTCAAAAAATCACAACGGATGGATGGATTTTAATAAATTTAATCAATTGATTCGTCTTAACCGTCCGATGGTTATAGGCTAGGTTTTGTTTCTATAAATTCAAAATGGAGGCCGTAAAATACAAAATGGCGGTACAGACGAAAAACTTTTTTCACACACCATATTAAGTGGCATATCATTGGATAGGTCTTTCCAAATGAAGACGATGTTTCATTGACTATTTTACAGTCAGAAGCTCCGTTTAAATATTGCACAACCTGAAAGTTGTGTAGGTAGGATCTCTAGCTTTACTGCAACATCTATCACAGACATCTATAGGCCTCATCAAAACAGTGTTTAAAGATAGGAACTAACAATTAAACATAACTTAAAAGTCATCAATACAAGGAAATAAATAAAAGTTAAGTAATATAAAAAATAGTTTCACACTGATGAGAAATAATTAATTATATCGTTTCTTCCGCAGTCGGGTTTTTGATTTTTTAAATTTAATTAATTTAAGTTTAATATTTCATTTTATCTATTTTGTTTTTCTCTTAAAGGTAATTTCAAACATCTACTTGAATCCACTTTCTCTAAATATTTTTATGCTAAAATTGTAAAGAATTATATAACTCCGATCAAGAATGTTTTACAATAATTTTGTATACAAAATATGAATTGAATATATTAATATATGGAATATTATATTTCTGGAATTCAAAATATGCAAATCGCACACAAAAAAAATAATAGTATGTAATATGGTGTTTCAAGTGATAAATTTAGAGTTGAATACAATTTTAGTACGAAGATAGGTTTCTGACTATAACAAAAACGATTAGAACGATTTTCACAAACCTTGGCAAATAAAATTGAAGAAATCGAAAATGCCCTAGTTAGGTCCCTTCTAATTTGTTTTATAAAGTTGAAACAAACTTAGTACTAACAAGTTGGAAATTGTACTTCAAACGTGGCAAATACGTGGTGCCTTCCTACTATAGCTAGTTTTATAAATATTCAGATCTCGGTGCAATAGTGGCAAAAACATGGTGCCTTCGTACTATAGCTAGTTTTATAAATATTCAGATCTCGGTGCAATAGTGGCAAAAACATGGTGCCTTCGTACTATAGCTAGTTTTATAAATATTCAGATCTCGGTGCAATAGTGGCAAAAACATGGTGCCTTCGTACTATAGCTAGTTTTATAAATATTCAGATCTCGGTGCAATAGTGGCAAAAACATGGTGCCTTCGTACTATAGCTAGTTTTATAAATATTCAGATCTCGGTGCAATAGTGGCAAAAAAAGGTGCCTTCCTACTATAGCTACCCAACAAACACTCGACTTAAGGCCGAATGGCGTATATGTCGTGGCCAAAAGGAGTTAAGGCCATTTGTAACAAAACAATGCTGTACCGTAAATGACCCGCCGCTAGTTCCGGCAGCTATTGCCGGAACGGTAATGTTTCGGCGGTGAGAGAACTGTTGCATTTACTTTGCCCGGCAACTCTTAAGGGGCGGTTTCTGGCAAAAATGTAATGGATCGTCATTGTTTAGAAAGTAGAGGGCTAATATCACCTAACCCGAATATTTAATTAAAGAGAGGAAATATATTTTTCTCTTCATTTCTTTCTAAGTAAGTTTAATTATTTTAAATCTGGGTTTTAGTAAAAATATAAATATGTCGTGAGATTTATATTTAAAGCAGTGAAATAGATTACATATTTTTATTTAGTTTGAAAATATTTTACAAAAATCAAAAATTGTCCCCAAAATGTACATAAATTCCCTGTTTATATATTTTTTAAATATGGAAAAAAACAACAACATAAAAGCGTTTAACGTTCTTGCCTTTAAAATATCTTTAAATAAATATATTTTGAACACACTGGAATAAAAAAGATTATATTTAATGGTTATTTTATATTGTTTTTGATTGCAAAGATAATCAGATAGCATAATATAAAATATACGCTGATTTGAATAATATATTAATAGCAAAATACTGCAATCTTCGGACATATATACTACTTAAACATGTTTAAAAATTTATTGATAAATTTCAATTTATTTATGCTCTTTTTTTTTCAGCATTCATGAAAAAATATTTGTTATAATGAAAAGGAGAAAATGTTTCAATAAGCAGTTATTCTTGAGCGAGGAGAGGGGGGGGGGGGAAAGGTAACTTAAAAGCTGTTACTAAAACATGAATTTTTAATATCATTTGAAACATATTTCCATGTAAAAGAAAATACTGGAAAAGAAATTTTTATTTCTGAATCCACCGTAACGGAAAATATAAATAAAATTTCTTGCCTGTATTAAATTCCTAACAATTTAGATATATTTAATGATTTTACTACCATTGTTTTACTCTTTAGAAATACAGATAAATCTTGCATATGTATAAAAATAATTAAGTGAAAAATTGCACAATAAATCAAGAATTTTCGCAGAATTAAGTAAAGAATTGCAGAATAAATAAAGAATTTTTGTTCATTATTATTTGGTTTCGAGTCCCGACCTGGATACATTTTCACCCAGTTGGAAAAATTATTTCTGGCAAAATTTAGAATACGCATTAAAATCTGACATTATATGAAAGTATTAAATAAAATGCGATATGTATATTTTATGCCCTAAAATAAACATGAAAAGGTTCTATTAATTTTTAGGCATTTCTTATAAATTACAAGTAAAATCGTCTTGAGTCAAAAATAAGCCTTGATATATATATAGATAAACAAGATATTTTTTATGAGCATATCAGAATAAAATGGAATGCATGTTATTTTTAAATCTTATAATTTTTAATTGCGAAGATAAATGGGTAAAAATTTACAGAAAAGAGATAAAATGCCCATTTAAAGGATAAATCGGAGGGAAAAAAAAGTGTTTTTGTGTTATCTGAAAACTGTATGGAGAGTTTTAAAATTCAAACAATGTATCTTAAATCTTTATTTCTAAAAAAAGAAAAAAAAACGAAAAAAAAAAAGAAAAGGAAAACAAAGCTCTTTTTCCAAATGACTAAAAATAATATTAACAGAAAAAATATATGATTTATGAAAAAATGACTTTTATTTATTATAATAAGGTATTGGCTCATAAAACTACTCTCCCTCCCTCCCTCTCCAGAAAAATCAAATAGATGATGGGACCTTCAAATGGCTCAAGGTTAAGCAGTTTTGAAAGTTCTGGTCCGGTACGATAAGAGGGGAGAGGGAGAAATTCTCAGAATTTTCCTTTAGCTTTGCGTTTTCATTTCTGCTTTGTCATTCGCGTTATTTACTTCGCCGGAATAAGTGGACATAGTTTCAAAATGTAACACATATATCGGTAAGTTTGTTAGTTCATGTTGATTCATTACAAATTTATTAATTTCATTATATCTGTCTTTTGCATCATTTTATCTTAAAGAATATTTATATTTTAGTTTTTATAAATGGAAAAGAAAATGTAAAAGATATTTTCATTTTTAGTAAAATTCCCTTCAATAGTTTATTTTTAGTTTTTCGAAGTTATCGAATTTATTTTTAAACATTATAAATATCGGATGATATTGTTCTTTAAGGGTCTTGTACCTTTTAAACGCGTCGAAAATTAACGAAAAGCTTCAAAGTTTGAATTAGTCTATCTTCAAAACCTTTTTATGTATAAACATGAAATTTTGGATATTGATTAAACGGATTGTGCTTTGTAATATATTACCAACATAAATTTATTAACCCTTTACAGAATTTGTGTATTGTTTAAATCAAAATAGCTCTTTTTTTTACCCCATAAGTCATTGCGCGCATATCTTGAGAAAGTATGTATGGATTAGCATGAAATTTGGTAAAGATACTAAACATATATATGTGTTTAAAATGATCTACTCTTAGTCTAAAATTATTTCATTAACTATATAAAAAAAATATTTTCGTAAAAAAAAAATAAAAACATATGTATTTTTAATGAATATAAATAGTCATAACTAAAAATATTACCATTGTAAATACTTAAAAGTAGATCACTTTAAACACACATATTTGTCTAATATATTTACCAAATTTCATGACAATCCATACATCCTTTCTTAAGATATCATGCGCGCAATGACTTATGGGGTAAAAAAAGAGCTATTTTGATTTCAACAATACACAAATTCTGTAAAGGGTTAATAAATTTCTGTTGGTAGTATATTACAAAGCATAATCTGTTTAATCAATATCCAAAATTTCACGTATATACATAAAAAGGTTTTGAAGATAAACTAATTAAAACGTTGAAGTTTTTCGTTAATTTTCGACGCGTTTAAAAGGTACAAGACCCCTTAAAACAGTTTATTTTAGTTTAATTGTAAAAATGTGACTTTATACTCGAGAAAATTTGAGTGACTAAAACAATTGAATTTAAATGAAATTTAGAAGTATCAAGATTAATTTAATATGTATTTTTAAATCACTATTAAACTATTATTTACATAAAATATATAATGTGAACATTAAATAGTTCACAATATTATTTAAAAGGCGACTAAAGTAATGAAAAAGATGTTACAAGTTTAAAATATACATTTTATTTAAAATTTCTTAGTACTTTCAAGCCTTCCTAGCTCATCATCAGAGAATATCTTAATAACTAAATGTTGTTTATTGTTTTTAAAATGTGAGAGCCAATAATTACTAGAATTGAAAGTAGAAGTAGCAGTAGCAGTAGCAGTTTCTTGGATTGAATTTAATTAGAGGAAATATATATTATTATTATTAATTACAGTTCCATTTATTTATGACATCACTCTATTTCTCATAGGTCACTTTCCATGGATATAATTAAATTATTATTTTATGATATAATTATTTTTGTGTAAATAAATGGAACTGCAATTAATAATAATAATATATATTTTCTTTACTTAAATTAAATCCAAGAAACTGCTACTTTCTACTCAGTAATTATTGACCCTCTCATTTTCAAAACAAAGTGACGTATTTGTATAAATAAACAACATTTAGTTATTAAGAAATTCTCTAATGATGAGCTTGGAAGGCTTGAAAGTACTAAGAAATTTTAAATAAAATGTAATATTTTAAACTTGTAACATCTTCTTCATTACTTTAGTCGCCTTTTAAGTAAGATTGTGGACATTTTTAATGTTCACATCATATATTTTATGTTGAATCAAGGTGAAAAAATTGCGTTTCGTCTTATGATTCTATTATTTACATTTCTAATAATTATAAATAATTTTCAAGAATTTTGAAAAAGTTGAAATAATATATTTTTTCAAATGTTTGGCTATTAAACTGCAAGAGAAATAGTTAAATATTATCTGATAAAAGCAAAATTTTAAAATATATGAGAAATATTATACTGTCATTCGTTAACTACATAAAGATTAAACTTATTTTTATGTAATATTTTAATAAAATGATCAGAAATGATGCAAAAATTTAGATAATAATGATTTAATAAAGCTTTGATGAATAAGCATAATTTAACAGATTTACCAACGAAGCTGTGTAAAATATAGTGGAAATTTAAGTAAAAAGAATATCACAAACACACACATTTTTATATAAAATATATAATAAACTATATTGAAATCACGTATATTATTTAAGCATAAATTCGAAATTTATTCTTCATAAGAAAATACTTTTTAGAAGGTTAATTGAATGGTAAAATGTTTTGGCAGGTAAAAAAAAAAAAAAAAAAAAAAAAAAAAAAAATCTTATAATTGTTTAGACATACTTTTCAAGAAAATCAAGTTCATTTAACTTGAACTTTTTCAAAAATATTTAAAATACAATATTTGATAATGAACTGATTGATTAGTTTATTTTTTCATCAATTATACACTTTATAAATTTTTATGAAATGCAACTATTTAAAAATGCATTGCATATAAATTTTCTAAATATGTAAGTGAATAAATGAACAAATAAATTAATGCACTACGTGAAATATTGTGTTTTGGGAATTTTTTGAAAAAGTTCAAAGTGAAAAATTTCATTTTCTACAAAAGTATATCTAAATAATTATAAGATTTTTTTAATCCTGCAAAAATATTTTATCATTTAATTAGGCTGATAAAAAGTATTTTTTTTTTATAGAATAAATTTTGATTTATTCTTAAACAATCGTTATGGCACAACAGTGGCAAGTGATTACATTTTAAATAACCCTAATAGGCTTTTTTGTGGGCAGCTTTGGGATAAATTTAATTTATGACAACCACAAATGGCAGAACAAAGGCAAGCTTCTGGTTAGCTTTTATTTTTAGTGGCCATTAAAAGAATAATTGTGGGCAGTTTAAGGCTATCTAACATTTTCAGCGAAAAGTTAGTGGCATGATTGTGGGCAACTTCTTGTATTTACGGCCAATTATCTTGTGGCCTTATTCTGTCCGGCGTGACACTTTTTTTACGGAACCGTAACTTTCACTGATAGCGGGCCACCATCGAACACTTTCGGCCAAGGCTAACGAACCCATCACTGGCCCATAAGTTCGGTATTTGTTGGGTAGTTTTATAAATATTCAGATCTCGGTGCAATAGCTGTTCCAATCTTTTGCAAAAATGCATGAATACAAAATTTATGACGATTCTATATATTACCCGTAAGGCATGGTGACGTCACGGCGACGTCGTTGTGAAGTCACACTGTGACTTTGTGACCGTCGATGTGACGTCACGTGACGTGGATGTGACGTCACAGTGACTAGAATGCGAGGTCGTTATGGCCGTTTTAGAGGTCGTTTGTGACGTCACATTGTGACCACTCTGTGAAGTCACGGTGTGACTAATTTGTGAAAAGTGTGTCATTTGTGACTATTTTGGCATTAACTTTGTGACGAACCTGTGACGAAAGTGACAATGTTTTGAAGTCACACTGTGACCAATTTGTGAAATACGTGTCATTTGTGACGAGTTTGTCATAAACTCTGTGATGATTTCAAATGAAAATCAAATTTCAAATTAATTGCTTAAAAGGCGCAAAGGCGAACTAGTGAAAAAGATTCCATGCTGGAACTCGAACCCGGGCCATCAGTATAGCGCACTTACATTCTACCGACTAAACCACACGGAACGATACCCAGCCTGGAAAATTTCTCACTATTACATGTTGGCAAGGCTACAAACGCAGCACAAGATGCAATATTTATCGTCAGCCACCGACATGGCGCAAACACGAAACTTAATTAAATCCAGCATCGATTGAAACTATATTAATACTTGGAAAAATTTTTTTCTGAGAGAACCATTCGCCTTGCATACAATATTTCAAATGAAAATCAAATTTCAAATTAATAGTGTAAAAGGCAATTTTAATTTGAAATTTGATTTTCATTTGAAATACTGTATGCAAGGCAAATGTTTCTCTCTGGAAAATTTTCCAAGTATTAATATAGTTTCAATCGATGCTGGATTTAATTAAGTTTCGTGTTTGCCCCATGACGGTGGCTCACGATAAATATTCCATCTTGTGCTACGTTTGTAGACTTGCCAACATGTAATAGGGAGAAAATTTCCAGGCTGGGTATCGTTCCATGTGGTTTAGTCGGTAGAATGTGAGTGCGCTATACTGATGACCCGGGATCGAGTCCCGGCGTGGATATTTTTCACTATGTTGGCCTTTGCGCCTTTTAAGCAATTTATTTGAAATTTGAATTTCATTTGAAATATTGTATGCAAACCGAATATTTCTTTGTGGAAAAATTTCCAAGTATTAATATTGTGATGAATTTTAAAATGGACAATTTTAAAATTAAGTTTTGTTTGAGATATAAATTCGTATCTTTTTACCGTACTTTTTAGCAAAATATAGCTATTTTGGAGTCCTATTCTTCTAAAATAGTTTTAATTTTTCCACTTAAAAAACAATGTTTGTCAACTGACATCTTTTTTTATTAAGTTCTAAGCTTGATCTTGAGTTCAAGCTTGATATTAAGAATGTATAAGATTTTAAGGTGTTGTGGTTGTGATTAATCTTTGCTTTATTAAATACGACGTAAGCCATATTTATTTAAATTTTTTATTTCCGTGTAAATTGTATTTTGTGAATATGAGCTTAAATAGATTTGGTATGTTCTATAGGAAAAGACTGATCTGGAAAATAGAAAAAACAAATAAGAAAAATCATGCGTTATCATAGATTATAAAACACTTTCCAACACTTCCCGAATGCTTTAAAAAACTTCGTTATTTAGGGAAATAAGGTAAATAAGAGAACTAAGTAAACATTTTAGAAAACGCATAAAACATTTGAAAAACTCATTTCCGCAGTTACTGGCCATAGCTAAATAGGTTTTCCAATTCTTTTGAACAGCCCTGTATTTGATCTGTAGGTTCATATATATATTATATAATGGGATAATTTAGTTTAGCAAGAAAACGCATAACAGGTTGAAACTCTCTTTCAGCAATTTATACTAATATATGGAAACATACTTTAATACTTTTGTACAACCCTGTAGTTGACCTAGAACCTTCATTACACGCCACCGTTTAGTTAAAATTTAATTCAAACTAAAACACACTTAAAACAGCTGAAATCACATTTCCAGAAATTATAATTTATAGACGGCCATGTATCCAATTCTTTGCATGACCCTGTATACCATTTTATCTATATTATACAACAGTAAATTAAATTCAGTTCAGCGTAAAAAAGCACAACTCATTTAAAAACCACCTTTAAGTAACTTGCGCTCATACCCAGTAATCCTTGCGAATACTTTTGTGTAGCCCTGTATATGAATTATAGCATTTATATACACCATATACTATGCATAAATATAGTGAATCATAAAAGCGCATATCATAATTAAAAATGCATTTCCAGCAATCATCACAAATGAACAGTACTTCGGATACAATATAGTATCTGAACTATATTGTGTGTGCCTGTAAATGCTATATACACTTCATATTCTACATGAAAAATTTCTAGTATGTAAACCTCAGCGACGTATATCATTTTCATTATATATGAAATAGATTTAACATAATTAAAGTACGCCGCAAACAATTCCCTCCACCGCTATATCATTATGTATTGGAATTTCTTTTTAGCTCTGTAAATGAACAATAACTATTCTTTGCATCTCGTATTCTTCAGAATGCATATTTTAGTACGTTTCATAAATGCATATCAATTTTTTTCTGTATGAAAACGTGTAAAATCATGAAAAAACCTTTGAAACGATTTTTTCCCAGAGGCCGTAATGTAACGGAATACTTTTGACTGTACCTGTAAATGAACTAAACATGCTACAAACGTCGTTACACATAGGGACCGTGCTATGGTAAAGGTCAATAACATCTAAAAATTTCAGACCAATCCGAGTATATTTACGAGAGTTAGAGAGCGGACAGACGGCTAGACAAACCAAAGTCATAAACACTTTTCAACTTTGTTGAAAGGTGTTAAAAAGGAAATATAAAAGTAAAATAAATGATTGAAAGGAAATATAAAAGTAAAATAATGAACTTTAAAAAATATATACTAAAGCAGTTTAATCTATAAGCTTCCTATCAGGCATGAAAAACACTTTATTTCAATGCTTAAATATAATATTTTATTTTTTAAGGGTGTATTTCAATCCAAACTGCTTATTTTTTGATTCATTTTTTAATTCCTTTTTGTTCTCAAACGCATCAAACTGAAAAATTCTCTTATTTAGAAACTACCTAATGTGCCGTGCTTCTCGATTTTTTGATAAATGCAGAAAATATTACAAAAAAATGCTGTCAAAGTAGGCGTTTTGAACCGAATTTTTCACAGCGGAAGATCTGGGAATGAAAAAAAAAAGGGTCTTACTGAGAAAATAATTATTTAAAACTTAAATTCTAATGAATTGAGGGGAAAATGAAATCACACGGCCTCTTAAACATCTCTTGAAAAATCACCTCAGCAAGTTTCATGTTTTTACTTTTAAAAATGAGTCTGAAAATGTCTCAGAAAATATCGAGCTGTTGAAGGTGGAAAAATATTTTTTAGAATACACCTGTAATGCCAATATTTATGTATATCGAAAACGTAGAAAATGAGTTTACAATCGAAGAAAATTTAATAACTGATTCTGAATGTCTATAATTAAATATTTGATTAAAATCGCAAATAGAAAAAAAATGCTTACATACAATTAAAAATAAATAAATAAATATACCAATTTGAAAAACACTAAAAATAATAATTAGTATTTTTAATTGTACTATTAAACAACAACTAACTGCAATAGATGAATTAAATGCATTATTAGATTTAGCAATTTCTCAAAAATCTTTTCATATGTTGTAAGGAATTCCTATTATTTTATAATTTTGGCAAATGTTAAATCTGAAAACATTGGTATGAAGATTCAGGATTTTAAATAATAATTTAAAATATTATTAGCAAAAAAAAAAAAAAAAAAAATCTTTCAAAAGTTACGCTATTATAATAAGTAAAAAGACATTTTCCCACTATAATGTTAATTTCTAAACTGAAACAGTTTCGTAATATCATACTATTCGAATATAATATTTAACTCCAAAACAATAATGACGATAAATACTGTTATATGAGTGTTAGTAATCAGAAAAAAAAATAAGAAGCCGAAAAAAATTCCACATCACTGTCTCAATCTCAAGTAACTGCAAATTAATGTTTATATTCATCCCACTATAAATGTAGACATGATTTTTTTTTTTTTTTTTTTTTTTTTTTTTTTTTTTTTTTTTTTTGAGCGATGGCCGATTAACACATTTTACAAAACAGTGTCGATTAGGAAAATTTCGCTTCAAGACAATTCCAGATCAGTCACTTTCTATATGTATAACATAAATCTATTTAATTCATAATCGTAATATACAAACAGAAATAAAAAATTTAAATTAAATAAGACTTACCTTTTTTTGCTGTAAATTAATAATATCCGAGTATTTTTGCCCGAAAATGGCAGACGTCTTTCTCTTACATTTAAAAAAGCAAAAACAAAAGCTGACATTGTAGGCTTGGTCATGTTCTTTTCCCGCGTGTATGACAAAAAGTTCTCTGTTTACTCTGCGGTTGCGGTCATATAATCCGACGCAGACGATCTTCAGCAGCTGAATTTACTGTTTATTTGCAGTCCTAACTTTCAGGTGGAATAGTTTTATGAGTTAGTCTGTAATTAAAATTTTCTATTTGAAGAATTTTCCAATGCATTTTACCATTTCTTTTTTATCAGTTTCAAAAAAATTCATTTGAAAACGGAAGTTTATTAGATAAAACACTGCTTAAATTTTTAAAATGTGTAAAAATAAATTTAATGGTAATAATACCACCCCTCTTTTTTTAAGTAAAGTTTGTTTCATGCGTAATAAATAAAAAACATCTTCTTAATAAATAAAAAAAAATGTTTTCGAGGATAAAAAATTTTTCTTTGTCAATCTGTCAATATTTTCATGTTAATTTTCTGCAGAAGAAAACAATTTGTAAAATAACTTTTTTAAAAGTCATACCTCTAAAACACAAATTGGAAATGCGAAAAATTAATTATATCATGTGTTTTGCATAAATTTTGTATATATATTTTTTTTTCGGAAAAGGCTAATTTTATTTAAAAAGGCTGAAAAAAGTAAATTTTTTTTTTAAAAAGCAGTTACTAAAAATAGATTAACAGGAAAAAAAATATGACTTGAATGCAAATTATAAAGCAATAAATGCATATATGACTAAACTCTGAAGATTCTTTGTGCGTGCTCATTAAAATCTGCAGATTTAACTCTAATAGAAAATGTTTAGTTTGAAACCACAGAAGTGTTTCGACCAGTGGTCGCCAAAAAAGTTAAAAAATTTCCTCCCTGCAAACTAAATATGTAAAAAGTATAGATTTAATATTTCTAATTCTAAATATGTTTCAAATTGCTCCAGCACATAGCATTTTTCTGAGAAATACTTTTATAATAATAACAATCCGTGATGTATTATTATATTAAATTGCAATGCTAGATAAAATTGAAATCATGAAAAAAGTATACTTTCACTTCTTAGATATCAAATTGATAAAATATAGCATGGAAATCTAGTTTGTTGATACTTGTACCGTGCATTTTTCTTTTTCTCCCCTCCCCCTTCTTTTCGTGTCCGAATTTACTATTTGCTGTCCACTAATATTCATTCCTTATGCCGCTGTAACTAGGGCATGTTTTAAATATTTCTCTTCATTTTCAAAAATTTTTGAAGTTAATATTTTTGTCACACTGTGATTTACAATATGGTGGTTTTTTTTTGTCACATATATGACGTGACGTACGTTACATGCAGTGACATAACAGTGACGTTACAATATTTTTTTAATTGCCGGAAAAATAAAATTTTACAATAAGTAACATGTTTTAAAGAATTTTTATAATTGTTTAAAGTTTTCTAAGAAGTTCACATCTCAGTCACAATGTGACATCACTGAGTGGTGGCATTTTGGTCACAGATGTGACGTGACCACAGTGACTTACAGTGACGTCACAATGACGTCACTGTGACCATGCATGCTATGAGGGTAAATTCATGTATATATTAGATTCTACGTATTATATTCCATCTTAAATAGGACGTTATCACCATGGCAATCTAGAATCATGACCTATCATGGGATATCATTGAATTCATAACGTATGATAGGATTAAATAGAATGAAGAAATTTCTCATGAATATATTTTTAAGTTTTGATTCGATTTTCACAAAATTTGAAATGAATCGACAAAATTTTGCAACAATTATAATATATTAAATTTCAAATCATTCGGTTGGGTAGTTTTTGCGCTGTTATTTGCGGACAGACAGACGGACCAGAAGATGACTATAGTTGTTACATATTTATATAAATAAGAACGCACCTAAAAAGGCCATTATGAGACATCTATATTCAAACTGACTTCGCGTAGCGGGATCTAATTAATGAAATGAAGCCGAATTTTGTAGGACGATTAAACAAAACAGTGGAAGAAGTGTTCCGCGAAAATAACAGCATCACTGTCGGTAACTTTTGGAACTATATTTTTGCGGATTCATTCGTCCCCCATTTTGTTTAATCATCATACATTCTCGAAACTAGATCTCGCTACAGTAACGCTGACTACTGCCCGTTCAATTACAGCCACCTGGCATACAAATATTCACTGAATCAATAAAATTTTACTAAAAACCATAATATTTTGCGCCATAAACTATTCAGAGATTCGAATACACTATGCAAGATAAATAAAATTTTATGCGTAAGTCAGCAAAAAAATAAATGAAAAATCCGTTTTAATGAGTGATAATATTAAAAAAATGCAATTTAACAAATTACAACGACCATTAGGAAAATGGTTTTTTCAAAGACTAAAATTTAAGACGTAAAAAATAGCACGGAGTTGATCATACATTACGTACGCCATGAATTAAACATTGATAGTGTTATTATACGTAAAAATTTCAACTGACAGAAATTGCTTGTGACTCGTACGTATTATCCACCTGAAACTTACTCATTATCCAAGCCTTTCATTGGCTGTTCGGGAAAAGGCTTTTCCATCGTCAGATTTCCAAGAAATCTGACGGCCAATTTAAAATGAAATTTATTTATTAAACTTCTGAACATCCCACAATATTACTTTTTATATCGTCGTATAGAGAAAAAAATGTACTTTGAAATGCAATTTGTTTGAAAGCTGTATCTCAATTTGTTTCTGAGTTATTAATTTTTTTTGTACTTTTTATTACTTTCTTGTCATAGTGGCAACACTCTGTTGTCCATCTCTGTTGAAAGTAATGGGAAATAAATATTATTGTATAGACCAATCAGAAGACGAATAAAAGGATGATTAAACCAATAAAAACCTTCAGATATGCTTTTGATTTCCTACCCTGACGAGGACAATAACCATTTTTCCAAATGTTTAATAAATAAAAAAATTCATATATATATATACAGTCTGTTACAATATATAAGACCACAATATATTTTTCTGTTTAGGTAATTAAAGAAATATTTCAATCAAAATAATAAATATTTTACGTTAGTACATCAAGTTTTCAGTAAAATGTAGCAACTTAGAGAAATGAAATTAATTTGGAAAAAATAAAACATCAATATAACAAATAAGTATCAAAAAGAACTGTTACAAAATTATAGGACCACCTGCGGTAAAGAATAGTTTTCTCAAATTTAGTCAGATGTTGCTCCACCATTTCCCTGAATAACTTCAAACACACGATTTGGCATAGAGTTTATTAATTTTTTAAGGAAATATTCGGGAATATTGTCCCTCTTCTCCATAATAGCCATTTCTAATTCATATGTTCAATGATATTGTTTGTTATTTTCATACACTTGGCGAGACAAATAACCCCACAAGTTTTCTATGGGGTTTAGGTCAGGGCTTCCACTTGGTCAAGGTAAAACATCAATCTTTTCTCTTTTAAGCCACACTTTTGTTGATTTCGATGAATGACTGGGAGCATTATCTTGTTGAAACTTCCATTTTGCACCTCCTAAAAGTGGTCCGAAGGGTATCAGACTTCGAAATAGCATCCGTTGGTAAATGTCTGAGTTCATTTTCCCTTCAACTCTTTGGAGATCGCATTTTCCTGCATATGGAAATGCGCCCCACACCATAACGGAACAGCATTACATCTGCCTACTGAAGAACTCGCGTGATCTTTGCCTTAAATCATGCCAGTTGTAATTATTGCCGTCTGGACCATCAAGATTGAATTTTTTCTCGTCTGAAAACGATATATTTCTCCATGCAGAGTTCCAGGACATGACATTTTTTGCCCACTTAAGACGAGCTTCTTTGTGACATTTCAGCCGTAGTGATTTAGTTTTTAATTTGCGACGAATAACACCAGCATTAGATTTCAAACTTCGCCACACGGTTGTATGTGATACTGTTTTAGTCATCTGTTGTGCTATTTCACGAGTCGACTGGTATTTTTTTGTTGCCAGTTTGACAATCCGTCTATTATCACGATCTGATAACTTCTTTTTTACTTAAAACATTATGAATGGCTGTTTTAGAACTATTAAGAATCTTACTTATTTCACGTTCAGACTTTCTTTTTCCTTTGTAGAACCACATTCTTCTCACTTCTATTTCAGACAGCTAACTCCGAAGAGGCATTTTACTAATAAAGTCAAAGAATCGGATACTATTCAGAATTTCTCAACTTTATTCTTCTTTTTAAGTTTTTCAGATTGTTTAGGTTATAGTTAAATTCGAAATTCAAAATAAAATTTTCTGCTTTATTAATAATATAAGAGTGGTCTTATATTTATGAAACAGTGGGTTTGCGTAAAATCGCTTGGCATGAAACAAAGAAATTATTCAAAGTTTTTTTTTTTTTTCTGAGCTAAATAAACATTATAGAGTTATTTCTTTTCATACAACTACTTTTAATTTCAAACTAATATTTTCTTTGTTGAAAAAAAGTGAAATTCTAAGTGGTCTTATACTTTTGTAACAGACTGTAGTGAGAAAAATATGTTATTTTTTCTATTCAATAGGGAACAACGTCTGCCTTGAAATGGTACAAATTAAAACTGTTTTATAAATATAATTTTGACTACCTTTTTTCTCTAAAAAACCCACCAAAAATATAACTACTTTTTAATTTGCGAATAAATTCATCCTCAGATACTAGATTTAAAATAGTTTGGAAGAGAAAAAAAAGAAAGAAAATTTTTTCACGTTGTATTGTTAAACTACTTTTTACACATATTCGTTTTGATATCTTAAAATTTAATCTTGTAATGCTGCACTTGTATCAATGTACACTGTAAAAAAAAATCTGTAAAGTTACTAAAGTTCTTCTAGGAAACTGGGATTCCTAGAACTTTTTATGTAACGGCAACAACGGAAATTCCTGTGAAAGATTCTGTTACAGGAATTTTTCTTGTTGCTGTTACATAAAAAGTGCTAGGAATCCCAGTTTTCCAGAAAAACATTAGTAACTTTACAGATTTTTTTTTTTTACAGTGTAATACAAAGTAACTTACAAATGATCGTTTCGATTTATTATATTTTATAGCATTTGAGTATAAAATAATTCTTATATTCTAAATTTAAAACAGTTTCGAAGATACTTTGAAAAAATATATAAATAAAATCGTATAAAGTGTATACGGAAAGAACTGGATACATGGCCGCCCAGAGATGATAATTTCAGGAAATGTGATTTCAGTATTTTTTAGTGTGTTTGAGCCTGAATTAAATTTTAGCTTAATATGTGTCTAATGTTTAATATTTACCATCTAGAATTATCATAGATTTTTTAAAAACAACATTTTACTGGTTTAAGTATATAGAAAGTATTTGAAATAATCAACTCGTTTGATCTAATTATCATTTTATTAAAGGAAAACCAGGGAGGTTTTTTTTCTTTATCCAGTAATTTTTGTAAAATGCATCTTTATTATTTGCAACAGTATTTTGAAATCGAAAGGCTATTGCTATGAAAAATCACAATAAAATAATTGATTTTTGCATTTTTTCTGTATGATAGAAAGGCGATTTTAAGTAACAATAAAACTAAGTTCTCAGAACTCTGATACGGACTACCACTTGCTCTCTCTTTAAGCAACAATAATTCATGACGTTACATTTTGAGTTCCCTATGTTTCATGATAACTCCGCTTCTATTTATGACAGGGATTCGATCGCTAGCATATTTTAGATAAATATTTAGCGGATTTCCAAAACCGATAATTGGCTAAGAAAGTCTTCAAAATAATTGCAAAGATCAACTAGTTCATAATATAGTGCAATCGGAAACTGCTGACATTTAGACATAGTTGGGTATACAGACATACAGGTATTTTACAGGAATGTAAATTCTTCTAAAAAGTAACAAAATAGTGATTTATTATAGTAATTTTTGTTTTTTATATTACACTCTATAAAGAAATTAATGTGTTTGTTGAAACATTTGTCACCCTAAAGTAATATATAGCAAAATAAATACTCTTAATTTATTTATGATAATGCATTTTATTTAACCGTAATAATGATTTATTTTGAAATCCTGAAAAAAATATTCCTATAACAAAACATAATTGAGTGTTAAAATGCTTCCATACACGAATAAAAAAAGCATGTGAGAAAATTTTCAAATACCAGGAAAGCTGCAAATGTAATTAATTAAATTTAAATTCACGCATTAGGAAGATGGAAATAAAAAATTTAGCGCATTAAGAAAATATACTAAACGAACTTTTCTATTATAATTAAATTATTCCGCGCATTAGCAAAATAATATGCTTAGCAGATAAATAAAAGTAATACAGTCTTGGTTAAATGCTTTTTAGAGTATCTCTCATTGAATTAGCTGATTATTTTTTTATAATTTCTTAAAAGTAGATAATATTTGCATGTTATTTCTTTTACAATCATTTCGTTCTCCTTAAATAATCATAAATATTTTAATTCGTGGTAATTTCGTACGTTATGATACACAAAAAAAAACATATTTGAAAGAAAAATCTGGAATTAGTAATAATTATTTACTGATGGATAAGTTTTATTAGAAATCCGAATGAGATTAGGTTGGTCATGTGCACTGTAAAAAAAAAATCTGTAAAGTTACTAAATTTTTTCTAGGAAACTGGGATTCCTAGAACTTTTTATGTAACGGTAACGAGACAAATTCCTGTAATACACGCTGTTACAGGATTTTTTGCTGTTGCCGTTACATAAAAAGTTCTAGGAATCCCAGTTTCCTAGAAAAACTTTAGTAACCAGAACTTTAGTTTCTTGGTAACTTTAGTTTCCAGAAAAATCTGGAATTAGTAATAATTATTTACTGACGGATAAGTTTTATTAGAAATCCGAATGAGATTAGGTTGCTCATGTGGTGTACAATTTTTAAATTTGTTTAAAAATGAAGCTACTCTGCAAAACGAAAATACTGTATTATCAAATACTAATTTTTATTAATATCATTATTAAGCATAATTATTATTATATTTAAAAAACTGAGGAAGTAAATTAAAATAAAAAAAAGCAATTTAACAAATTACAACGACCATTTGGAAAATAATTTTTTCAAAGACTAAAATTTAAGACATAAAAAATAGCACTACATTACGTACACCATGAATTAATCATTAATAGTGTTATTACACGTAAAAATTGCAAGAGACAAAAATCGCCTGCGTCTCGTACGTATTATACACCTGAAACTTACGTATTATCCAAGCATTTCATTGGCTGTTCGGGAAAAGGCTTTTCCATCTTAAGATTTCTAAGAAATCCCATTTTAAATAAAATTTCATTCTTAAATTTCTAAACATCCCACAATATTACCTTTTACACCGTCGTATAGAAAAAAAAATGTAATTTTAAATGCAATTTGTTTGAAAGCTGTATCTGAATTTGTTTCTGAGTTATTAATTTTTTTGTAGTTTTTATTACTTTTTTTTGTCATAGTGGCAACAGAGGGTATCCATCTTTGTTGAAATTAAAGAGAAATATATATTACTGTATAGATCAATCAGAAAACAAATAAAATGCGGATTAAACCAATAAAAACCTTCAGATATGCTTTTGATTTCCTACCCTGACGAGAACAATAACCATTTTTCCAAATTGTTAAAAAGTGTCATATATATTATTTCTGTTGTCAACATCGCTATCTCTCAACTAATATGTAGTTTAAAAATTAATGTACCAATTTAAAAAACACAAAAATAAGAATTAATACTTTATAATTATATACTGTTAAACAATAACATACAGTTAAACAATAACTGCGATAGATGAAAAGAAAACGCTTTTGTGTTTGTTTAACGTTTGAAAAATCTTAAGCTGTGATACAAAATATTCCCATTAATTTAAAAATTTTTTCATATACTGAATTTAACTAATACATAGCATACAGCGATATATGCGGTATCATTGGATAGGGTGTTTTGCACACATCTGATCTCGCATACTGAATTTTCATTATACTGTTAGATTAAGTATCCTTGTACATATTATTTCGGATGGTGAAGTACAATCGTGGAAAAAAGGTAAATAACCCTACTGACTTTGCAACTAACTATAATAGAAAAAAATTACATGTACCAAACGATTAGAAATAAAGTTTACTTTTAAATGATGCATATAAAAATTGCTCAGGAGGCCATCTACAAATCAAATCCACTCCAAACTTTGTTTTTTACAATGGCGACACCCAATTCTAATACTCTATTTTAAATCTTCAGTTCAAGCTATGTGTAGAAATGAAATTCCAAGTCATTTGGATGATAAACTTTTGAATTATAAACATTCAAAATTTAGAACTTCCAATGTTAAATTAAATTTTCATATTTTTATTAATATCTCCTGAAATTATAATCCTAATGTGATATTTTTTGTTTAATTATAACACTAAAAATCCCAAACACTGAATTTGTGATTTTAAAAAAATTTATAATATAAATTATGAAATTATTATGAGTTGCAATCTACAATTTTTTGATAGATTTATGTTTGTTATGTCCAGTTTTATGCAAATTCTCAATATAAAAAAAAAAAACAAAGTATAGGTTTCTTTTCATACGTAGATGGTCCTCTAAGCAAATTTTATATACATCATTTAAAAGTAGACTTTATTTCCAATCATTTGGTACCAGTAACTTTCTTCTACATTAATTTGTTGTAGAGTTAATAGGGATGTTTACTTATTTTTTCCACGACTGTATATACAAAACCACAACAATAAATGGGGTATTATGCGAAAATTTTTTGAAACAGTATACATATTACGTTAAAACACGATGTTTGATTAAAAAACTGCAGTTAATTATTCATAAATGAAAAACATATAAGAAAATAAACTCAAAGATTGCGGTGCAAAAGTCTCATTATAGTTAATTTTCTTAAATAATACAGATACTCACTTTTTTATACCAATTTTACGATACTTGCAATTTTTAATTATGTCGAAAGATTTACCACTGGAATATTAGTATTAATAATGCTTATAATAAGATCTAAAATCGATATTTGCTGCAGAATTATCGTTCAATTCAACTCTACATGTTATAACTGACAACAACTAATTTTGTACACCAAAACATGTTTCGCTTTGTTTTTCTTAAATCCTGATTATGGTGAAACTTCAGCAATGGTGAAATGTTTTACCTACCTTTGGCTATATGAAGCAGCCAATAAAATCAAACAGTATGATGTATGTTATTTTTGACCCAGTCCATCCTTTAAGTGAGCAGGGTCGCACTTCAACTGTTTACACATATCTAAGGGAGGCATTGTACCAGTTATTCAAAACATGCAACTTACTCGTTTTAGTTTTGGTGGTGTATAAACATTAATGTTTTTAAAGCAAGGTATATTTCACAAATATTTTTTTTTTCTTTTTTAAAGAAAGGTACTCACATAAACTATTCAAAAGTGTGCCATTAAAACTTGCAAAAAAGCGACATGACGCCCGCGGAAACCGCGTTGTACATTCTACTTTACACTTAGTTTCAGAGCACAAACATATACGACTGCTTTTCTAGCCGTTGTTAACGCTGACTACAAGTTTAGAGATGTCGCACAAAGTTTCACTCACTCGTATTATCATACGATTTAAAATATATGCTTTTGTAACTTCTAGAAATTTTCTCATGTGAGCGAAAATGTGTCTAGTCTCGGGCTCAAACTCTGAACCATTGGCTTCAATTTCCAAAGAACTTCCAGTTGAGCTATCTGGACCTAACACAATATCGCTCAAAATAAGTATTTGGTCATACTACCTGAACTGTCATTTGAAACTGCTCAACAAAATAAACCTCAGGTAAAGGAACTCCACCAAACTATGGATCAGTCATTACACTTTATAATTATTTTAAACCTAAATAAACTGATTGATAAATAATTGTGTTGGCTGGGGTGTCGTCAAGATAGCTCAAATAGAATAGCATTGGCAATTAAAACAAAAGATTCTGGCTTCGAGTTTCAGCCTGGAGATATTTTTAATCATATGGAAAAATTACTACTCTCTTGTACTATTTACATATCAGATGATTGTGTTTAAAATAATTAAAAAGTACGTGCTATTGTCTCTTGCTTCCTTCAAGTGACTTATTCGCGTTTCAAGTAGGGTTATTTTGAATACTGAATTGATCCTAATCAGAGGTATCCTAATGTTTGATCAAACTTTAATCAGTTTTCGCCATCGTCAGTTTCATTTCAAATCTTTCTTGTCCTCTTTATCTACATTTTGTTTTCAGTGGCACCCGGAGGTAGTGCAATATGTACTTTTAAGTCTAAATTGTAGTCTAAAATAATATTTACTTTATTCTTCACTATCTAAATTCTAATTCTTTTCATTCTTTAATATACAATTAAAAATTCATGAGATTCTTTTAAAGATATAAAAATATTTCAGAAAAAAATGGATCATTTCAATATTTTTCTATATACTTTAAATAATAAAATTTGTCACATTCAAATCTTATAAAGCGTTGAAAAAAAATGAAATTTTACGCTGTCAGTTCTTAAACGAAAAATGAAGAAGATTTTATATGAATCAAGAAATAACTCATCACCTATAATTATTCTTTCGATTGTTTTTTTTTTAATATATATATCGAGCAATTCCTTTTATTCAAATAATCTGTGCCATTTTCAACTGTCGTTAATTTTTATGATCTTCCCAGATTTATTTTTTTAATGTCAGAATGTGTTCATTTTTATGAGAGATACATAAAGTAGGAATGAATTAAAAAAAAATAGCTATATTTTTTATTCTTTTGCTTCATTTCCATATTTTTTTTTAAATGTTATTAGATATTTATGTTTATTATTGTTAATAACAGTCTGTAACGTACAAGGTGGCCATAATTAAACTGACGGTACTCAGAGTGTTCTGCAGCGCGATCTAATTGTAAGAATGGAGCCAAATTTTGTAGGAAGATTAAACAAGACGGGGGACGAAAGATTCCGCGAAAAAAATAGTTCCAAAAATCACCGCCAGGGGAATATGTGGCGCGAAGAAGAGAGTTTCAAAAAAGAAGAATCAATACTAAAATAAAATTACCGTTTATTTAGCACATACAACTCAGTTTCAATATGACCGCCATTTTTGTGGACCGCATATGGCATTCTGTACACAGCATTTACAACAGCTGAGAATAACATCTCTGCAGGAATCTCCCGTATAGTTCGCGATATGCTATCCTTCAACTTAGCCAGGTCCTGGACACCTCCGTGATAGACCTTGGACTTTAGGTAACCCCATAGCCAAAAGTCGCAGGGTGTATGATCAGGGGACCGAGGTGGCTATGCAGTTGGAAAAGTGCTGCTAATGACTCTTTCTGTTGTGAAATTCTCTGATAGCAGCTGCTGTACCCGCAAAGCAATATGTGGAGGGGCTCCATCTTGTATGAAAATGATTTTCTCCAGGCGCTGTCTTTGCTGAAGTGCCAGAATAACAAAGTTGTTTAGCATTTGGCGATATTTGTCTCTGGTACCAGTACAAGTTACAGGTCCTGTCGGAGTAATGTTCTCATAGAAGAATGGACCTATGATCATATCTCCTGTGAAACCACACCAAATAGTTACCTTTGGGGAATGCAACGGAATTTCTTTGAATGCTCTCGGTGACTTCTTATCCCAAATTTGATAGTTCTGCGTATTTACAGTTTCATTCACGTAAAAGTGGACCTCATCTCCCCATAAGATTTTCCAGGGACAAGCATCATCCAACTCCATTCTGGCAAGAAAAGTGAGAGCAAAAGTCAATCGCTTATCATGGTCGGTGTGACGTAACTCTTGTACACGGCTGATCTTATACGGATAGAAGTGGATAATCTTTCGTAGGATTTTCCATACAGTACAATAAGGAATATCCATATTCCGAGCTATCCCACGAGCGCTGGAAGTGGTAGCAATATTGTCTGGTGCTCTGTCGACAATCGCCGTTGCCACTTCTTCGATTGTATCCTGTGATACTTGTTTTCGTCCTCTGCTTGACTGAACAATTAGAGAACCTGATTTCTCAAACTTCTCAACCATTGCTTTTAAACCATTAACTGACAAAGGACCGTTACCTTTACGCATTTTTTTGTGGTTTCTAAAAGCACGAAGAGCGGCTGGCGCATTGCACTGGTTGAGGTAAAAGGATTTGACTAATAGAGCTCGCTCGACTAAAGAAGTAGACATTATGAAAGATAACTTTCTATGAAATTGTTTCTAACAGTAGCACATTACCTTATAAAGCCGAACAAGCTGGCACTGGGCCAAAAGATGTAACGTGAAATTTCAGTAAAAAACTTCTTCTTCTGCTGTTGCTTTCTTTGGGGCTCTGTAAGTGAAATTGCAGATAAACAAACTTTAGCAGTGTTTGTGCAAATTTTTAGCTTTTTATAAACTGTTACCATTTTGAGCTTGGATTCAATTGCTAAATTCGCTAAATAAACTGTAATCTTATTTCAGTATTGATTCTTCGTTTTTTGAAACTCTCTTTTTCGAATACAGAGCACCACATATTCCCCTGGCGGTGATTTTTTTGAACTTTTTTTATTTTTTGATAAATCCTTCGTCCCCCGTCTTGTTTAATCTTCCTACAAAATTTAGCGCCATTCTCGCCATTAGATCGCGATCAGAATACTCTGAGTACCGTCAGTTTAATTATGGCCACCTTGTATTTATTTTTTACTGCTAAGGAAAGGAAAATGCTTTCTTATTTCTAGAATTTCGACAGAATAATAAAAAAAAGGTGATACAAAAATCAAAATGAATTGTTAATAGAAGAAACTTTGTGAGAAGAAAGAGAAAAAAGATTCCGAAGCATAAACATAGCTTATAAGCCTTTCAACTTCAAGTTCTGATATATATAATTAATTTTTATATAATTAATGCCTGATAATTTCTTTCCACAATTTGATACCTATAGGCACAGTTCTAAAAAAACATTCTTAAAGAGAAACATAAACAACCAAGTGTGTCCCTTTCTGGAGTAGAAAACACATTATAGTCGACATGAAGATCGAAAAACAAAGCTACGAAAATGCAAGTGAAACGTTAATAGAAAGCCCACAGTAGAAATCAAATGTAAAGAAGCTGTAGAATCATTGTTTAGTTTCATCTTTCAGAGACATAGGGTCAAATTAATGCCTAATAATGATTCGGTAATGAAAGCATGAGAAACATACGTTAAAAATAAGCATAAAAGTAAAAAAAAGTTCTTTAATAAACACTCTTTTACAATCAATCAACGTTCTTTTTGAAAATAATAAGCCTAATTTTTTCACTGCAATTCTGTTTCCCAAGTAATTCTGTAACAATGCAATAATTTGGTTTGGGAAAATCTTTTGTCTACGCTTGGTTCAAAGCTGAATGAAATGAACTTTTTGAAAATATATATAATTTTACACTATTTATTTTTTAAGAAATGGAAGGAGAAAGCAAAAATGAAACATCAATTACGCTATCTTTCTTAGGATTTATAAATTGATTTTCACAACATAAAATTGAAAATTAATTCATGTTTAAGTATTAATTGATAAAAATGTATTTTTTAATATTACACACGTTACAGTTTTATTTTAATTTACATTTACAATAAACAGTTATAATAAAAGTCGAATTTTATATTAACAAAATCCCTCATTCTCTTCAGAAAGATACTTATGTGTTATTATTTGTTTAATAAAATATATGTAGCAACTTAACCCTTAAATGCCGGAATTATTTTTCTCTTTAAAATGGAAATATTTCAATTCACACAACTTTTTCAAAATAGAAATTTTAGTCTCTTCTTAACGCGGAGTTTCTGCCATCGAAGGAAACTAATATTTCTCTTCACAATTACTGGTGTCCAAACCAGGAATTTAGCAATGTAAATTCAAGAGAGAGAAATGTTATCAAATAAAAATATTTTTTTTAAGTACCTCTTAAAACGCCTTATTTCTAAAATTAATTGGAAATTAAACTTTTCCATGTTATTACAATGAATGTTTCGACAGCATTGGAACTTGATCTTCTAAAAATAAATTATCTGTCTATGCAGAAACTATGTAAAAAAACAAGAACGAAAAATCATGGGTGCAGCATAGATTATGAAACACTTTCCATACATTCAAATTTCTAAAACAAAACTTCACAGTTAACTAAGGAGGAAGAGAATGTCTAACTGAAGAATTTGTAAAATGCAGAACGCGTTTCAAAACACGATTTCTGCTATTACCATGGACAGTCGTTAAAATATACATTTTTGTGCTGCCCTGTATATTATCTACAGATATGTATGCATACTACATAGTATCCTAATAGTTAGTTCAGTTAAACGCATAGCACAGTCGAAAATTTCCACTCAGCAATTTCCGCCAAAAAACGGGAGTTTTGGGGAACATTTGCCCGACCCTGTATATGATGTATACAATTTATACACACCAAGTAATATTAAAAAAAATTTAAATTTAAAAACGCGTACCATAACTGAAAACGCACTTCCAGCAATTATTGTTCCTGTTCTTCAATAGTTTAATTACTGCTCATTTTCTTCTGCAGCTAAATTAATTTCTGTGTCCCTGTAAATGACCGATATAACCTTGTAGTACACATCAGTAATGTGTATCAATTTTAGTTTGTTTAAAATACTGTAATATTATTAAAATACATGGCAAATAATATTTCACCTTAGGCCGTAAAATAACGGAATTCTTATGAGTGGTCCTGTAAATGAACAGATAATGTTCACACTTCATCTTCAATACTGAAAATGCCATAGTGATGTTTAATAACATCTATCAATTTCATAGCAATCGGACTCTATTTACGCGAGTTAGAACAATGAGAGGCGGACAGACTGACAAACCAAAACACGTTTCAACTATGTTGAAAAGTGTTAAAAAAAGAAAAGTGCTTGTTTGTAGAGGCATAGAATACACTTAAGAATAAATAAAAAGGTAGCCATGCGTATTAACTGCAATTTCACCATTTCATAAAAAAAAAACGGCAATTGTTCTATTATTTTAACATTATTTTTCTATGAAAACGGATTAGAAAGCATTTAAACATTATCACTCTTTTAAATATTTAAGATATATTTCTTAATTGACACATAAGTAAGTATTACTATAAGGATAATAGTATTACTAAGATAACATCGACGTACATCAAGATGATAATCTTAATCCATGTATACAGTAATTCGCACTGGACGACGTACTACAATCAATAAATAGAACAATTATAGAAATCTAGGAAAATAAAATTAAAGAGAAAACAAGGCCTTTGTGCATTTATGTACATTTATTTTTTTTACGAAAACAATTTCAAGGATAAGCAGTTCTAGAACATCATTGTATGTAACAGTGTTAAATGTTTTACGCGCCTTTACAGTTTCTAAATATTACGTTATTTGTATCGTTGAACAGCTTTACACATTTATGAATAAATGTAAATTGACTACTAAATTTCGGATTGCAGGATATCAGATATTATGTGACGTGATGCGAAAATAAAAATTGGATATTCACACTTGACACTGAAGGTCTTGAATGGCATACTTACTATGTATTAATGCTGAACTTACTTTTCATGTCCTTCAGAGTGTTAAGGCGAAAAATAATTTTATAATTGGTGGATACCAGAAGCTGTGCGTGAAAAATAACGTGATTCGAGAACAAAATAAAATTTAAATTTTTTAAAGGTGATTTCGAAATGCTGAAGTAAAATTTTCAATGCAGAGAAATAAAAAATTAAAAGCTAAGAACTAAACTTTGACAATGCTAAGAAGTAAATTTTCCCAATTTTAATTGGTGAACTTTCACAATGCTTAGAATTTCACAATACTAATAAAGTAAACATTCAGAATGCTAAAAAATACACTTTCACAATGCTAACCTCAAAACATTTACAATATTACAAAGTAAACTTTCTCAGTTACATGAAGTAAACATGTACAAGGCAAAGAAGTAAACTTTTATAGCACTAAGAAGTAAATTTTCACAATGCTAAGAAGTAACTTTTCACAATGATAAGAAGTAAATTTTTACAATGCTAAGTAGTAAACGGTCGCAAAGCTAGGTCTTTCACCAAACTAAAATTGTAAACTTTCAGAACGGTGACTTTCAGAACAAAGTTAAGAAAAAAATTTCACAGTGCTAACAAGTAAACATTTCAATATTAAGGAGTAAACTTTCTTAGTGCTAAGAAGAAATTTTTACAATGCTAAGAAGTGTAGTACTAAGGAGTAAATTTTCGCAATGCAAAAAAGTAAATTTTCGCAATGCTAAAAAGTAAATTTTCACAAAGCTAGGACTTACGCAATATAAAAATGAGTAAATTTTCAGCTAAAAAATAAGTTTTCGCAATGCTAACCAATAAAGATCTACAATGTAAAGAAGTAAACTTTTACAGTACTAAGAAGTAAATTTTCACAATGCTAAAAAGTAATTTTTCACAATGCTAAGAAGTAAGTTTTCGCAATGCTAAGTGGTAAAAGTTCACAAAGCTAGGACTTTCACAATGCCAAAAATGTAAACTTTCAGAATGATGGGAAATAAAATTTCACAGTGCTTACAATATTAAGGAGTAAACTTTCTCAGTGCTAAGAATTGAACATTTACAATGCTAAGAATCTAACTTTTACAGCACTAAGAAGTAAATTTTCGCAATGCAAAGAAGTAAATTTCACAATGCTAAGAAATAAATTTTCACAATGTTATGTGGTAAACATTCGCAAAGCTAGGACTTTCACAATACTAAAAATGTAAACTTTCAGAATGTTAAGAAATAAAGTTTCACAGTGCTAACCAGTATTTATTTACAATATTAAGAAGTAAACTTTCTCAGAGCTAACAAGTAAATATTTTCAGTGCTAAGAAGTATTTGCAGAAGTGCTTTTACAGTACTAAGAATTGAATTTCCACAATGCTAAGAAGTAAATTTTCTCAATGCTAAGAGGTAAACATTCACAAAGCTAGGAATTTCGCAATACTAAAAGAGTAAATTTTCAGAATGCTAAAAAATACGTTTTCACAATGCTAACCAGTAAACATTTACAATATTAAGAATTAAACGTTCTGAGTGCTAAGAAGTAAACATTTGCAAAGAAGTAAACTTTTACAGAACTAATAAGTAAATTTTCGCTCACAATGGTAAGAAGTAAGTTTTCGCAATGCTAAGTGGTAAATGTTCACAAATCTAGGACTTTTACAATACTAAAAATGTAAACTTTCAGAATGTTAAGAAATAAAGTTTCACCGTGCTAACCATTGAACAATGCTAATCAGTGAACATTTACAAAATTATGAAGCAAACTTTCTGAGTGCTAAGAAGTAAACCTTTACAATGCAAAGAAGTAAACCTTTACAATGCAAAGAAGTAAACTTTTACAGTACTAAGAAGTAAATTTTCGCTCACAATGCTAAGAAGTAAATTTTCGCAATGCTAAGTGATAAACGTTCACTAATCTAGGACTTTCACAATACTAAAAATGTAAAGTTTCAGAATGTTAAGAAATAAAGTTTCACAAGGCTAACCAGTGAACAATGCTAACCAGTGAACAATTAAAATATTACGAAGCAAACTTTCTCAGTCCTAAGAAGTAAACACTTACAATGCAAAGATGTAAACTTTTACAGTACTAAGAAGTAAATTTTAACAATGCTAAGAAGTAATTTTTTACAATGCTAAGAAGTAAATTTTCACATTGCTAATAAGTAAATTTTCACAATGCTAAGTGGTAAACATTCACAAAGCTAGGACTTTCACAATAATAAAAATGCAAACTTTCAGAATGCTAAGAAATAAAGTTTCACAGTGCTAACCAGTAAACATTTACAATATTAAGGAGTAAAATTTCTCAGTCCTAAGAAGAAAATATTTACAATGCTAAGAAGTATTTACAGAAGATCTGTTTCAGTACTAAGGAGTACATTTTCACAATGCTAAGAAGTAAATTTTTACAATGCTAAGAAGTAAATTGTTACAATGCTAAGAAATAAATTTTCACAATGCTAAGAAGTAAATTTTTACAATGCTAAGTGGTAAACGTTCACAAAGCTAGGCGTTTCGCAATACTAAAAATGTAATCTTACGGAATGCTAAAAAATAAATTTTCACAATGCTAACCAGTAAACATTGAAAAGATTAAGAATTAAATTTTCGCAGTGCTAAGAAGTAAACATTTACAATGCAAAGACGTAAACTTTTACAATACTGAGAAGTAAATTTTCACAATGCTAAGAAGTTAATTTTCACAGTGCTAAGAAGTAAATTTTCACAATGCTAAGAATAAAGTTTTCACAATGCTAAGTTTTAAATTTCACAAAGCTAGGACTTTCACAATACCAAAAATGTGAAATTTCAGAATGTAGGGAAATAAAGTTTCACAGTGCTAGACAGTAAACATTTCAATATTAAGGAGTACACATTCTCAGTGCTAACAATTGAACATTTACAATGCTAAGAAGTTAACTTTTACAGCACTAAGAAGTAAATTTTCATAATGCTAAATAGTAAAATTTCGCAATGCAAAGAAGTAAACTTTTACAGTACTAAGAAGTAGCATTTCACAATGCTAAGAAATATATTTTCACAATGCTAAGTGGTAAACATTCACAAAGCTAGGACTTTCACAATACTAAAAATGTAAACTTTCTGAATGTTAAGAAATAAAGTTTCACAGTGCTAACCAGTAAACATTTGCAATATTAATGAGTAAACTTTCTCAGATCTAAGAAGTAAATATTTTCAATGCTAAGAAGTATTTTCAGAAGTGCTTTTACAGTACTAAGAAGTGAATTTCCATAATGCTAAGAAGTAAATTTTCTCAATGCTAAGTGCTAAACGTTCACAAAGCTAGGACTTTCGCAATACTAAAAATGTAAATTTTGAGAATGTTGGAAAATAAAGTTTCACAGTGCTAAACAGTAAACATTTACAATATTAAGGAGGAAACTTTCTCAGTGCTAAGAAGTAAACATTTAGAATGCTTAGAAATAAACTTTTACAGCACTAAGAAGTAAATTTTCATAATGCTAAGAAGTAAATTTTCACAATGTTAAGTGGTAAACATTCACAAAGATAGGACTTTCACAATACCATAAAAGTAAACTTTCAGAATGCTAAAAAATAAATTTTCACAGTGGTAACCAGTAAACATTTACAATATTAAGAATTAAACTTTCTCAGTGCTAGGAAGTAAACATATACAATACTAAGAAGTAAACTTTTACAGTACTAAAGAGTAACTTTTTGCTATGCTATGAAGTAATTTTTCACAAAACTAAGCTGTAAACGTTTAGAAAGCTAGGATTTTTACAATACTAAAAAAGTAAACTTTTAGAGTGCTAAGAAATAAACTGTCACAATGCTAGAAGATCTACTGTTAAATATGTCTGAATATCTTCATTATGTTGCAAATTTTTGTGATAAATTTATAAAATTCTAGCATTTAGGCACATGCATAACATAAACAAAGGTAATGGTCTTCCCACTAGCCATTTAAAATCTTTTAATACCTCTGTTAAACACTTTTGTTCTTCCAAATCAATCTCTGATAGTCAACTGAAATTAAAATATTTTAATAAGATTAGTAATTATTATGTTTATTTTGAGGAAAAACTATTTATAGTGTTTATTAAAATTCCAAATTTCATGTGATCTGGTACACATTACATGACGGACCCATTCAGATAGGAGCGTGTTTGACACATTCAAGCTAATTTTTAATTGCGAATTTGACCAGGAGTAATGAACATGTTTTTAACGTTTGTTATTCTTAAATTCGTTCCACTTAAATCCCACAATAAAATGTCACCAAGAATGACAGCTCTAGATAATATGAGGAAAGTACTTACAATCCAACCATTTACATTTACTCTAATATTCTTTCGTAGAACAGGAAAAAGGAAGCTTTTTGAAAAAAAGAAATACTCCGTCTTTCAGAAGTTGTCACTAATCATTTCATATAAGGTTACACAGCAATTTGAAGAGAATTCGGAGTGAAAAAATCACTTTTGAAGAAATGAAATTTTGTTTCCAAACTTATCCGAGTCTTTTTCTAGTAATTTCCATTTTAAGTAACGTACAGATTTCAGTCCCATTTCAAAACTCCATAAAAATATTTCAGATTGTATCCTATACATTCCGATATATAGGATACAACAGTCCGGATTCATTTTTCATTTTCTATTAAAATGATTTAATCTGAATAATTTTCTCTGCAAGTCATGTTATGTTATTTTAAATAACTTTAAGAATATCTTCATCAAGATGGTGTTCACCTAAACTTATCTCAATTTTTCGTCCTTTTTTCGTCCTTTTTTCTTAAAAGAAATATTTCGTTTCTTAAAAAGATTCAGCACAGTTTATTTATTTTCTCTTTTTTACAGAAAATCGCTGCGCTTTTCCACTTGTCATTTCCAGGATGGGAAATATTATTAAAAGAAAAAAATACTTAAGACGTGAAGAATATTTTTATTATTGTCACTTTATAAACAAAAATAGCCATTATAAAAATATATAGAACTAATGAACCCTTTCGAAGAGAAAAAATAGATGTTTGCAGATATTAGGTAAACCTCTGTGCTACAGGCATTTTCGACCTAAAATATAAAAGCAATTAAATCAAAATTAAACAAATACGTTGTTATAACCGAAGAAAAAAATTTTCTTAAAATATAATCATTTCAAAAAGATGTCTTGCTGAAAATTGCGCAATATTATCATAGTAAAAGTAACGAATTAAAAAAAATTAAATCATAAAACCTCTGTGACAAACAAATTACACGGGATTTTCATCATAAACACGTCCTTTTTTTTTCTTTTTAATGACTTTGATAGAATTCCTTTTCTTTCGACCTAACAGTATTTCAACAATAAGAACCAAAAATGATATAAAATAGCCAGTTAGAAGGAATATAAATGCGGGAGCAACATCTGTAAGTGTGATTTTTCTATTAGTAGTTTCCGAATCTCCGAATAGGGAATTAAATTCGATTGATATTAAAAAAGATATATCGTTAAAATATTTTTTGTAAATGCCTGAAGCCATCATTTTGTGTACGAATGAATCCAGAAGTTCTTTACAACAGAAGCCTTTTCGTACAATCATTCCACGCATAGTTTCATAAAAATGTTCTTCTGAGAAATAAAATATTTTAGGGTCCAGAATGTCAACAATATTTGACATATAAATTAAAGCAAGATTTTGCTTTGGACTATCCAGAAGAAATTTTGTAAAAGGATCCCAGTGAGACAAATTATTATTAATAGAGTCTGTTGCGATTATTTTTAAATGTTCATTTTTTGAGTCCTTCCAATAACCACTCAAGTTCGGAAAAGAAGTACAGTGATAATCTCCATTTTCTACAGCAAAAGCCAGCTCTGAAAGATGCTTAATTTTAGTGAGAGGGGGGATGGAGAGAAAAGATAAAAATACTGAATCGTAAGACAAGCAAAGGATCATGGCTCCTACAACCCACGAATAGACCAGAAGTTTTTCCACAAGCGTGGAAAGTTTTATAAATGAATTTTGCTTCATCAATATAGCAAAAACTTCGAAAGATATTTTGCTGAAGGTATACTTCTTTTTCAGTATGGCGTAACTTACTAAAGGCAACGCAATTAAAACCGATATTATTGTTAGCCATACAGACAACGAAAACATTTGAAAAATGCCGAAAATGTGTGGTTTATAATCCGGTTTTCGTGTAACAAATGTAAAATCGTCCAATCTGTACGGGTAAGCAAAATCCACTACTGTTACTTTATGTTCAGTCATATGTGCTGGAAGAATTCCAACATCTATTTCTGAGTCGTTGATTTTTTTTAATAATCCTCCCAAAGTACCATTAGGCCAAACTCTATCTGGTTCATAAGTCATAACAACACTTATTCGGTCAAAATATTTTGTATGTTGTTGAAGGTACTGTATGAGTGCAAGTAATAATTGCCCCTGTATATTTGTTTTTGATAAGAAGAATTCTAATCTCGGTCCACCGGATTCAAAGGGTTTATAAGGGTAAGCATTAAATCCAAGGATTATTTCTTTCTTGGATTCCATATTCTTTTTTAATTTAATCCATTTAATATTTCAGAAAATGTGAGTTACAATATATTAAATATATATATTATTTTTAATATTGGGAAATATGAATGAGAATTAACAACATTCAAATGACAATTAATAAGTATCAAATTTACTTCCTCTTGTTATTATAGGAACGGTAACGTACGAATAAATAAAGTGTTTTCCTGTTCATCACTTTCTATTTTAGGAACAAAATATAATGTTCAATAACACTGAATGATGCGTAATATTCAGTCTTCATAAATTGGAAATAATCAACATTATTTTTTGTATTCATCTGAAAATTCTGAAACGCGAAAGCGATTCTTGGATGTAATTTTATCGTTATAATACATATACATATCATGTAGTAATCTAATTCATATATTTCAGTAACAATCTTGCGTTCTATAAAAGCATTTTTCGCACCAGTTTTTTTTTTTTAATGACAAGTTGTTTTGCTTATAACTAGTGGATTATAATCCAAACCAACTTTCTTTCGTATTTAATTATCGATAAAGAACAAATCAAGAACATTAATGATGTATGAATAACTGGAAAAATTTATAAAATAGATTTTGAACCACAGTATGAAAATATTGACTTATTTCCTTCACTTTACTTTATTAAATTATAAACCAAAATAAGTAATTTTTAAAAAGTCGCACCTTTCGTAGAATTTTAAATCCTTATATGTAACAGAAGCATAAAATGAAAGCATCTAGTTTGCTGCTAACTCTGTATATCACAATAGAATTCTGGCTTATCTATGTATTGCGTCACTCCACTCTGATATTAAGGCATCAATATAGTTTGAAGTGGAATAAGATTTGCTTCAGATACGTGTTATATAATTCCGTCAATATACACAAAGTTGCTACTGGATTTAGATGGTACTGATATTGCGCCAGAAATGTTTTTATAATGAAGTTTCGATTTTAAAATATGTCTTTTGGGTTATAACTAGCTTATTACCTTATCGAAGGTTTTTTTCTGATATGCTTTTTCATGATTGTACATTTTTCTTACTATCACTTTTTTTCACGTCTATAATCAGTAAACAGCTTCAATAATGAATCATATATGCTCGTAACTAAGACTTTATTTGGGACTTTGCAAAAACATGAATTTTAATTGTCAAGCGATGTTTTTGTACCGATCGATTTCCAAAAAGAGTTTAATAACATGGTAACATACACATTTTTGTATGTTATATATAATAGTGTTCAAAAAAGTTAATATCTACTTTATTTGTGCAGCAATAACTTTGTTTGCCTCCGTACCATGTACAGCAAAACAATGATGTACACGATTTTAAAGTAAAATATTACATTTCATGCTTGACCTCGATAGGACTTGGCATTTACTTTTTTATTTTTTTGGAAATATTTATAAAACAATAGCAAAACATATCTGAAAGCTATCTTGTTCAATATCATTTATAATTTAGAACCACAGATTCTGATGAGTTTTCAGATTATTACAACGTTATTGCCTTTAATTTTAACGATACTCTAAATATGCCGTCATCTCGGCGGTCAATGTTTTTTTTTTTTTCTGTCAAAAAGTGTAATTTATTTCTACACATCATCACACGCTATCACGTTTTCAGTCTATTTCACCTTTATTGTGGATGATATTTCAATAAGATTTTTTTTTCCTTTTGCTAAATTTTTTATTTCAATTTAAGGCTCTTTCAACCGTAAAATGTGATGTTTTGTAGTAGAAATGTTTTGACATTCTATTATTAAAATTACATTTTGTCGTTGAGAGACTTTGCGATTCTCAAATGCTCTGAATTTCTTCTTTCTTCCCAATAGTTTTATTTTGCTTTGAGAGTCTTTTGTAATTATGACACTGTGGATGGATGTTTTGAAACGCTCCATTAACTCTTTCAGATTTACCAACACCTTCATAAAAAAAAATCACCTCGTACTCAGCTAAATCTTTTCCCCGCGGTATCGTCCAGTAAATTGGGAATATGAAAATTAAAACTTGAATATTTGCTTTATTGTATAAAATACTATGTCATATGCTTTATGATCACTCTAATACGACACACTGTAAAACATTTACAACAAAGGAACAAGTCTATTGACCGTTTTCATAGAAAACGGGTATTTAATAATAAATTAACTGTATTCTGACCAGTGTTGGGTATGAGCGCGCTCATTGAACAAAAGTTCACGAACTTAGTTCACTTTCTGTGAACGTTGAGTTGCACTTGACTCACTTTTTGATAAATGAACGTGAACTGAACGAAAGCTCAAAAAATGCACGAATTTTAACGAAATTTACAACTCAAATTCAATTTTTTTCATAACTTATTTTTTAAATTTTCCAGCCATTAAGAACACGTTTTTCACATTCAAATGCCATTTAGAGGCCTAAACGAACTCGGGACGGGTCGAGTTTTATCATCTGTTTTTCTGGGTCGTGCCCGGCCTTTGCTTTCTCTGGAAACTCTGGCCGGAACGAACCGGACTTATTTCTGGGTCTGTGCGTTATTCTTCCTAGAAGTCTACACCGACAGAAATTTTCTGGCCCGGTCGCCCCTGCTTGTATAAAAATTATTTCCCCGTCCCAGTCTGATTCGTGCAAAAATCTGTTTAAGGAACAACCTACCTTGGGTCAGCATTTTTTTCCGAAAATATTTATGGGGCATTCTCACAGTCTTTTGACTTTCATGTCAATGAATAATAATTTTTTATTTAATACACTTTTTTGTCTTTTTTTTTTATTTCATATACTTAGGAACATCCCAATGCATGATTGCACAACAATATTAACGGATAGATACGTTTTGGACGATGTTGGGGGTCCAAACACATGGAAAACTAACTCATCTACCGTCCCGTATTCCTGATGCTGATTTTGAAGTTTGGAGCTGTCTGGATAAAATTGTTTCAATAAAAATTTCGGTGTAATTTTTTTCTGAAACTGGAACCATTAAAAAGCAGTAAACCAACGTTTAAAATGCACAAATAATGCGTGAAAAGCAGCAAACAGCTGTTTCGAATCTACAGCGAGATTCTTCTTCAGTGCAAGATAGGGAAAAAGGAACAGCGTGCTAGAAAAAGCAAGGCTTAGCGAAGCTTTATTGGTAGTCTTACCGTCTCCAAGGTTTATTCCAGCACATTTCGAGGTAAATAAATAAAAAAATTAATTTAACCCAATGTTAACAACTGTTTCTAAAAATCAATGAACATTGTGGCTATCTCTTAGTCTTAAAATGATTTTCCGAAAAATAGGTGGTAATTTTCCTTACCGTTCCATCCTTACCGTCTCTTTTTTTACCATTTCGTCCCATTTTTTACCTTACCGTCCTTTCTCTAAACCCCTTTAAGACAATGTTATACAAAAATTCTGTATTAAAAGTACTACTTTTGTATTATTTCTTATTTGAATGTCCTGTGGGTACTATGCAAATTCATTATAAGTAAAAATTTAGAAGAAAATAAAAAGTTATAGGGGTAAAATGTTAAGGAAAAATTAAACTCTCAAGTTTAACTTAAACCTCAGTTAAATAAAAACATTTTCGCTGCTGACCATTTTTTCTTTATTTTGAATCATTAAGGCATTCGTCTATCAGATTAAAATGTTATATTAGCAAGTTTAATTTCGCCAGATTGTTTTTCCTAAAAGTCAAAAGATGGTGAGAATGCCTCATATATTTTCAAATTACCATTATTCTACAATTAAAATTCTCTTTAAAGAATAGTAGTACATACACCTTTCTAGAGGTGGGGATACAGTACTGTAAATCCTGTTATATGAATCTGTGTATGACGAGATCCTGTTTTAAACGGAAAATTTCTTCATCGGTGGATCTGGATCTTCAAAATAGATATAAAAATCCGTTTGAAAATAAATAATGCATTTGCAAGAGACGACAGACCTGGTAAAAAAGGAACTTAAATATAACGATTTTTTTCTCTCCTGTGTGATTCCGTCTTAGAAGGTTTTTCGATATAGAATTTTTCAGATTTTTAAGTGTTCAAGCCGTGTAAATGTATTAGTGGTATTAATAATAATTCGGATATTTACATACAAGTATAGGTTCATTAAAAAATCAATATAGCTTACAATAGGATATATAGAAATAAACGTAGTAGAAACAGTATTTTGGAGCGGAGGTCTCTGTGCTATGCAGTTTAATGGTAGAGGTCTGCTCGGGCCGAAATTTCAAGGCCTGGGCCAGGCTCGATCCATAGAAGAAAAATTTGGCCCAGCCCGGAATAAACATTATAAGTTCTACTGGAGCCCGTCCCGGGTCGTACAAAAAATATTGGCCCGTCCCGTAGAGAAAAAATTGTTGGCCCGACCCGGCCAGGTATAACAGCTAAAAGTTCGGCCCGAAACTGGCACGGCCGGAATGAATTTCTACAAAGCGTTAAAATTTGTCTCGTACGAAGAGTTCTGACCAAAAATATTTATCTATGCTTTTTATGGTTATGTTTATAGATTTCATTTTTGTAGAAGTTATTGCGACATTTATTTTTTTAATGAACCGCTAGTTGTTGCATGTAAATGTTTCAGTTAATATTAATATAGTTGATCCATATTCCATGTATTGTAAACTTAAAAATCTAAAAAATTCTATACAGTAAAATCTTCTAAGACGGAATTGCATAGGAAAGAAAAAATGCGTTATAAACAAGTTCCCTTCTTAGCAGGTGTAAACGTATTATATATTAGTTTCTTACGTATTGGTACATTCATTTTACATGGATCAAAATATTTTTCACATTAAGAGAGGATTTCGTAATAAGCAGGTCCTTTTTCACACGTTTTACTATATTTTAATTTAGCTACATTTTAATTCATTTATGCCTAGCTTCCCATTTTTGGGACATTTCGAATTTAATTAATTTTTTTATAATTTTCTTCTTCTTTACAGCATGGAAATTGTATGAAGTAATTGTCTATAAATGTCTTTATCTATTATCGAGAGATGACAGCATAAAGGTCTGGAGAGACCGGAATTTCCAGGCTCGCCCCGTTTATACTTTCACAATTCACGGCCCTGTACGGCTCGTACAAAAATCGGTGAAAACAGACCCAGCCCGTGGAAAATAAATTAAATGAGGCCCGAGTCAATTTCTAATAAAAATTCAGGTTTTTCTAAACATACAATTAAGAGTCTTTTAAAGAATAATACTGCATACATATTTATGGGATAATTTTACAGTATATTTTAAAATTACTATGTGTTCGCAAGACAGAAAATACATAATAGCAACATTAATGATTACTTAGAGTCTTAGACTTTTCAACATTTAAATAAGTATTCATTAAAAAATTAATGTAGTTTAGAAAAAAAGGAGGGTTAAAATATAACTTTTGAAGCTGTATAATAAAAAGCAGTTTTGTAAAAATATTTCTTTGCCATTTAATAAGGCTTTTCCCAAGTCCAAAGGAGATACATTTCTGAATTAATTTCTTTTCAGAAACGCATAATATTGTCAGGTGTTCTTATTCAGAAACTATGTAATCGAATAACGTTATTTTTTGATAAAAGTAATATATCTTTGAGAAAATACTGTCAAAGTTAAAATTTTGAATCGAATTTCCATAACCGATAGCACGGGAAAGGAGAAAAAACTGCAGTCACGTGACAAGAATCTCTAATATCTCAATAAGCAATAATAAGTAATTTATTTATAAAAAATGGAAAACGCTGTTCGATTCCAATTCCCTTCAACAGTCAGGCCTGTCAATTTTATGCTTTCACAGTTAAAAATGAGTCAGAAAATGTGTCAGAAAATTTCTCATTGTTGAGCAGTGAATTTGAGAACCACCTTAAGGTATATTCAAAAAGTTTCAGTTAACAAAACTTCGTTATCGGTATTAATATTTTTACAAAACATATATACCCTATGCATCCTGAGAACAATAAAGTTCAGTTCCGGACTTCCGAGACTATGTCGAAAAAAAAGATGCAATCCTGTTCTCGGTACGAGTTTGCTGAAAAGAATAAGCCCGGTCTTAGACACCATTTAACTGTCCGATGCTGATCTCTACGCTAGATGTGTTTCATTTCTGTCTTGATGTTGTCAAACTGGCATCGGCTCGTGACGCACATTTATACTTATTCTCGCGAAAGTCACCTCCATTGAAAATGACTCATATTTTATCGGCTACAATCAAGTTCTTATATTGGGGAGGTTGGGCCCCTAAATTTTTTCTATGGACCCGGCCCGGTAGGCCGCTTAAATTTTTCTATCGACCCGGCCCGGTAGGCCCGTCCAATTTTTTTGCGGGCTCGGCCTGGCCCATTGAAAATGTTGTTCTAATTCTGACGGCCTGGTCCGTTTGAAAATTCGCCTTCACCTTGCCGGCCGGGCCCGTTGAGACCTCTATGACAGCATAAGATTGATATTTATTTGCTTAAATGAAGGCCTTTTTCGGTGTTTATAAATTATTCATTCTTCAAGATAGCGAAATGTAAAAATTAAGTGTGTAATAAGTGTATTTTTTGTATCAAAGATCCAAATAAATAAGCCATAATCTTAGCTTGCAAACTTCTTTGAAATATGTATTCTTTTAAATTGCGAAATTATATGTTTAAGCCAACTTTTTATGCATGTTTGTAACGTACTAAATATAGAGCCTAGGCGAAAATGGGTGCATATTTCTAATAGACATTTAAGGGAGAGTTATTTATGTAAAGTTCTTTTCAAGATGATTTTGAAATAAATTGTTTTTTTTATCCTCAAATACGATTATTCTTAATTCATTATTAATAATAATTATAATGTTATTAGTCTCTGTAAAGAAATAAATATATTTTTTAATAGTTCATAAAAATACTCATTATAGCATATAATATGCAATTTCAAAGCTTAATTTATATAAATTTAGACAAAACATATAATTATGCATTTTTCCACACATGGATATTCACCTATTCAGTATGTTTGCATTTTATCAAATAAATACAAAAATATTTTAGTGTAATTTTTTTTAGTATTTTTTCAGTTCATTTTACCACATTTTAAAGTGATTTTATAAACATAGTTGAGAAAACAAAAATTCTGGCATAAATGGGTTAATAAGCCTAGAAATGTACTATTCTTTATAAAGAATAATATTAAATGTTTTATTGTAAAATAATGGCGATTTAAAGATGTATGCATTTTTGGCAAGTATTTTTCGGCCAGGCCTCCCAGTTCGGTACGGAGAAAATAAGTTAGACCCTGCCCGGTTCTTCAGGTAAAAAAGTTTCGAGCGCAGACCGGAAAGTGACTAGGCCCCGCCCGGCCCGAGCCTTCAGAAAATAGTATGACACGGGCCGGCCCGATTATTGGGATTGAAAATAGACTCAAGCCCTATGAAGACTTTTTTGCTAGCAAAGAGATGGCCGTTTGCGTTGACAAGAGATTTTTAACACCAGGTCCTATTAAAAAAACTCCAATTCGTAGAACGAACTTTTCCTTTATTTTATGATGAAAGTCCAAGGGAGAGGTACAGGGGGAAAGCAATGAGGAGCCTCTTTTAAGACGTCATCACGAGGCTAGAGATAGAGCAGGAATCTCGAATATACAGTTACAACTTTCTTGCTTGGCGGACTACAATCTCGCCAATCTAAAAGTATTTTTGCGCCGTGCACAGGAGGCTAAGAGAAACATTGGCTGGTATGTTCGCCAAAAACATACGGTAGGCTTCTACCATATTAATTGTGTAGGGGGGGGGGCAGATTGTGGGCTGCATACATTCTTGAGTCATGATAGCCGCAGACTAATCTGTACATCGATACAGCTGCGGTTAAAAAAAATAAAAAAATGTTATCTGGAAAGGGCATAGTAACAGACCGAATTTGTTAGGCTAAAAAGCATGAGAATGTATTTTTCTAGACCAGATGTTAGATCAAAGATGAACCGCTTTACCACAAAAATGCAGAATTGCCATACATCTGGACAAAAGGGTGTGAAGCGAAGATAATTCTAATAAATAGATTGCATGTAAAGTGATTTTAAATGATGAGTTATATTCATACCCAAATAAGGAAATGACCGAAGTTAAAATGCTTTTGAAACTAACAGACAGCCGTAACGAATTTTGTACAAGGTTAAATCGTATGTGTGAAAGAATCAGAAAGTGAAAATGGAGAGTGATTCACTGATTTTATTTTATTAAGGAGATGAGTACCTAGAATAATTTAATTTAAATGTGAAGGGCTGTTAATACAATCGATTTAGTTTTTAAATGTTGAATTTAATTTAGGGGCTGCACTGTTTGACTATAGTGCACAAAATAAAAAAGTTATTAAACAGAATTTTCATTGAAACTGTCTGGGGGGGGAATGGAATGTAAACATATATAACGAGATAATCGTTATATATATCACCTGGGACACCGCAAAAAAAAAACTTTTGTTGACCCGTGTGAATGGGCAAAACAGCAAGAAAAATAGTTACACATATACATATTTTCAAAACATAAAGGTTTTTTTTTTTTTTTTTTTTTTTTTTTTTTTTAAACAAGTTGCTGTCATGAACACAAAAAAAATCTCTTTCATCAATAGTTCAACAGTCCTCTAAGAGATTTTATGAATTAATATTTTCTAAATTAAGTTTATGGATCTCCACCTTCAGTAAAATTTTCTTCAAAATTGCATACCATGGTATATTTTTTTTAACTGAGTCAACTCTGACAGCAAATATTTAAGCAGCATATAACTAAGCCATTGGCTGCACATCATCAAAATATTGATCCTGATTCGGATCATTTTATGAAAAAGCACAAGTACTAACAATAAAAAAAATATAATATATAAACACAAATGCAACACTAGAAGTAAAGAGTAAATAATAATAAGTGAAATGTGTAATTGTAAACTAATAAGCAATTGTAATATGATTGAAAAGAAATTGGACATGATTAAAAAAAAATGTAATGTTTATGCATGCAGCATAGGATGTCAAAAAAAAGAGGTGCCTGAAGCACGCCCATGAAAAAGGTGTCACCCTGAATCTTGTGTAGACCACAAGTATTATGGCGTCGGCTTAGGGCTTCAGCCTTATATGAGGAGGGAGTTTTGAGACTCATACAACGCCCGCTTATATGAGTCCCTGCTCCTCCGAAGACTCTAGCGGTCCTCTAAAGGAGCACACGTCGGTTTACAAGCAAAAATTGATTTTTTGTGAATTGGAACACCAATTCCAAGGGGTTGTCTCTCAACACAATGAAGTTTTGGACCCTAAGGGCAATAATTTTGAACGGGAACAAAACATTCGAAAGGGAGAATTAAAAAAAAAAATAGATATATGTCACATATATATCAAATCAAAAAGGGGTAGACAGTCCTAGAGTGAAGAGAGACATAAAAAATGAAAAAGTCATAATCAGGTTAAATAATGCACAAGTCATATATTTAGAAGGTAACTAACTGGTTGACAAGAAAATGTTATCAAATTACATGTGAAAAAAAAAATTAAGAAAACTGCAATTATTAAATGTGTTAGTCATCACTTTTAACTGAAATGTACTCGTAAAAGAATGAAATGTAAAATAAATGTTAAACTGTAAATAATAGTTAAGTGTATGTAAATAACATAAAAGTGTACAGTAAAATGAAAAGAGTGTAAAGTGATTCAAAATATTGTTCACAAGAGATCTTCGAAGAAAACAGTCATGGGCCAGCCATAATGTTGTCAAAGTTCTGTTGTAAACAACATACATACAACCTAGGCCTCTGGTTGTACACTTAGCATCACAATACATGTCATAAGAAAAAATGTAAACAAAAGTATATTATTTTCTGTCTCTTAAATTATATGTATGTGGTTGATAAACATTAGGGAATTTGTGATTGTTTAAGTGACTTGTAGCATCGAATAAATGTCCATATCGAGGTGGTGCAAGAAGTAACCTATCAATGTGTACACGAAATGCTGTATTATCAGCAGCATACAATCTCTTGATCGAGAATGACACAGGTGAATGTTTGAAAGTTACAATATATGGTCCAGTGTATTTAGGTTTGAATTTATCAACAGATTTTAAGTACACAATATCTTTGAGACAAATGGTTCTTCATTTAGCTTTCTGACCGTAATGTTTATATCTTTTATCCTGTGCTGTTTTAATGTTATTGTAAGCCTTGTCATATATTTTGTGTAAATCTTCAAGTAGTTTATGTATTTCAGTATGTTTATCTAGAAAAGGTTGATTGGTATTCTGATCAAAAGTGACAAAAATTAATGAAAGTTCACGTCCAAAGTGCAGAAGATTAGGAGTGAATAATGTAGTTGAATGTTTTGAACCATTATAGAGCGACTTGTGTATAAATATTGCATTTTCAAATGAGTGACCTTCTTGTAAAAGTATATTAACAGAGTATTTGATTGATTTATTTATTCTCTCCGAAAGAGCATTGCTTTGTGGCCTCGAAACAGAACTGTGAAGTACCTTAATACCTAGAGTATCATTAAAAATGCTGTATATTTGAGATGTATATTGGGGTCCTAAGTCTGATAAGACAACAGAAGGTCTCCCAAAGGTGGTTATGTAAGAGAATAAACATTTAACGACTTTAGCTGCAGATGTATCATAAAGTGGAAAAAGTTCAACATGTCTTGAAAACTGATCTGTAATAGTTAAAATATGTTTACCATTAGAAAAAGGTCCAATGAGATCTGTACTAATAGTATGGCCAGGATATCTGGGCGTGTAGGTGGATTGTAAGGGTGCAGGAGGAGTTTGATGATGTTTACATTGAAGACATTTGACACATGAAGCTACAAAGTTTAAGGTGTCAACATACATGCCTTTCCAAAAATATCTTGATGATAGGAACTCATAGGTTTTATTAAAACCAAAGTGAGATAAATGAGAGATGGTTAAAACTTTGCTTTTAAGAGAGTTAGGAACAACAATGTGATATGAAAAAGTGTTGTTAAGATTGTTTTCTTTTTTTAACATTAAAACTTTCGAATCAGGGTGTGTGAAGTAATTAGGATATTTTTGAGAAGGTCCTTTCTTTAGAATATCTTTGTAAACAGTGGACAAGGTGGTTTCATTATTTTGTTCAGTGCAGAAAGTTTCATTTGAAATTTCCAATAAAGGATCTGGATTTGTTTGTTTACCAGATACAAGATAGTTTACATATTTCTTAGTGGCACTTGAACATGAATTATTACTGTCTGGTGTATCATAGTCAACAATAGGTAATGGTTGAGGGTCATGGATAAGTTCAGGGTTAGTATCCAGAGTTTGTTGATTGTTTTCAAAAGTACAGCGAGATAAATAGTCAGCAAGAACATTTTTCTTACCAGGGATATGTTTAAAAGTGTATGAGTACTCTGAAAGCTCCATGAGCCAACGAGAGATAATATCAGCTGGATTAGTAGTCTTGTTATATTTTTCTAAGGGTTTACTGTCAGAAAGAATTACAAATTGTTTGTTATATAAATAATATTTGAAAGCGGTAACAGATTTATAAATTGCCATGAGTTCTAATTTAAGTGCAGGGTATTTTTTTTTCTGATGGCTTAAGAGATTTAGAAAAATATGCTACTGGTAAAAGTTGTTGATCATGCTCTTGTAATAAAACACCAGAAATAGCAACATTTGACGCATCTGTATTTAAATAAAATGTCTTGTTCCAATCAGGTAATCTAACCATGGGAGAATTAAAGAAAATTTTCTGTATTGTGTCCATGATTTCTTGATGTTTAACTGTCCATTTAAATTTAACTTTTGGAGTAGTTAGGTTTATCAGTGGTTGTACTAACTCAGAAAAGGATGGAATTAGACTCTTATAAAATGTAATGACACCAATGAGTCTTTTTAGTTGACGTTTAGTTGTAGGTGTGGGAAAAGATGTTCTTTTTATGATATTTGACTGAATTGGGGAAACGGACTGATTTTCTACATGAAATCCTAAATAGTCAATACTAGATTTATGAAAAGTACACTTGCTAGGAGACAGGGTCAAGTTGTATTTGGTTGGGATAGAGAGAATTTTTTTTAATTTACTACACATTTCATCCTAAGAGTTTGCACCTACAATGAAATCATCCTGATATGTATATACACCATCTAATTGTAATTCATCAAGCAAAGAGTCCATTAAAGCTTGGAAAATAGAAGCACTGTTCTTTAATCCGAACACTAATCTCTTGTATCTAAAAGAACCAAACATAGTAGTAAATGTCAACTGATTTTGGAATTTTGCTGGCAAATCAATTTGATGATATGCCTGATGAAAGTCAAGAGAAGAAAAATATCGATACTGAGAAAGATTTGAAATGATGGTTTGAATTTTAGGTAGAGGGTAAGATGATCCTTGAATTACAGTATTGACCATTCGCAGATCTAAGGCGACACGAAATTTTTGTTTACCAGTTCCGTCTGGTTTCTTTTTGAATAAAAGCATGGAGCAAGCCCATTCTGAACAGTGGCGTTCAATAATTTTGGCATCAAGGAGATCTTTAATTTGTTCCAGAGTACCTTTTTGCAAAGATTGAGGAAGGGGGAATGGAAGAGTTTTTATAGGGTAGTCATTAATAAATTTCAAATCAGGTACAATCTTATCAGTATGACCAAGTGTATTTAATGATTTTGAAAAGGCAGGATAATAATTAAGTAACAGTTTAGTTATTGTATTTGCTTCATTAGAACTTAAATGTGTAAGATCAAAATCGGTAGCTGCCAAATCCTCTTTCCTCTTTTTTAATGTTTCATTAGATGCCTGGATAAAATTAAGGAAGTGTTGTTCTGAGTTATGCTGCTTGTCCAAATTATCAGAGGGGTAGTCAAGAATTTCCTCAACTTCAGATAAATGTCCAATTTTTGTTTGTTTAGGGAGATGGATGGTAGTGTCAGAATTATTATTAAGTGAAATGATTTAATTGTACAGGCTTCTTTTTGCGTTTAGATTTCTTATCCATTTGAATAATGGCATCATGACCTACTAATTCTTTTTTATCTGCCAAATATTCAAATAGATAGTTTATGTCATGTTTGATATTATTGTTTGTGTAAACTGAGCACCATGTTTGCTCTTGGGGTTCTAGAATGATTTTACGGGTTAAGAAAACTTTTTGATTTGTCACTACATCACATAAGGTGTTACATTGATTACTTTCACTGACTTTGGACTTAGTGTGTGATGTTTCTAGTGGAATAGTCAAGTTGTTGTTAATGTGAATGCATTTATTGAAAGTATCAATTATAATGTTAAATTTACTAATGAAATCAAAACCAAGAATGCCTTCAAAACTGGAGGATTCAGGAATATCAACTATATAAAAGTGGTGCGAGAAGGATTTTTTTTCTAACCTAATGGATGCTCTAATACATGTAGAAAAAGAAACATCCGAATTGACGGTTTTAATATTTATGGCTGTTGATAATCTCTTGTATTTTAATACAGGTTTAAGTTCATTAAATAAATTTTGTGAAAGTAACGAAAAGCTACTTCCAGAGTCAGCCAATAGGGTGATTTTATGGTTTGCAATAGTGGCCTTTACAAGACGGAGTGATGGAGAATGCGTATTAACACTACAAATGATGTGAACAATTTTATCGCCTTCATTTTCTGTTTGAGTAGTGATATTTCTTGCTATTTTAATGTGATCTGAAGTTTGTGACCCGGTTGAATTGACTAACCTTTCTTTAGAGATCTTTGGTAATGTAGGGTCAATAGGAAATGTTGCTGATGTTAAGTCACATGGTTGAGACACAAAATCATCAGCATAAAAATTGTGTCTCTGTTCTAGTTTTCCTGAGCCTGGTAATTGTTGCGTCTGTTAAAATTTTCCCTTCTCTGTGTATTAACTCTTTTCCATTTAAAACACTGATGGGCCTGGTAGCCATTGCGGAAACAGAGTTGACAAGTCACAAGTTTTCTTTGTGAAAATTTGTGAGGGGAAAAACGTTTTGAGAAATTTCGCGTTTTGAAATTTTTCCTATAGCGCATCGCATTTGCATTATACTTTGGGCTATCTTGCATGTCATTTTTTTTTAGTTTCAGTTTTGGGTCCAGGCGGTGCGAGTGTTAACGCATTAACTTTTTCCGAGAGTTCTTTCAATTGTTCTTCAATGTTATTTTGAGATTTACTGACAGAGGGTAAGGAATGTAGAATCTTTTCGTTATGCAGAATTTCGTGCAACGTCTGTGCTCTTTCAACAGCAGCGCGATATTCATTGACGCCTTCTTCTTGTAACTTTATTCGTATGTTAGCTGGCACAGCTTCCATAAATTTCATAAGTTTAATCGTGTTACGGGCATTTTCGTCTTTAATATCTGAATAGACAGTTGCGGCTAACACGTTTAACCAATGTGCCAAGTTTTTAATTGACTCCGCAGGCAGAAGAGATAAGCTCGAAAGTTGAACGCCAGCCACGCACTTGCTTGGGGATGAGAAAAATGCGGCAAATTCTTTTTCAAGCGTATCTAGATCATTGATTTTTTGAATTTCCGGATTCTGAGCATAAAATTTTTGAGCGGGACCAATTAACTTTCCTACAAGTACAGCAATGGTAGTCTTAGGGCTGTATTTGTTAATTTCAGCAACCGACCTAATTTGGTTAAAAAAGAATTTAAGCAAATCCGGATCTCCAGCAAATTGGTTAATGTTGATTTGAACTTGTTTAGCGGACATGGTCAACGGTTTACCTAACACAAATTCTCTAATCAAAAATTGTTACTGAAATTCTGCATACATATATAAATATAACACACATATAACAGATGAAAATGTAAATGAAATAAAATAATGAAATAACATAGTATAATAATCACATTAAAAATAACACACAACCTAAAATATAAACAAAAGGTCTTTTTTTTTTAAACCTTTTATAGAAAAAAATAGAGAAAAAAAAAACTTATCCAGGGACAAAATTGTGTTTCTCAAAGTAAAAATAATACCGTTGCTTATTTTAAGCAAAAGAAAGAGAAACAGCAATAGCTCCTATTTAATTTTTTTTAAATGGATTAAAATGTACGCCTTTCAAAGTAAAACTGGTAGGAGCAAGCAACTGAAATAAAAACTTATTTTATCCTTTTTAACAGAGAAAAAAATTGCTATCTGTCCTTGTTTCTCTAAAAGGACAGAAATTAAAAAATTTCTCAAATTAAAATATTTTCAAGCCGAAAGGCGAACTAGAAAAAATATATGAGACAAAATATTCATTAACTCTTCATTATCTTCATTAACTCTTTTTGAGAGAAAAAAAAAATATATATTTTAATATGCATTAAAAGTTAAGCAAAGGTGAATGTATATCATAATAACTAAGATATTGGAACATTCAATGCAATGGGACAAAAAACTACTTATATTCTATTTATAAATATTATAATAGACAGCACAAAATATCAAAAATAGGAATATCACTGTGTTTTCGTATCCTGTACAAAAACACCATAATATTTTCTTTTTTTCTTTTTTTTTTTACTAATGCTCCTTCATTTTTTTTTTTTTTTTGATTGAGAACTTTTGTTTTCATTAGTGCATATATATCTGACTCTCGACGATTTCCTTTTTTTTTATTTGTGTACAACGGAGAATTTATGGAGCACAACTTCAGGAGTCATTTGAATGATTTTTTGATTGACTCCTTTGATTAGAATGACTCAACAAACGCGCACACTAGCATTTTCACAAAATTGAGCAATTTCACAAACTCGTTGTAGTATGGAGGAAAGAAAAAAAAATCAACACACTTTTGAGAATTTTGAGGAGGCTGGCTGAATAAATAGAAATGAGAGTGAGAATCGTGATTCAATCGCTGACTCGCTCGGACGTTCTTTTCCACGAACACATGTATTTTCAGGGTTTTTTTTTTGCTTTGAAATCAGTGTTTCACTGCACTTAACTGATGAATTCACACGAAATTTGTATCATTTTTCACACATCAAAGGTTTCTCAACGCGGAACTTGTCGAAGTTGTGACATCACTAATATTGCTATTATAAGGAAACATTTGCAGTTGATTTCTAATTTTAGTAGACTCTTTCACACGAAAACTTTCACAAGTATGATGCGATGATGGGCCGGGGGAATGATCCGAGGGATAAGTTTGCACGCGGACAGATTTCTTCGGCGACGGGAGGATGTAAGGCAAGCAGATTTCTTCGGCGACGGGGAGCGTGCAGCTGATTCCACAACTCCAGGGGTTGGCAAAGGGGAAAAGCAGACGAGCAGGCAGGCACAGATACCTCATCGGCGAAGAGCAGTCGTCCAGGGCGAAAAGTTCACTCCATGATGAAATCCAAGCAGCCGGTAAGCGAAGATACGCAGCACCTCTGGGAAGCGAAGAAAAATCAGCGTGTCGTTGTTCTTTTTCTTAAGTAACGGGGGCGAGATACTCGAAGCTCATTGCAACAGAGCGGTGCGACAGCCGGGAGGAATCCATCGCTGCAAGAAGTCCGTGCAGAAAAAAAGGATTGGAAGCAAGTACCTCTCCCTTACATTTTTTTTTTTAATGGAGAAAAAAAAACTGGTCACGGAGACCAATTTATATGAAGACTTTTTTGCTAGTAAAGAGATGGCCGTTTGCGTTGACAAGAGATTTTTAACACCAGGTCCTATTAAAAAAAACTCCAATTCGTAGAACGAACTTTTCCTTTATTTTATGATGAAAGTCCAAGGGAGAGGTACAAGGGCAAAGCAATGAGGAGCCTCTTTTAAGACGTCATCACGAGGCTAGAGATAGAGCAGGAATCTCGAATATACAGTTACAACTTTCTTGCTTGGCGGACTACAATCTCGCCAATGTAAAAGTATTTTTGCGCCATGCACAGGAGGCTAAGAGAAACATTGGCTGGTATGTTCGCCAAAAACATACGGTAGGCTTCTACCATATTAATTGTGTAGGGGGGGGGGCAGATTGTGGGCTGCATACATTCTTGAGTCATGATAGCCGCAGACTAATCTGTACATCGATACAGCTGCGGTTAAAAAAAAATAAAAAAATGTTTTCTGGAAAGGGCATAGTAACAGACCGAATTCGTTAGGCTAAAAAGCATGAGAATGTATTTTTCTAGACCAGATGTTAGATCAAAGATGAACCGCTTTACCACAAAAATGCAGAATTGCCATACATCTGGACAAAAGGGTGTGAAGCGAAGATAATTCTAATACATAGATTGCATGTAAAGTGATTTTAAATGATGAGTTATATTCATACCCAAATAAGGAAATGACCGAAGTTAAAATGCTTTTGAAACTAACAGACAGCCGTAACGAATTTTGTACAAGGTTAAATCGTATGTGTGAAAGAATCAGAAAGTGAAAATGGAGAGTGATTCACTGATTTTATTTTATTAAGGAGATGAGTACCTAGAATAATTTAATTTAAATGTGAAGGGCTGTTAATACAATCGATTTAGTTTTTAAATGTTGAATTTAATTTAGGGGCTGCACTGTTTGACTATAGTGCACAAAATAAAAAAGTTATTAAACAGAATTTTAATTGAAACTGTCTGGGGGGGGGGGGGGGGAATGGAATGTAAACATATATAACGAGATAATCTTTATAAGCCCGGCCGTGAAGATCTCTGGTCTATGGTACTTTTATTTAAAATAAACAACATAAACAGGAAAAAGAGACTATAATAATTATTTTTTTTTGTCAGAACTCTTTCGCACAAGAGAAAATTTTAAGCATATCGACGTAAAAACAAGTATGTATGCAAAACAATTGTAATTCTGCTACAGCTGCTGATGCATTTTTGTGTCATTTATAAAACTGTCATTAAGATATTCTAAATTCTTCCTAGAAAGTTTAAATAGTTATTTTTGATTATTATAATTATAACCATTTAGTGAATAAAATGAAGGAAAATTAGTATTAAAAATCTTATGGTGTGAACTCGAAACCTGAATAAAAAATCAGCACCTTCCGTTTCTGGTTCGGTTTCGGAATTTGTTTTGACTCTTGCGGGTCGGATTCGGAAGACCAAAATTTTCAAAAGGATGTCGAAAATGTTCAAAAGAATGTCGAAAATGTTCAAAAGAATGTCGTTCAGCCTTTATTGACATCTTATCATAAAAAACGTAGAAACTTAACATCTAAATAACGTAATTTCTTCTCAATGTTTTTTAAAAAGATACTTTCAATATTAGTGAGGTAATTTTGAAAATAAGATTACAATATGTCGAACAACTAACTTGTGGGTTTGTTTAAAATGTTTTCGCATGCCTCGTAATTTATAGAAAAATCATGCATGACGCAATAACGCAAAAACATCTTTAGATTGTAGCCATTCATTCATAAATTTGCGAAAATAGCAGCCCTAGTTATCCTGTTGCCATTCAGTTACCGTTTGTAAAGGAATATTTAACATAAATGTAATTTGAAATCTAAAGAAATATTTTTTTTATTTACGAGTTAATCTTGTAAATAAAATTGACTGTGAGAATTTTTTAATACATATTTTATCGTGCTTGAATTATACTCTAAAATATTTAGCATGTACTTTAAAGATCAAAATATTTTTTTTTTTTAGTAAGAAAAAAAGAGATGTTAAAATAATCAAAGTGTCAGTGTAGTATGTTATGCAAGATTCTTTTAAAATTCTTTTAAAGTAATGTCTTTTAAAATTCTTTTAAAGTAATGTCTTTTAAAATTCTTTTAAAGTAATGTCTTTTAAAATAATACAATTATTTTAAAATAATGTGAAATAAAAAATAATACTCACTGTTGATTAAATTCTTTTCATGAGAAAACTGTTTTAATGCTAATCAAATTCTCATCAGCCAAAACATTCAAAGACGTCGTATTTCTACTCCCTTTCTTCCGTATTTTAAAAGCTGTCAAAAGTTACAAGATATGAATATTTTTTAGTGAAAAAAGGATTATTCAAAAGAGCAGCAGAGCTATATACATGATAAGTAATAATAACAAGACCCAATAAAACGCAAATTGTGGTTTACTGTTTAGGAAGGGGAAGGGGGACAGTCAAAGTCACATAAGTGATAAACAACATAATAACATACATGCCAGCTATGATATTGATTCTTTATGGTCTACGAGTTCGAGATATTTTTATGCCTGAAGCGCAAAGAGGGAAGTCTTTGTACGCTCTGAGATAAGACATCTACGCTCCTTTTGTATAATATGTCCTTGGTCGTAGAACCCCTAAGCTAAATTCTAGGAGACAACATATAGAAAATAGTAATCTGATCCTATGTCTCATTATAATAATTTGACTACAGCACTTTGCTTTGGATAACTAACATTTTCTGTGAATCGTGCAGTCGTGGGAAAAAAAGAAAATACCCGGGCTAACTCTACAACAAATTAATGTAAAAGAAAGTTACTGGTATCAAACGATTGGAAATAAAGTCTACTTTTAAATGATGTATATAAAATTTGCTTAGAGGGACATCTACATATCAAAACGAACCCAAACTTTATTTTTTTCAATAACAATACCCAAGTTTGACACCATAAATAAATTCTAATCCCTTCTATTAGCCAAAAAACAAATTTTCATGAAATTCGTACGATTAGTTTCAAAGAAATTGTTTTAAAATGGGCACATTTTAGGGGCTGTATCCAAATTGAAGTTCAGTACTCGATTATTGAATTCTACAGAATGGCCATCTCACTTCTATTAAGGGTGTATTCAAATCCAAACTGCTTATTTTCTGATTCACTTTTAAATTCATTTTTGATCTGAAACGCATCCCATTGGCAAATTCTCATATTCAGAAACTATATAATGGGCTGTGCTTGTCGAGTTTTTTATAAAGGCAGGCTATATTGAAAAAGAAATGCCTTCAAAGTGGGTATTTTGAACCGAATTTCCTGGAGCGAGCTGGGAACGAAAATAATGGTCGTACTGAGAAAATAATTGTTCATAAATCAAGTTATAATGAACTGAGCGAAAAATGAATAACGTGGCCACTTATACTTATGCACTTCCAAAATCGTGTCAGCAAGTTTCATGTTTTCACCTTTAAAAATGAGTCTGAAAATGCGTCCGTAAATTTTGAGTTGTTGAGTGTGGGAAAATATTTTTATGAATACACCCTTAATGCATTATTTCTTGCCAATGTGACCATTTCACTCGCTTAATATATTTCGATTATTGCGAGCCTAAAATTTCAAGAAAATGAGTAAAATATATTTTTTCAAATTATGCTTTTCGAGATGGCCCCTTAAACCATTTTGACAGTTTTTAATCATAATTCGAAAACTACTTGGGAGAAAAATTTTAAATTGAGAATTCACATAAAGCAGGATATAATAAATATAAATCTATTAAAAAAACTGTAGGTTACATACCATATTCTTTTTTAATATTAATTTCATTTTTCATAATTTATATTATGAAATTTTTAAAATTACAAATTCAATGTATTTATGTTTGAATTTTAGGTAGCTTTCATTACAAAAAGCTACCTAGTGCAGCCTTTCGGAGGAAAGCGATTAAAAAAATTTGGCATATTTTCATCGATCATGACCCCCCCCCCCCCTCCCCCAGATCCCGAAACCACCCTCCGTTCAAATATTGATATATATATATATCCATATATATATATGCAATGTATTATCACTACTCCCGTTGTGTTTCTTCTATCTAATTGTGGCTCCGACTGATGGGTGCCGGGGCGCGGACAACAGACGCGTACGTGCCGACGTAGGATCGCTCCCTCTGAGTTACTAGCATAGTTCTGTAGTCGCAGGCCGTGAGGGTTGATCCCGGAGCTCAGAAAAGTCAAATTAAGAGAGTGTCGGGTTACATGAAGACAGTTTTTCCAGGGACCTGATTTATTAATCTTTGTTACATCCTTTTGAGAAATCAGGTCCGTTTGGCTTGAGAGCTGCTACGTTACCTCTTTGTGGACATCGAGCTCGGAAATGAGGAGGTATGGCAAAGCGATACCTAGATAGCCGAGTGGCGTGGTCTTGGTGTAAAAAGCCCTCTCTTGCCGGTATAAGTACGAGGTATTTTGCATTATTCCTGCTAGGGGGCGTTGAAGTCAAAGGAGGCGTATTTAAAATATAATTGGTCGTTAGCTGAATGATTGACTGCCCGGGGCTTGGGCGCTGGCACAACTTCGGCCAACGGGTCGCCGCACGACTTAAAAATTGCACTTACTCAGCAAAAGTATTCTTATGAAATGTGACAAAACAATCTTTTAAAGTTATAAGATGCGATGCGGGAAAACTAATTTAATAGAAGCAGATGCATTCAATCTACTGAGACACAATTACTAAAGCATTTTAAAAATTTTAATTTTAATTTCTGTTTTTTAAAACGGGGATTTCAAATTTTAACAGGGGCAAAAAGGGGATTTTAAATTTTACAAAGGGGCTTAGCTTTTATCGTTTCATATATATTAAATTTGAAATCACAAATATATGAAGAAATTGATAAAGTTTTAAAGATGATTTAGAAATGAACATAGGAAACCAGTATGTAAAATAAGAAACCATGAATGACTCACAGAATCTTCAGAGGAGCGTGTGAGTTTATTCATAGAAGATGTGTTATTTCATCCAATTTTGTCGGCATTAAGCCTAAAATGACAAAAGTTAGCTCCTTATAACGCAAACATTACAGAAAAGAGATAATAAAAATATAAGAGATCCAAAGAAAGATACACCTCATACAGGATATTAAAAATTATTAGAGCACAATACCTGAATGACTTTCTAAGAGTCAAAACTACTGCATATCAGCATGGAAAACAAAGTTAAGACTATTTTAACACGTGATCTACAGTTGAGTATCTGAGTGAAACCGATAACTGTGCTGCCATCTGGTGTGAAAAATGAAAAATGTAAATTGGAACTGGATTAATAACAAATATGTATAGTGTTGCCATCTTAAACCCCCCAAAAAATAAAAAATAAAAGGGATGAAAAGGATTGAAGAAATCAAGAAAAGACTTTGATTAACATTTAGTTAAAGTGGAATGAAAAAAAATAGGAAAAAAACTTAATAAGTACTGAGTGGATACAAAATAAAGAATAGGAATAAATTAGTACAAATAAATAAATAATTATATAAAAATAAATAAAAGGGCAATTGATTAAATTAACGTTTTAAAGACAAAATATTGTAATATAAAAAATGAGAATATAACTAACATTTAAAAAGATGAGGAATATTTTAGATAGTAAAATTTAGCCTTGTATTATGTAACTAAATGTGAAAATTTAAAAAGCAATGAGGAATATGGAGATAGTAAAATATATCCTTATATAATGATGCAATATGTGAAATTTTATTATGTTAAATGCATGATACCCGTAATTTTTTTTTAAATGTTTATAAAAGATATAAGCATATATACATACACTTTACACGCTCACACACATAAAAACATATAAGGTTTTAAACTTTTTTTAGCCTTCCCAACCTCACCCCTCCGTAATGGTATTTTTATATTTATTTTATGTTTTTAGTGTATAATGTATGGAAAAACATACACATACACCAAACTTTTTTTATGAATATATATATATATATATTATATATACATACATATAAATTTTTGTGTGTATAATTTTTTAACTTTTTCAGCAATCCACATCCCACCCTCTATAATAGTGTTTTCGATTTTTTAGTTTTTTTATATACCTATTAAATGCCTATACTGGTAAGAAGTAGAAAAAAATGAATATTAAGATTTGAGTCATGTAGATATAAAAGAGATGGGATAATTATAAGACTATGCTAATTGCTTGAATTTAAAAATGTTAGGCTGTCAGAATTGGGAGGAACATAAACGTTTGATTATATATCTGATTTTTGTCACACTGTAACTCTCGTATTTATGAACCGATTTGGACAAAACTCGGTGTGTACATAGTACATACCAATATCTCGACCGAGTTTGTTGGCCAACTTCATCCGCCATCTTATTTCAAAATGGCGGCCATTTAAAAATTTAAAAAAAAATAAAAATTGAAATGTGATACCAAAAATTTGATAATTGAAAATTTTCTTATGTGTTTGACCTTGATACAAAGATTCCGGAGCAATTTTTGTTTCGTCTATATCTTAAAAAATGGCTGAGTTATAGCACTTTGAATTTCTAGCGTGGCTGACATTTTGAAACGTCCTGATTTTTGTCACGCGATAACAGGCGTATTTATGAACCAATTTGGATGTGTGTACAAAGTACATACCAATGTCTCGACCGAGTTCGTTGGCCAGCTTCCTCCGCCATCTTGTTTCAAAATGGTGGCCATTTAAAAAAAAATTTAAAATTTAAAATTTGAAATGTGGTACCAAAAAACTAGGAAATGAAAAAGATTTTTTTTCTTATGTGTTTGACTTTAATACAAAGATTCCGGATCAGTTCTTTTTATCGTCTATATCTTAAAAAATGGTTGAGTTATAGCACTTTGAGTTTCTAGTATGGCTGACATTTTGAAACGATCTGATATTTGTCACGCGATAACACACGTATTTATTAACCTATTTGGATGTAAGAAGGAATGTAGATAGTATATAGCAATGTCTCGACCAAGTTTACTGGCTACTTTCATCCGCCATCTTTTTTCAAAATGGCGGCCATTAAATTAAAAATATATATATTTAAAGTGAGGTGCTAAAAAATTAGAAATTGTAAAAGGTTTCTTAATTATTTGACTTTTATATAAGGATTCCGGAGCATTTTTTGTTTTGTCTTTATCTTAAAAAATGCCTCAGCTATAGCAGTTTGAATTTCTTTATGTGGGTGACATTTTGAAAAATCTGATTTTTTGCCTGCGACAGCACTCGTATATATCAACCGATTCCGATGTGAGTGAGCATGTGCACAGGAATTACTAATGTCTCGACCAAGTTCACTGATCAGCCTCATTCACCATGTTGTCTGAAAAGGGCAGGCACTTCAAGATACCGCCGAATTTGGAAACCAAATATAAGTTACTTTAAATAAAATCGGCTTGAATAAAGCTGACTAATTTCGCGAAATTCTCATTCATTATGATTTAGTATTGACAAAAATTAGTATTGAATCTTCTATAATCGGTTTCCACTAAATTGAGCTTCGTGTGTTTGAATAATATAAGCTAGCTTTTTAAAAATAAGGAATATGAAAGCTTCCTCTTCCTCCCGGCACTGGCCTGAAGGACTTTTTAAGTATTATAACTACACACAAAAATATCTCATTAGGATTATAATTTCAGGAGATATTAATAAAAATATGAAAATGTAATTTAGCAGCTCTAAATTTTCATATAATTATAATTCAAAATATTATCATCCAAATGACTTAAAATTTCATTTCTAGGCATAGTTTGAACCGAAAATTTAAAATATAGTGTCACAAATGGATATTGCTGTTAAAAAGAACAAAGTCTGATCTGGTTTGGATTTGTAGATGGCCTCCTAAGCAAATTTTATATACATTATTTAAAAGTAGACTTTATTTGCAATAGTTTGGTACCAGTAAGTTTCTTCTATTGTAATTAGTTGCTGAGTTAAGTAGGGGTTGTTTATTTTTTTTTTCTACCACTGACCCATATTGTGTATGAAAGAGCAGGTAATATTCAAATGTATGTTTTTTTTTTCATTAATACCAATTTTAGATTTTGTTTTATAAGAGGGAAAATATCTTTATTGTTACTTTTACTTAATTTTCTAAAAAATCTATTTAATTTTTCTTATCTAACTATTTCTTCAATGGGGAGGCGGTGGGGGATAGGTGTTTATGACTATCATGACTGCAGATTTACTCACACATGACAGTACTGTTTGTGAACGGTTAAAAGATGTCTCTTGATTATTCTATATATACCTTTCAGAAATGCTTTATAATCATATTGATTTTAGATGGGAATCTTTTAAACATTATAAAAAAAAACTTAAACGGCACTACTTTAGCTGTATTTTTAAACTGAAATATTTTCTTAGTAAATTTTACAAAAGCTCCACATATTTATTAATACATTTATTTTTTCTTATAAAATTTTGAAATTGTTCACTGAAATTATTTGCCTTTGTTATTATTCTTGTGTAGTAATGTTTAAATGTTGTATTTGAAATGCGTATTTGATCTTACTTAATTACGAAAATGGTCGTCAGCTATCGTTACAGCGGTAGATGCGGCCTTAGGAACCGATGAATTTTCAAATCAAGGGTTGAAATTTATGGCAACCCAGTTACAGAAGATCTCAATTAGCCGTGATACTACCATTGAATATTTTGTAATCATGTAATATTTTTAAAACTAGGGGTTAATTCAATCACACTCCAAATTTTGGTTGCAGGTAATGCATATCTATAAATACACAGCGATATATTTTTTAAAGTAATATTGTTAATTTTTCATAAAATTTTTATGTAAAAATCCTATGAAAAATTTCGTATTAAGATAAATTATGTGTAATATCACAAACATTTTTTTATTTTAATGAACCATACCATTTTAGTTTTTAATTCGACATCATATTAATTTTTCCATTGCTCGTAAGTTGAAATCATAAAAAAAGAAGATAATACATATGCAACGGTAAAAATAAATTAAAGTGAAAAGCTATATTTATTTTACTATTTTTCATTTTCCATTAAATTTATTGCATCATGATTTATTTTTAAATGCACCATGATGACGAACTTTCTGTGGTTGTTTGGATTATCTAAAATTCGTTCAAAACATCCATTTTGACATCATTTTCTTAAATATATTTTTCTTTTACAGGAAAAAAAGAGAGATTATTCAATTTCTTTTTATTTGAATAAAAATAACCGTAAAGTCTACCCATTTAAGAATGAAAATTATTTCATAAATGTGTCACAAAGTAGCAAGTTTTATTTTGAGAATAGACTTGTTAAACATTATTGAGGGAAAAAAAAATTAGAAGTAATGAGAAAAAATATATATATATTAATACTGATATTGCTATTAAATGAATATAGCTGTATAAAAGAATCCTTGGCTATATCCTTCCAACGGATAGATCTAAATGTCTTAAAAAATCGTTTTATATGTAGTGTATTTTTTGGTTCTAGTAAGAAATAGCGGTGAGTTATTTCATTATTAATACAGAATATTTTAATATATTCTGTAACTAATTGGGAAATACGACAGTTTATGAATTAGCATTTTTCTTAAAGTTGTAAATATTCAGATTTTTCATTTATGAAATTTAAGAGATGAACCGAAATTTTTTTATGGTTTTCAATTCAAAAATCATGCTTCAAAGAAACAAAAACATAGACACGTGATTATTTTTCCCACACGATGACAAAGCGTATTCGAACTGTTTAACTTTGTAAGGAGAAATATGCTCGGGATGATTGTTTGTTTTCACTTTCTGCCTTCTATCAAGGATGGTTTTTAAGTCAGCCGATATGACCCCACGCAGCGGGCATAGCAGGAAGTGGTTGCTGTTTAATGATTTCTAATAGTTTTTCTCGAACACAGTACTCTTGCATTATTCGTTAACAAAGATTTTTCCTGAAATGGTATCGTTTAATCTGTTACTTTTCTGTGAAAGTCAAATATCTATTTCAAAATTCTGAATATTTGTGTTGTGTCAACATGTCGTAATCGAACGGATAAAAACGCCAAACTACTATAAATCTTTTTCAAAAAAAATTATATCAGGAATATATATATATATATATATTGTTGTTGTTGTTATATGGATGTGAACTTTGGTAGTTAAAACTGATACACGTTCAAAAAAATTATGGACCAACCCGGTATAAAAACTAAAATTCGGCTCAACCTGTGCGCTCGATCCTGCTGAATATAGATGTTTACACCTATAATGCTAAAATTCTCTTGTACGAGAAGTCGTATCTAAAAATACTTATTTTATGTTTTTATTCTTCATTTTTAAAAAAGTGAGCTGCTATACTTATTTTTTAAATGTATCTGATCTGTAAATGTCACAATTATCATTCATATCGTTAATCCACATTCTATGGCTTGGAGATTTCAAAAAATTAAAAATTCCATACTATAAAATCTTCGAAGACAAATTGCATAGGAAAGCAGAAAAATCCGTTATGGGCAGGTTCCTCTATGTCAGGATCATCGCCTATTGTAAATGCATTATTTTCTTTTCACAAGTAAAGTTATTCTCAATTTATATAGATGAACATATTTTTGTAAATTGTTGTTGTTAAACACGGGATTCCGTTATAAGCAAGTTCTTCTTCTAGGGTTTTACCGTACTTTTTTTTATTGCATAAAATGCATCTACACATCTTAATGAATGAATAAATAAATAAATATATCAACTGTAATTGTGGAATAACAGCTATTTAAAAATACGTGCATTTTTGAAGAAAAAAATATTGGGCCGGGCCAAATTTTACTGATATTTTTACAGGACAGGCGAGAGCCAAGCCGGTCCTATGATTTTCACATGAGCTGCGTTGGAAGAAGGACTGAAAATTTCTGCCTGTTCAGACCTCAAGAATAATGCAGTCCAGACCCGACTTGGGCAGGAAAATAAATCCAGTCCCGGCCCATCTCGGTCCGTAACTCTAGAAAAAAGTTATCACCAAACCAAGCTCGGGCCGAGTGTCGGGAAAGAAAATTGGGTCGGGCCCAACGAAGGTCCTTACTTCGAATAACCAAAGGATACTTCACAAACCTTTCTAAATTTGGGCGATAGAGTTCTAATATATATATATATATATTTAAAAAAAAAAAAACGAGTTTTTAGTGAATTTCGCTCACTTTCATAGATGTGTTTGAGTTGAACGAGTTCGTTTGAAAATTTTTGAGCTTGAACGTGAACTTGGCTCATTTTTGAGGAATTGAATTTGAGTTTTATTTTTTTTATTTTTATTTTTATTTTATTTTATTTTTTTTTTTTTGTGAGTGTGTCCAACACTGATTCTGACCATAATATGAACAATAATATGGTTAGAATAATGTTAAATTACGGTTATATAACCGTCTTCTATAAAAACGGTCGATAGACCTGTTACTTTGCTGCAATTTTTTTACAGTGCATGTAACATGAAAAATTTCTCAGATGATCTTAATATTTATTAACAAATACCTTAATTAACTTAAAAGAAAAAAAATGAGTGTTTTAGTAAAAATATTTTTTTTTTAATATAGTGATTAGTATAATGTGTCTTTTAATATGAATTTGAAATATACAAAGTAAAAACTGCCTATAATTTTCCTTTCTTCGACAATTTCCGTATTTGTTAGTGTTCTTATTTTTTAAAAGCATTGTGTAACAAATAGAAAACTTATCAAACATATACACATTAAAAATCATTAATACACATTTGAATTTAAAAAGAAAATATTTGTGTTAAAAAAATAATTCTAATTTTTATTTCTGCGACAAGGTACCAAAATTAATTATCAAATCGAATTTTAAATTACAACTGTAAATTCTTTCTTTAAAATTAAATCTCGTTAGAATTAAAACAGCTATAAAAATCTCAGATTGTTGTTTAAAAACGCAGTGCGAAAAAAGCTTTTTTTTTCCTTCAGTATATACTGGCAAATGATCTAAATTCTCTTTTTTTTATGTTATTGCTTAGACTGATAAAAGCTTTCCCATATATAATATGCACTTTTATTAATCTGCTGAAGAATAATCTTTTTGTAATACCTTTGTGATGAATAGTTATGAAAATAAATATAAAACTCTATTAGAAAAATATAATTTTATACTAGCTGCTTTAATTTTTAGTCTCTTAAGATATAGAATATCTCAGAAATTTAAAACTTTCTACAAAAAGTCGAAATTCCGATATGAATTTTAATAACATAATTAGAAAATTAGAAAAGAGCTTTAAATTATATATTTATGACTATTTCATAGTTTTAACAACTGTTAAATTTCCATCCGTATAAAATTTAATTGCATAGCCAAGTCTAAATTATCAAATATTATGTATATTAAATAGCAGATCAAAACAATTTAAAATAAATATACTTATACAACTTTTAAAATTTTTAAAAAACGTTTTTATCATTTTAAGCTAATCGTATTGAAACACAAATCCAATACTGAGATATAGCAATTTAAAAACGAACGTAACATACTGCATCGAAAAAAAGAGTCTTTATATATATATATCTTATATATGTCTCTTTATATGACATTTTTGAAATTATTATTTATTGTGAATATATATTTTATTTACAAAGAAAATAAGCATAAAACCGAAAAGCAAGTTCTCTTCATTTGGAAATATTTTGGTTCACAGGAAATATTTAGAGAACTTTTGAATTTATGTCTTTGAAATGAATTTATTTTATGTTTGAATTTCGAAGACTGCATATATCTTGATCGCGAAATAGTAAATAGTGTATATCAAGTTATATTTCTTTTTACAAAGAGGACTATATTGAATCATAAAAACAGATATATGTAACATATCCTCACCGCAAAGTATTTCAAATAAATCTTTTTTATATTTATTTACATCAATTTCGATAAAGAGAATATAATATGTAAAGACATATTTTTTTTTATATGAAAGAACTGATAAATCTTCTCAGAATAACATTTCGACGAAAGAAATATTCTTCCTGTATTATATGACCGATTTGATAAGTCTTATTAAGGGGAACTATATTGAAGATTATAAACCGTGACGTGTAACATACCCGTATCACAAAATATTGTCTGTCTGTCTCTATGTATATATATTCATTAGTCTGGAAAATATTTTAAAAGAATCTCTTTTGTATTTATATATAGTATATGAAAATAGATATTATAACGAATACGTAATACATAAAGAGATATTTTATTTTTTATCAAATATTTAGAAATCTTCTTGTAATAATATTTCGACGCAGAAATATTCGTCCTTTTGTTTATATAACGGATAAGTCCTAAACATTATCTTGTTGTTGTATTTCTTATGGATCAGAAAATATTATATTGGAAATTGGTAGCATTCAAAAAACCAATATTTTGAGTTGAGTAAACTGATGACTACACTATAATAAAACTACTCAGAAACGTTTCCGTTAATTACTTGCTGCAAAAGAAACTATTATTTCAGAAATACTTTTTTAAATCTCGGAAATCTATGGGTTTCCGAGGTTTCTTAAGAATAAAGGATCGCTTTTCGAATTCGTAGGTAGCTTTTGAAGAGGCTATATTTTTTTCTAAAACCTTCTTGCCTTGTCATTTCCCTTGTCACACATTTGTCTTTCTTTTTCGAAAATGCAACTTAAAGGCTACAATTTTGCTGCCATCTAAACAATTTAATAAATAATAATATCATAATATTTCATTACTGGTGATGACAGATTAAAAATTGCAGCGAAACCTCGACCTTGACATTTAGAGCGTTTGATGTGCGACTTTTAGCTGCTATGATTGTTGTCAAAATACGTTTTTTTCATTTACATAATCTTAGAGCATATACAAGACTTAACTTAAATTTCTTTCTCTTTACGTACATCTTCTTATTCATTTCTTCATACACATGTATAAGTTTTCGGCGATGGGAAGCCTATTTTCATCAAAAGTCTTCATTAAGAACGATACAAAAGATTTAAATGATACACAAATAGATTTGACCACAAAAAATGGCGTTTCGAAAATATTTTAATTTACACCTATAAAATAATTTGTGTGGCAAATTTTTCAAATAGAATTTTAAATTTTTTACATACTTTTTGCTACGCTTATGCTCAAAAAATACCCGTTTCGCATATTAGTTCCCAATTTTTATAAAAGCGGTTTTTGTTTAATTTTTAACGCAATGGAAATTTTTCTTGTCAGATTTACACTTTTCATTTTTGATCCGTCAAGGAAAACTTCAAAAGAATTACTCCAAAAAATGAATGAAAATGAGATGTATATTCGTGTATTTTATTAATACGAAAGTAGAATGTTAGGATATTACTACATGATATATAATGTTCTAAGCAGGATTTTTTCTTTTATGATTCTGAGGCTCTTTATGCACAATATTTTGTCAAATAGATACATTTCTTTTAGTTAGAAAAAATTACTATTGAAAAATACTCTTAAGATATCAATTAATTTTTCTTCATATTTTTCTTATCTTATACAAAGAAAATAATATTTAATGACTACACATTTAAAGACTACATAGTGTCCATTAAAATTTTCATTTAATAAAAGGCACATGAAACAAATAAACTGTCTTAAATTAAGCAAAAATTAAATGTTTTAGGTAGCTTTCATTACATAAAGCTACCTATTGCAGCCGTTCGGAGGAAAGCGATTTCAAAAAATTTTGGTATATTTTCATCGATCATGACCCCCAGACCCCGAAACCACCCTCCGTTCAAAATTGATATATATATATAACCATTAATTAAACATAACCTATCACCATCAAAAACCGTAATGTTATGAATTAAAGCTGTAAGTATATAAAAAAAAAGTGCCAAATAATTTATTATAAGAATTATTATGGAAGAAAAAAGAAGAAAGTGGACACCGACAAATAATGGAAAAGCTTATATATTGAATTACGTTTTCAAGGGCACATAATTCAATGATATAAGCAATATGGTTGTTTTCTGTGAGAAGAGTAAGTTAAAGCTAAAAATTATCCTTCTCTGTGCCCGAACAACCATTATAATCAAGTGAATAAATTAAAAATGAAAACAGAATAGAAACAAATAATATGAAATGGAAAAATCAATAAAACCTGTTTAAATATTTATAGGATATAAAATAGAAATAATACACAACATACCGATTAATATTTCAGTATTTTTCAATATATCCACTCGCACATGGCTACCAAAATATCGTAAAGATTAAGGTGAATAAAACAGTTAAGAAATCACAGTAATAGATACCAAAGGATGCAGTTAATACATTTTGAAATACCATGATAAAAACAATTAATATAATATAAAATAAAATAAATAGAAAGAAATTACATTATTTAAAATAACTAAAATGCACTATTAAATTAATTAATTACTATTTAACAATATCGTCAAAATTTAGCTAAAACAAAAAAAAACACCTGGTGTAGGAAATTATAACTGAATAGGAGCTGCAAAAGACAAAATTTATAACTTAACGTCAATAGACAAATTTTGGTGCTGCCATCAAGTAGTATTTTTATTATTCAAATGTCACAAGATAAACAATTGAAAGCCTTTGAATGTAAAAAGTTTTATTAATAGCAAAAACAAACAAATCCTTATATATAGATAATTATAAACCTAATATAAACCACACTATATATTTTTTAAAAAACTATTGTTAATAAAATTTTTAAAAAAGCATTCAAAATATTCTATTATCTTACACATTTAAACTACACTAAGAATTTGAATAATTCTATAACATTGATAATATATAGCATGTAGCTATATGCTATAAAATAAATTCAAGAGTAATTAATATAAATATATATTAAAAATAATATAAAAATCGTTAATAATAATTATTATATATAAGATATTTATAAAATGAACAGGAAATAAAAAACATATGTAAGTATATAGAAGATTATCAGATACTTAAATTCCCATTACCTAAAAATCTCAAATATAGTGTGTGGATTATTTTCATACAACCATAAAAATCCTAAAAGTATGAATGTGGGACATTCAAACACATTAAACCGATAATAAATTTTATAACACAAAGTGAAAATAGATCAATATTAAAAAGAATAGAGAATAATAATAAAAATAATTACCCAATTTTAATACATACAGTATAACTTTATTTATATTAAATATATTTATATGTATATTAATCACTATAAAAATGGCATACTATTAGTAATTAATATGATATTGTCCTTAGTAAATTAAAATTTAATAAAAAATGATTGTAAATAAGATAAAACTTTAATTAAGCTAAATATAATGTTAATGAAAGTCACCAATTACATCATATAAAATATCAAATCAACATCCTTATAAAATACTTATCTAAAATACAGTAACAATACAAAAGCCCCATTTTTTTTAAATTAACCATTGCGTATTATCCAGACAACACCACCCTCCTCCGTACTCTAACATCTACCCACCCATCCAACCTATAATAATTTTTTTTATATTATTTTACAATTTTTAATTTTTTATAGACATATATAGTTTTTTTATATATATATTTTTGTAATTTTGTTTACGCATGTGTTAATTTGTTTTAAAAGATCATGTAAGTAAAGTACTAATTGTATATTGATGAATGTATGAATTTTTTTGGAAAACCATGATTTAATGCTTCATAAATTAGTTTTTTAATATTATTGTTAATTAGAGGAGAAGAACATAAACATTTTATTCTATATAAATGATTAAGTATTATATTTCGAAATACAGAATGATGTAGACAAGATATAAAATTTGTAAATGTATTAACTTTGAATTTAAATTCTTTACGTTTGTCATATAAATCTGTGATTGTTTTGTTGTCTTTTATTGTAATTTTAAGATCTAAGAAGTTAATTGTATTGTTAGATAAATGGTTTTCCGTTAATTCCAAATTAGTAGGATAATCTACTGGAAATTGAGTAATTAGAGATTGATCAGTTTCAATTAAAATTTTGTCATCAATATAACGATATAAGTGTAGATTATTATTAGTAAAAGTTCGTTCATAATGATATAAGTATAAGTCGGATAGTAAACTGGATGTACAACCGCCTTGTAGTATACCGACATGCTGTAAATATAAAGTGTTATCTTACAATATATAATTATTATAGATAATGAAGTTTGTTAAAGATTTAAAATATGCAATATCTATATTAGATGGTAATTCTAGTTTTTTTTATAATACTTTTTAAATAATGCATTTATAATTTTATGTAAATCTAATAGGTCTATATTATTAAAAAGATCTTTGAAGTCATATGTCGTTATATTATATGCACAATGGAGATTTTTTAAAACATTGACAAGTTGATAGCTATTTTTTATACAATGTGTATTATCATTGTTTATAGTAAGTACATATAATTGATTGAGAATTTTTAAGAGAAGTTTATTGGCTTTATTATTATATGTATTGCAACCAATAGTTACAGTCCTAAATTTAATTGGAATTTTATGAAATTTGGGAATAAGAACTAAATATGGATAATTAAAGTTAGTAGATAAAATATTTAATAGTTTATAATAACTTCGAATTTTACGATTATTTACAATTACATTTTCATTAGTTTTTTGAAATGACTTATTAGAAGATATACAATTTGTAAGAAGTTGGTGATAATAAGATTTACATATAATGGCATAATTATTAGGAGATTTGTCTACATATGTAATAACGTAGTTTTTTGTAATTTAGTAATTTGTTGGAAAAAATGCTTTGTATTAATAGAAACCAAATCAGCAATATTATTTTTTAAAGCCATAGTTAATTTTTCAATTACTAATATTTTCCATTGATTAAAATATTCAATAGGCTTATTATAAGAGATTGAAATTTTATAAATAAAAATATCAATATCATATGTAAACTGTTTGATAATAGATTTAACATTAAATTTAGATGGGAGTCTATATTTAGTCCCATAACCCATTAGTTGTTTCAATTTAAAATCATTAACAATATCAAGATTTCCAGTGATTATAGGTCCATGATCATTGTTGATGTATTTTTTTAGAGTGGGGTCATTGCATTTACACGGAAAATTACTTGCAGCAGATGTATTTTTTGAAAAATCGTTCTACCAGTTGTATTCGGATATTTAAAGGTTTTTGATATATGAAGATTATTAATGGGAAAAAAAACAATTTTTATCATTAATTATAGAATTGATATTAATTTTATTAAATATGTGTTTTGAAAAAGTAATTATCATTTGAGTATTCATTTTTGAATTTTATGTTTTTTTTTTTTTTTTTTTTTTTGTAAATTAATATTTAAAAGATTAACCCTAGTCATAATGAGGTCAAAATAAATATCAGAGAAATGTTTAGAGAAAGATTTACTTAGAAATACATTTAAATGTTGTACAATCTGTTTCTTTTTAATAGCAAAGATGATTTCTTGAATTAACATCGAGTTATTATTCTCTAAATATTTACTTTGAAGATCATTTATTTGTTTAGTGATAGATTTATTGGAAACTACAACTGATGATGAACACTTTCCACGTTTGTTACGTGTTGTTTTACAATTTAAATTATGATTAAGAGTATGATAAAATGGAGAATAATCAATATTGTTATTTATAGATGTGAAGACTTTGACAGGTCTGTTAAATACTTCACTGTTAAGTCCATAAGGATAAATTGTGTTGTAATGTTTCATATATCATTATTCCATATAAAGACGTTCTGATTTATTTTTTAGAATTTGAAGGATTTCAATTGTTGTTTTTTTAAATTGATGTTTATGAAAATATATATATATATATATATATATCTGACCTTTGTCACACTGTAACTCTCGTATTTATGAACCGATTTGGATGTAATTCGGTATGTACATAGTACATACCAATGTCTCGACCGAATTCGTTGGCCAGCTTCATCCGCCATTTTGTTTCAAAATAGCGGCCATTTAATTTTTTTTTAAATTAAAATTTGAAATGTGGTACCAAAAAATTTAAAATATAAAAATATTTTTTTCTTATGTATTTGACCTTTATACAAAGATTCCGGAGCAGTTTTTGTTTTGTCTATATCTTAAAAAATGGCTGAGTTACAGCATTTTGAATTTCTAGCTTGGCTGACATTTTGAAACGTCTTGAATTTTGTCACGCGATAAAAGGCGTATTTATGAACCGAGTTGGATGTAACTTCGTTTATACATAGTACATACCAATGTCTCGACCGAGTTCGTTGGCCAGCTTCCTCCTCCTTCTTGTTTAAAAATGGAGGCCATTAAATTTTTAAGAAAAATTTAAATTTGAAATGTGGTACCAAAAAATTAAAAATTGAAAAAATCTTTTTTTCTTATGTGTTTGACCTTGACACAAAGATTCGGGAGCAGTTTTTGTTTCGTCTTTATCTTAAAAAATGGCTGAGTTATAGCATTTTGAATTTCTAGCGTGGCTGACATTTTGAAACGTCCTGACTTTTGTCACGTGATAACAGGCTTATTTATGAACCGATTTGCATGTACCTTGGTTTGTACATAGTTCATACAAATATCTCGACCGAGTTCGTTGGACAGCTTCATCCGCTATCTTGTTTCAAAATGGCGACCTTTTAAAAAATTTAAAAAAATTTTAATTTAAAATGAGATACCAAAAAATTGGAAAATGAAAAAGATTTTTTTCGTATGTATTTGACCTTAATACAAAGATTACGGAACAGTTTTAGCGTCGTCTATATCTAAAAAAATGGCTCAGTTATAGCATTTTGAATTTCTATTGTGGCTGACATTTAAAAACGACCTGATTTTTGTCACGCGATAACAGGCGTATTTATGAACCGATTTCGATGTTATTTGGTCTGTACATAGTACGAACCAATGTCTCGACCGAGTTCGTTGGCCAGCTTCATTCGCCATTTTGTTTCAAAATGGCGGCCATTAAATATAAAAATATATATATAAAGTGAGGTGCAAAAAATTTAGAAATTGAAAAAGGTTTCTTTCTTAAGTATTTGACCTTCATATAAAGATTCAGGAGAATGTTTTGTTTGACTTTATCTTAAAAAATGGCTCAGATATAGCAGTTTCAGTTTCTAATATGGGTGACATTTTGAAAAATCAGATTTTTTGACTGCGTCAGCACTCGTATATATCAACCGATTCCGATGTGAGTGAGCATGTGCACAGCAATTACTAAGGTTTCGACCAAGTTCACTTTTAGCCACATCCACCATGTTGTCTTAAAATGTCAGGCACTTTAAGAAATCGCCGAATTTGGCAGCCAAATATAAGTTACTTTAAATAAAAGCAGCTTGGATAAAGCTGACTAATTTCGCGAAATTCTCATTCATAATGATTTAGTATTGATAGAAATTAGTATTTAATCTCTTATATTCGGTTTCCACTAATTGAGCTTCATGTGTTTGAATAATATAAGTTGGCTTTTTTAAAATAAGGAATATGAAAGCTACCTCTTCCTCTCGGCACTGGCCGGAAGGACTTTTTATAATTGTTCATCAGTTTTTACCACATTAAACTTTGCATTAAATACAAAAACAAGAGTAAATGTATACTGCATAACTTACAAACATACATATAGTATATTTTATACGTAATGTGATTAATAAATGTATATGATGTATTATAATATTTAAAAGAAAGCAAAAACCTTAGTATTGTAAGGCCGGTGTTTTGTTAAAAAAAGTTTAGGTGAAACTAGGTGTGTTTTTATATACCATACGAAAGATTATACTCACTTCCTTAGTTTTATTTAAAAATAAAATTTTGATAAGCTTAAGACGGGAGCATATAATCTTTTTTCAGTAATTACTATTTTTTCCCACTTTAAGTGATAAAACATATAAGCTGCAATTTACAATTGCTCCACCAAAAAACAGATTTTTCTTTTATCTTGATATTTTTGCTTTTAATTAATTACTTGCTTTACTTACTACTTATTTTATTTAAAGTTATAAGATTTAAGACAGTCAACTATCACTTTGTACTACTACTTCCATGTGTTTTCATACTTTTTTTTAAGTTACATATTTATATTAGTTACGGTAATATTTTAATGCCTTATAACAGTTAAACATAACTTTGAAATAATTACCAACTAATCGCATTAAACGAGAAAATAAAAATCCTTATTTCTTCTAAAGCAATGCATTTTAGTTAATTTTTTAACGATGAAATTATACTTGCATATCTTTTAGAAAACACTCCGCGTGTAACAAAAATAACGCACAGCGATAAATTGCTTTCAAACGCAAAGGAAAAACGACAATAACGGGAAATCCAAAAACTTAATTAATTTAATTCATTTTCCCTCATTATGAATTGAAGAGTTAAAAGCGTGTCTAATTAGGGAAATATCGTAAATGCATATTTTGTGCATTAATTAAATTTATTTGGTCCATTAGTAAGGTACTATGTTTAGCAGAGCAATAAGAATGATACATTGTCTGTGCTTATTTTGTTTGTTTGATAATTATTCCTTCATATCCCCAAAATAGGTTTTTTTTTTTCTACATGAGATTTTCTTGTCAGGTTACTTTCCGAGAATTGCTTTATTCAGGAGAATGAAATAATATTTTAATTTGTGATAATTTAGCCTAAATAAATCGGCATGAAAAATGTAATATTCGAGAGAAAAGTATAGAATGTTTGAAGATTATTAAATTTTGAATATATTTTAATATAATTTTGAATTTATGGAGTATATTAATTACGTAGAATTACGGGTAGAATTAGAAAATTCATATAGTTTTTGATTTGATTCAAAAATTTAGCAACTTCTAAAAAACAATTTTGCATCATCAACTCATAATTATTTTTAGTAACATTATTATGAAGCGATATTTGTATTTAGTTTAAGAAAGCTCAGTAAAGAGCTTTTTTAAGAAATGCAATAACTTTAATTTATTTGACGATTTAAGTTATCCGCTGTTTTGATATCTCTTTTACGAGTTGGAAAACTGTGGGGGCTTAGGCATACATGAAGATTGGTCCATTATCTTTATTTTTTATAGATATGTATACAGCGTGATTCAAAATATCATGTCCAAACGGTGTGACTGAGTGTGTTAGGTCATGAGGAGAAAGAATTACATAGGAACTGGGGTTCGGAAACGCGATCGTGAGGGTGCAATAGCATCATGACAGTGACGAAAAGAAAAGATAACAAACGGTGTAAAAAGCCCTTTATTTTGCAATAACACTTAATCGAAGTACAAAATACAAATTAAAAACGTTACAACTCGTAAGCGCACAAAATGTGTCCCATTAGCTGTGATGCATGCTTCACATCGGCACAGCATGGAATAGCAAACACCTTCCAACTGGCCAGGAGTCTCCCAGACACGTGCCGCTGCTTCGGCGATCCGTGCCATGAGGTTCCTAGCCGATGGAACGGGTATCTCGTACACCAGAGACCTAAGATGTCTCAAGAGATAGAAATCCAGGAAGTTTAAGGTCGAGGGATCGTGGTGACCACGATACATTGCCGATTTGAACGTGTTCGCGATTTCATGCGCGCCGATGCATCACGGTTAATAGGAAACATTTTGAGCATTTGTTATGAGTTGTAACATTTTTCATTTGAACATACTGTTTTAACATATGTACAACAACATACTGTTTTAAATATATGAAATTTACCTTGTATTTAAAACCTATTACAAATTTTCTCCAAGTTAGAAGGGATAAACCTATATACAACATACAAAAATGGCCTAAATCTAAATCTTGTGCTATTAAATGCCGAATTCTTTTATATAAATGGATTTGTAAATGGATTTTTCAAAAACGGCTTTAACAATTTTGATAGAAATGGAGAATTAGACTCGTTTTGAATCTACAAATCAATCTGTCAGTGTGTCATCTGGAGAAAAAAATTGTTTCATAGAATACCAGCCTTTGCACATGTGGAAATCATGACAGAAATCATAAAAAGTGTCCAAGAATTACCACAAATGGAAATGACTTCTAAAGATATTGCAGATAGCATCTTATATGCGAAATAAAACAATTTATTATGTTATACTCGCTCAGAGTAAATAGTTAGTATTGAATAATGAGAACCACAGGCAAATTTGGTATCATACAAAAATGATGCTAGCAGTAATATTGTTTTATCTGTATAAAAGTTAAAATAACGATATTAAATGTCCCAATTGGCTTTGAATCTGATTACGGAAATTTTCTCCAAGAAAATACCTGCAGATTATAGTCTTTCCCATTTACCACTTTTTAATTGTTTTGGAAAGTGTTAAAAAATGTTTTGTAAATTTTTATTTTTAAGTACGTTTCCGAATTTACACTTTGCATCACAAAGGGATTTCATTGCCTTTAAAAGATTCAAGTTTAGTATTCCGCTTGAGTAATAATGTAAATATTTTCTGAATTTATTGTCTTCTGAAATGTATGTTTTGTAAATTCTATCTATTCCAAAAATTAGAAACGTCGAAGATATTTAAAATCGTTTAAGCGTTTTATCTCTGATTCATACATACAAAAGATTGGATTTTCTTTCGAATACAGGTTTTAATGTTACCGGAAATGTCAGTTCAATGCAAATTGGATTCACTTTCAAACAAATGCATTGAGACATTTCATGAAATAAACAAAAAAATCGATAACGTTGGGAAAATGTGTATTGGATAATAGTTATGTACATGTCTGACAAAGGAAAAAGCATTCTGATTATAATCCGGAAATCTTAATAACTTATAGTTAATTTTGAATTAATAAAAAACACCAGTTTAACATCAGTTTCTAATCCAATTTAAACATTTTTCGTTATAGCTGTGGCCAACAATTAAAAATCCACAATAAGATTCTTACCACAACAGTTACTTTTCTATTGCAAGATTTCCACGTGAAAAAAAATGAAATAAATGGTTTGACGAATTTTAAAAAAAAGAATTATTTCATCATAACTTTTCAACTGCAAGATTTTCTCGTAAAAAATTAAAATAAAATAAATAGTTTGATGAATTAAAAACAAAAGTGAACGCCATAATTTTTTTATTTTATGATATCTATGTGAAAAATTATAATTATTTAATTAATTTGACGAATTAAAAAAATGAAATATTAGGTCATATTGGAAATATAAAGGACGTGGAAAATATATAACGTCATATAAGTGAGAAAAAATGTATTGAAGCATGATAAAAACTCAATTATGGAAAATTGTCATATTTTAACATTATTGCTCCAAGGATGAATGGAAATAAGTTCATTTATAGCAACAATAAACAAATAACAATAAACAATACACAACAATAAATAAATATTTAATTTGCGTCTGTCGTATAAATTTATACGTTTTTATATTGAGTTTAAATTTGATTCATGTGTACAACACTTCGACTGTTTTTTTTTTTTTTTATGTTATATGTTAAATTTTGATACTGGTTTTTCAAAACAAACATTCTTAAAATTCTGGGCAATGCCGGAGTTTCTTTAGGTAGTAAGAGATATAATAAATATCTGAATGGCTATGCCGTTTTGACAGCAACCACATCTAAAAGATGTGCAAATTTATTTTGTATTCTTTATTTATTTATTGAATTTTGAACAAAGAATGGGAAATGATATCATAGAATTTCAAATTTTGAAAACGATTACTTAATGACACTAATCAACAAACTTGAACTTTTACTCTTTCACAAAATCAAAATTAATTATTCTTATATTTACTTTTTTGTGCTGATTCCAAATATACCTTTAGATTTACTCCATAAGGTCTTGTTTTTGAGATATTTACAAATTTCAATACATGCAAATTTTGTAATTTTGTACAATTATATGCAAATTTAAGGCATAAAGCATAGTGTTTTTTTTAATCTTATGATTATTGTCTAGTTTATTTTTAAAACGCTAAAATGTTTCTAAGCCCAGCGGTGTAGTGGTCAGCACGCCTGACTGCCGCACCGCAGGTCGAGAGTTCGACTCCCGACTGGGCAAGGTTCACTCAGCCTTTCATCCCTTTGGGGTCGACAAAATGAGTACCAAGCTTGCTTGGGAACTAAACACCGAAGGTCTCGCGTTAGGTTGACCACCTGGCCGGGACGAATGCTGCATAGCACCTCGGGTCCCAGGGTCAAGAAAACAGAGATGGGCACTATCGGCCCAGATCCTTCTTGGATTGTTTAGCCACAGAGTTTAGTTTTATTTTTTTTAAATGTTTCTAAAAATTTTTTGCGCTGATTTCATATTTGGTACATGTTTTCTTCTATTATGTCTAGTTTTTGAAAAATGTGTAATTTTATTTTTTGGTCAAAAAGTTCAGAAATCACCACTTTATGATGTACTGCAACTAGTTAGGATAGTTTCAACTACTTTAAATTTTTTTTCCATTACTAGGGTTCTCCGTCCCCTACGAGCTACGCTCGGCAACCCCCATTTTGACACCGCAGACTCTAAAACCACGCTAATTTGTTCTGCTTTAAAAAGAATTCGGAAGATTGAATTATAATTTAAGAAAGAGTGGCGATCTCCTTACAAACGGGTTCCTATTCATTTCTCTTTGATTGTGGAATTTTAAGGCCAAATCAGCTGACGCTAAAAGATGCAATGGCTGTTTTCGTCTTTGATTAAATAAAATCAGTTAAAACATTTCAAAATAAGCTAATATAAATGAATTACGTAAACAGAGTCTTTGTCTCCCGGTATTTTTTAACAAAGCGAAAAGAAAGTCCTTTTAAATAAGACATTTTAAATGTATCGTTTTTAAATCTGACGTAATTTTCACCAAACTTTTAATATTCACGTCAAAGTACTTTTGTTAGAAATAAAATATTATTTGCGGTGTCCTAGCAAAAATAGTTGAAAAGATAATCTTAAAATATCAAATAAATGTCTCGCGCAATTTTTAAATTTAAACTGTTTTGCAATATTATTTTTTGTTCAATTTACGTAATAAGTATAATGTGACGTAAGTGTGACGTAATTTCTCCTATTTAATACTTCTAACGCATGTTAATGAGTTTATTATTTTACAATATCCTTTCTCTTTTAAAATTCACGTTTAAATATAGTTTTTATGGTGTAATTTTCAATAAGTTCCTGCTTTTTATACATAATTATTTAATTCTAATTTGAAGGATATATTTTTTTTAATAATAGCCTCGTGTAAATATTTTTTTAATTTGAAGCAAACATTATTGTTTCCACTCTTTTTATATAGTTGGCAACAGTTTAAATTAATACCATTTTCTAAAATATCTCTCTATTCTAGAAAAAAGTGAGTACCGCTGTCAGCGCCGCCGGTTTTGAATTTTTTGTGACCGGAGGTCTTTCTTCGTTAATATTGCGTACAAAAATATGAAAATTGGTTGTATTATACAGAAATGTTCGATAAACACGCTGATGCAGACTGTTTTCAAATCGAAGAATTATTTTAAGAGCTATTTAACGCTAAAGTTGGACAAAATCGTTCCACTAATAAAGTTTTATGGCAGCAAAAACTGTACATGGAAATTTAATAATTTTTAGATCATTTTATACGTTTGAAGTTCCCGGTGTGCAGACTGTATTTCTTTTTTTAATTTGACTCATTTTTTTGAGGTTTTATTTCTATTTTAAATTCAAATTTTCAGCATTTCGAGAAATATTTTTTACATATTTTAGAAAATGGTATTAATTTAAACTGTTGCGAATTGTATAAACAGCGCAAACAATAATGCTTGCTTCAAATTAAAAATTTATTGACACGTGATTATTATAAACAGAAAAAAACATTTGGAATTAGAATTAAATAATTATGTATAAAAAGCAGGAACTTATTAAAAATTACGTCATAAAAACTATATTTACACGTGAATTTGAAAAGAGAAAGGATATTGTAAAATAACTAATTCATTAACATGCGTTAGAAGTCTTAAATAGGAAAAATTACGTCCCATTTACGTCATATTACAGTTATTACATAAATTGAACACAAAATAATATTGCAAAACAGATTAAATTTAGAAATTGCGCTAGACATTTTTTTTTGAGATTTTGAGAGGATCTTTTCAACAATTTTTGTTAGGACAGCGCAAATAATATTTCATATCTAACAAAAGCATTTTCACCTGAATATTAAAAAGAGAAAGAATTGTTTGGTCAAAATTACGTCAGATTAAAAACGATTAATTTAAAATGTCTTATTTAAAAGATTTTTCTTTTCGCTTTGTAAAAAAATACCGGGAGACAAAGACTCTGTTTATTTAATTTCTTTTATATTTGCTTATTTTGAAATGTTTAACTGATTTTACTTAATCAAAGATGAAAACAGCGATTGTATCTTTGGTACTACTTAGTTACCCCGTCGACCAAAAATCTATCGCCAAACTATAAATTAAATGCCAATAACGGTTGATCGTAAATGTCACATTAACTTGATTAAGCAAGTTTCACGCGTCTACGTCATCAAGTTATTTTTATTTCGACGATTTATTTGTAGTTTTATTAATGTTATACGAATTTATTTGTTATTTCGTTATTTAAAATAAAAATTGTCAATTTGTATAATTTGGTGATTTATATAATTTGGCGAAATTGGTCGACTGGATAATCAAGTAGTACCGACGCTGATCTGGCCTTAAAATTCCCCAATCAAAGACAAATGAATAGAAATCCGTTTATAGGGAGATCGCCACTCTTTTTTAAATTATAATTCAATCTTCCGAAATCTTTTAGTCCAGGCAATAGGCAATTTTACCTAGCAAAATTAATGGTAGTACTAGAAATCGGCTTTCTAGATGTTTTTTGGGTCGCTGAATCCGAATTTGTAACTTCCCACCAAAAATTTCCCCCGGCAACCTCTCCAAATTTTGGTTAAAAAGCCACCAAAAAAGGTTTTTATTAAAAAAATCAATTTTTTTATTGTTTTAGAGAAAAAGTATCTAAAAATTCAGAAAGTAGACAACATTTCCAACAAATTAGATATATGACATTATGACTTAGGATGAAGGGGAATGAGGGATCTGCCTCGGAACATGCGCGTGGTGCTGCATAAACTAAGTTGCGCAATTCCACTTAACCACTCACACGTTTACATTCGCCCTCCCATCTCCCCTCCGAACTTTCTCTATAAGGTTTACTTTAAGAATTTTGGGTCGCTGAATCCGAATTTTTAACTTTCCCCCAAAAATTTCCCCCCGAGCCAACCCCTCCCCCAAATATTTGTTTTTAACTTAAATTTCTTATTGTTTTAGGGGAAAAGCATTACGAAATTCAGAAACTAGACAAAATTTGCAACAAATAGGATATTTGAAATTATGAATTAGGATGAACGGGGAGGGTGAGGGCTGCCTCGGAACATGCACTGCGGCGCTACGTGCACTAAATGATGAAGTCCAGGCAATAGGGGATTTTATCTGGCAAAATTAATGGTAGTACAGGAAATTCGCTTTCTAGATGTTTTTTGGGTCGCTGAATCCGAATTTGTAACTTCCCACCAAAATTTCAATCAGCAACTCCCCAAAAAATGGATTTTTTGAAAAAATTTGGTTTTTGAGAAAAGCGCGCGGGGAATGTTCCAAGGAAGCCCCCTCTCTCCCCGTTTATCCTACGTCATAATGTCATGTATCCTATTTGTTGCAAATTTTGTCAAGTTTCTGAATTTCGTAATGCTTTTCCCCTAAAACAATAAGAAATTTAAGTTAAAAACAACTATTTGGGAGGGGTTTTCGGGCGGGGGGAAATTTTGGGGGTAAGTTAAAGATTAGGATTCAGCGACCCAAAAAACTTAAACCTTATAGAGAAAGTTCAGAGGGAAGATGGGAGGGCTAATGTAAAAGTGTGAGTGGTTAAGTGGAATTGCGCAACTTAGTCCACGCAGCACTGCGGCACATGTTCCGAGGCATATCCCCCCTTCCCCTTCATCCTAAGTCATAATGTCATGTATCTAATTTGTTGCAAATTTTGTCTACTTTCTGAATTTCTAGCTACTTTTTCTCTAAAACAATAAAAAAATTGATTTTTTTAATAAAAACCTTTTTTGGTGGCTTTTTAACCAAAATTTGGAGAGGTTGCCTGGGGAAATTTTGGTGGGAAGTTACAAATTCGGATTCAGCGACCCAAAAAACATCTAGAAAGCCGATTTCTAGTACTACCATCAATTTTGCTAGGTAGAGTCCCTATGCGGTCTCTATTGCCTGGACTATTTTAAAAGCCGATCAATTTAGCGTGCTTTTAGAGTCTGCGGTGTCTAAACGGGGATTGACGAGCGTAGCCCCCTAGTCTAAAAAATATCTCTCGAAATGCTAAAAATTTGAATTTAAAATAGAAATAAAACCTCAAAAAATGAGTCAAATAAAAAAAAAAATAAATGCAGTTTGCATACCGGGACCTTCAAACGTATAAAATGATCTAAAAATGATTAAATTCTCAAGTATAGTTTTTGCTCCTATAAAACTTTTTTAATGGAACGATTCTGTCCAACTTTAGCATTAAATATCTCTTAAAATAATGCTTCTATTTGAAAACTGTCTGCATCAGCGTGTTTATCAAACATTTCTCTATAACACCACGGATTTTCATATTTCTGTATGCAATATTTTTTCTTAATATAGACGAATAAAGACTTCCGGTCACAAAAAATTCAAAACCGGCTAAGGCGGTGACAGCGTTGGTTACTTTTTTTTATAATAGAGATATTTAAAATGATTTTTATGTCCCTGATAGGAATCTGACTCTGTTCATGCTTTTTAAAATGAGGTACACACATCAAAATAGCATCGTGTATCAAACTTGTATCAAACCGTGCAAAAGTAGAAATTCATTTTACTCAAAAACTACTCGTGGTATAAGAAAAGAGATTGCCGATTGAAAATAAGCATAAAACTCTACTCTAGAAAAACATTTCTTCAATTCTGTGGTATCTACTTTAAAGTTCATAGTAATGTAAACATTGCACCATTGAAAAATATGTAAATTAGACAATAACTGGTAGAAAAGTAGAAAAGGGCTAAGAATAAACAGGTCGTGATATTTATTCTGTGGATTGACAGGAGACGTGGATTTTTTCCCCGCTTCAACGTGTACAATCAAATTGGGTACAGTCTGGATGTGATAGAAGCTACATATGATGTACACGTTTAACAATTGTAGTAGTTTGTAAGAAATCAATTTTCTGTGACAGTTTGTTTTTTATGCTTTTTCTCATCTTTGAAGATATTCTGTTATTTATAGGTAAAATTGTTTTAATTAACGTTTTATTTAAACATTTTTGTCTAAGCCTTACACTTTTGCTCCAATTACTATACTTTTATTGCATCACTAATTGTGTCATGAACTTTTGAGTGAATATTGTGTTTGAATGCATTTTCATAGTAGTTTACTTTTAGCTTATAATAAAATTATACAGACGAAAAATTATTCTTCTATATATGGAGATATTCCGGATACCGAGAGTCAGTCTTTTAAATTATGTATAATTATTTTTTGTACATCTTGGATTTTAAGAAATTGATTCAGAAAAAAAATTGTTTATAAAATATTAGTTTAAAAATACATTCGGGTTTCTAAGTTGCAAGAATTCTTAAATAATAATGTTTTTGTATAAATTGATATAGTTAAAACAATTAGTGAAATATTACAGTATTTTTATACTGTGTATAATTATCCCATACTTTGTTTTTATTATATTTTTCCATATATTATTCTAAAAGTTATATTATTAAACAAATAAAATAATATATTTTAAAAAATATAAACAAGTTATTAATTTACAAGAGGTTTTATGCATTATATTAGAATTTTATTCATATTTCACATTAATATGTATTGTGACCTAGGTTCAATAACTAGTTTCTCCAATGAAATCTATTTTATTCTATATTTATATATCTGATTCCAATCTGTAAAAATAATCGTAACCAACATTAAAAATGAAAATCTATTCTATCGAGTTCTATATTTAACCAAGTTGAAGGAGTCAGAAAATACAGCATGTCAGTTGAAAGTGAAATGTCCATTTTTAAATATCTGAATGGACGTCTTGTCCGGTAAATATAAATTAACTTGAAAATAGTAAAATTTTTCGAGCACGAAATACCTTTAATTAAATATGTTCCGTGAAGAATGTGTTTTTTCCCTTTTAAATAAAGGAATCGAATACATTTAATTAAATTAATCCCCTTCAGGATCCAAAGGTAATAATCTACGTATTTGAAAAAGAAACAAGTAAGAAAAATCTTGCGTACAGCTTAGATTCTGAAACACTTTCCAACACTCCCTGAAATCTTTAACGAAACTTCGTTACTTAAGGAAATAAGTTAAATAAGATAACTAAGTAAACATTTAAAAATCTGATTTCTGTAATTACCGCCCATAGCCAAATATGTATTCCAATTCTTTTGAACAGCCCTGTTTTCGATCTGTATGTTAATATATATACTATATAATGGGAAAATTTAGTTTAGCAAGAAAATGCATAACAGGTTGAAATTTATCTTTCAGCAATTTATACTAATAGATGGAAACATACTTGAATACTTTTGTACAGCCCTGTAGTTTACATAGTACCTTTATTACATGCAATTATTTAGCTAAAATTTAATTCAAACTAAAACACGCTTAAAACTATTGAAATTGCATTTCCAGAAATTATCACCCATAGATAGCCATATATCCAACTCTTTGCGCGGCTCTGTATATCATTTTATCTATATTCTGCAAATATTTCTTAGTACACTAAATTCAGTTCAGCGTAAAAATGCATAACTCCTTTAAAACGAACCTTTAAGCAATTTATGCTCATACTCAGTAACCTTTGCGAATTCATTTCTGTAGCTCTATATATCAACTATAGCATTTATACGAACTTTATAGTATGCATAAATATAGCGACAAGTAGGTAAGTGTGATCACAGATCTCACAGAGGGCTTCGTTTAATATTCCTTTCAAAACACTTTATCCTTTTGAAAAAGATGTAAGTTCCACATTTCGCAACCAGGGGCGCACTCTATTCTAAACAAACCTCTATCCGAATGAAACCCCGTTTTATATACTATCCGTAGATATATTAGTTGACAGGATTGAGCCGATAGCACCCGAGATAAGTAGGCGCCCCTGGCGGTAAAAAGTGGAACTAAAATATGTAAGGCAAAAGTTGGAAAAGTGCTCCCCGGATGAAAAGGGCGGAGGTCAGAAAAATTGCTTAAAATACTCAAGTTACAGACCCGAGGAGTAAATAATATAAGACTTTTTTGAAAATTTTATGATTTGCCGTATGGTCTGAGGTATTCAGCTGTACGTATGCAAAAATCCATGTCTCCAACTTAATTAGGGGCTCTCTTAGAAAGAATTGCTTAAAATAAATATGTGGTAGCTCAAAGGGTTAAACGTAAGAATTTTCAAGATTTTATGATTTGTCGCCTGGCTTCAGGTGTTCTGCTATAAGTATGCAAAACTTCAAATCTTCAATTTAATAAGGGGCTCAGTTAAAAAGAATTCTTTAAAATACGCATGTGGGAGCTTAAAGGTTTAAATGTACGATTTTTTTTAATTTTATGATTTGTCGTATGATATGTGGTGTTCAGCTATAAGTAAGGAAAATTTTACGCCTCCAACCTAAATAGGGGCTTACTTAGAAAGAATTGTTTAAAATACACATGTGTGAGCTCAAAGGGTTAAATGTACAGCTTTTTCAAAATTTTATGGTTTGTCATCTGGTGTGAGGTGTTCAGCTATAAGTATGTAAAATTTCACGCCTCCAACCTAATTAGGGGCTCACTTAGAAAGAATTGTTTAAAATACACATGTGGGAGCCCAAAGGATTAAATGTACGACTTTTTCAAAATTTTATAATTTGTCGTATGATGTGTAGTTTTCAGCTATAGATATGCAAAATTTCTAGTCTCCAACATGCATAGTTTCTGAGAACGGGCTCTGTGACAGACGGACAGAGAGACAGATAGAGGATCGAGACGAATAGGGTTTCGTCAGATGAACGAAACCCTAAAAAAGCGCATATCATAATTAAAAATGCATTTCGAGCAATCACTACTAATACACAGTACTTTGGATACAATATAGTATCTGAAATCGTTTCAAATACACCGCAAACAATTTCCCCTATACCATTATGAATGGAATTCTTTTGTGTGGCCCTGTAAATGAACAATAACTATTATTTGTACCGCATATTCAACAGAATGCATATTTTAGTGGGCTTCATAAATGAATATCCATTTTACTGTGTTTGAAAGAGTGTAACACCATTAAAAATCATTTGAAACGATTTTTTCCCATTGGCCGTAATGTAACGGAAAATTTTGACTGTCCCTGTAAATGAACTAAACATGCTACAAACTTCATTAGAGAGCATGCTATGGTAGAGGTCACTAACACCTAAAAATTTCAGAACGATCCGAGCACATTTACGAGAGTTAGAGCGTGGACAGACGGCCAGACAAACCGAAGTCATAAACACTTTTCAACTTTGTTGGAAAGTGTTAAAAAAGCATATTGATCAGAAATAAAACAAGGAGCTATAAAAGTTTTTTACACTAGTGAATCTGAAAGTATTTCACTCGAATACAAAATAGTAAAGACATTTACGAATGATATATCAAATATGGTAGTCAAATTTAAATAAGTATACAGTTTCATATCATTCATTTTAGTGAATGTAAATTATATTTATTAGAAAAAATATTACAATAAAAACAAAAAATATTACGTGACAAGCAAGACATACTAAGTTATATGCTTTCCAAGTATTTTCTCACATATTTTGGATCATTCATACGATAAATTATAATTCATTTCAATAAAATATTCAGAATTCGATATTTCATCGTTATGAAATGATTTTCCCTAATTTCAGTCGTGTTTGCAAATTTTTAAGTAGCTTTATTATCTTATTAAAAATTAACTAAAAGCTATTTATGGCATATTGATAACATTCTTTAATTACAAAGTCCAAAATAACGGAATCGATTAGTTATATAAATCCCCTTATTAATCTTTTTAAATGAAAAGAGGAAAATTCCAATAAAGCTGCCAAAAATTCAGTGATCCTTAAGTTCTGTCGAATTGTTTCCATGACTATAAGTACTCTGTGATTCACTAAAATATTTACATTATCTTTCTGAGCCTGTTCTGTGGTTTCTCCGTAGTCAGTTTTCACTTAGAATCTTTCCATAATCGAGGTGCACTGGAACGTATCTATAATCCAGTTTCTCCTCTAATATCAGCAGGACATTCGGTGATGATTATTGTGCGCAGTACCTTCGTAAAAAATCATTCAGATTTCGTGCAAAATAAAGGTTCATTTAATTGTTATCTAAATTTTGTGTGCAAAAATACCCATAGTATTGGAATTTTAAAAGGGTGTGGGCTGAAATCTAGAAGCATTTTAATAAAGTGTTTCAAAAATTTGAAAATTTTGAATAAATTATTTTTATTTTACGTTTTTAGCGAATTTTTGCCTTTTTTTATGTTTAACCCGTAATCGCGCGAGTTCTAACCAGCTTTAAATGTTAAATGCAATTTGAGATATACATGTCGTAGGTTAATTGGAGAATCATCTCTCATTTTCCAATTAGCCTAATATTTTTCAGGCCTATTGCATAGACCCTAGACAGCGGTTAGGCTAATTGACAAGTAACCATTTATTTCCCAATCAGGGTGATTTTTTTAGACTTAAAAACCCATAACCCGAACCGAACACAAAAAATAAATTACAACAGACTGTACGCCGATCCAAGCAAGCCAAAATAATTTCAGTCTACACGCAATCCGACCCGAGATGAAAGTTCCATTTGAAAACACTCGAAATTTGAAACGAACAAAATCTGATAGTAGACAAAAATATTGAAAAAAACCGTAACCCGCTCCTATCAAGACAAAATAACTTCCGGCACACGCAACCCAACAAAAACCTAAAAATTCCCTTTGAAGAAAACCAGAAATCTTACCCGAACCAAATCTGAACCCAACAAAAATATTCCAAAGAACAATAATCGGATCCGAGCAACTGAAAATATTTTCCGTGGGCATGATACCGGATGAGAACCTATAAATTCCCTTTGAAAAAAAAAAAACTAAATCTGATCCGAACCAAATCTGAACCCGACAAAAAACTCCAAAGAACCATAACAGGATCCCAACAGACAAAATAATTTCCGAGGACATGTTGCCTGATCCGAACCTAAAAATTCCATTTGAAAACAACCCGAAATCTGACCCGAACCAAATCTGAAGTCGACAAAAACATTTCATTGAGCCATATCCCGATCCGAGCAAAACAAAATTTCCGTTGCCACGCAACCCGACCCGAACCTAAAAATTTCATTTGAAAAAAAAAAAAACGAATTTTCAACCCGACAAAAATATTCCAAAGGTCAATAATCCGATACGAGCAAGACAAAATAATTTCCGTTGACACGCAAACCGATCCGAATCTGAAAATTTCATTTGAAAGAAACCCGAAATTTGAACCCGACAAAAATATTCCAGAGATCCATAACCGGATCCGAGCAAAGCAAATTAATTTCCGTGATCACACAACACGAACAGAACCTAAAAAGTCCATTTGAAGTTAACTTGAAACCAGACCCAAACAAATCTTAACCCGAGATAAATATTCCAAAGAACTATAATCCGATCCGAGCAAGACAAAATAATTTCCGTCGACAGGCAACCCGATCCGAACCAGAAAGTTATAATTGAACTCGATCCGAAACCGGGTTATGGTCGGTTTTTGGGTTGACTTCAAATGAATCCGGTTGCGTGTCGACAGAAATAATTTTGTCTTGCTCGGATCGGTTTACGGCTCTTTGAAATATTTTTGTCCCTTCCAGATCGGGTTCAGGTTCGGGTTTCAGGTTGACTTTATATGAAATTTTAAAATTCTGGTCGTATTGAGTGTACACGGAAATTAATTTGCCTTGCTCGGATCGGGGTACGACCTGATGTATTTTTATTTCGGATACTGTTCGGGTTTCTGGTTAACTTCAAGTAGAACTTTCAGGTTCGACTCGGGTTTCATGACAACGGTAATAATTTTGTCCTGCTCTGATCCGGTTATGATTCTTTGGGATATTTTTCTCGGATTCAGATTTGGTTCGGTTCGGTCCAGATTTCGGGGGTTTTCTAGTGGAATTTTTAGGTTCGAGTCGGGTTGCGTGTCCACGGAAATTATTTTGTCTTGCTCGGATCGGGTTATGGTTCTTTAGAACATTTTTGTCGATTACAATATTTTGTTCCAGTCATATTATTCTTCGAGTCAACAATTAACAAATAATTACGATTTTTGTGTCATGTACGATAGCGTAATATATATATAGATTTTCAAGCATGAATTATTTTTAAATTTATCTCTATCACGTGTAGCTCGATTACGAAAGGTTAATCCGCTTGCCCTTAAAACAGTATAAAAAGTTCAGCATTTGTTTCCGTCCAATATTCCATAAAAAAATTAAAACTTCCTTTATAGAAAAATAAATAAAATAATGTAAATAAGAAACAGATTTAAGGGGACAAGGGAACTTAAAAGCCTTAAAAATATTTTTTTTTTATTTTTTGTAAATTTTACCTAAATATAATTCAAGGGTACATTATATGCATTATGGCATGCATTTATCCCCCCCAAAAAATGTAAAAAAAAAATTATTTTTGAGAAAGAATTGAATTTTATGCGTCGTTTTAGAAATCTTCGAAATGCCTCCTGCGCATCCCATATCAATGAAAATCTGCAATATTTTTAAAGTTTGTTTTATATATTTAAATAAAATAGAGCATCGAATTTTAAATATTTGAATTTAAAGGTAAAAAAAAAAAAAAAAAAAAAAAAAAAAAAATTGAAATTTTTTCGAAAAAAATGTCAAAAATTTTTAATTTTTCAATTTTTTTTCTTTTAAATTCAAATATATAAAATTTGATGCTCTATTCTATTTAAATATATAAAACAAACTTTTATAAAAAATATTGGAGATTTTCATTGATATGGGATGCACAGGGGGCATTTTGAAGATTTCTAAGACGACGCGTAAAATTCCATTTTTTTCTCAAAAATAATTTTTTTTTATATTTTTTTGTGCTAAATGCATGCCATAATGCATATAATGTATCCCTGAATAATATTTAAGATAAAATTTACAAAAAATAAAAAAAAGGAAAAATTTTGAAATTTTTTCAAAAAAATTCCAAAATTTTTATTATTATTTTTTTTTACCTTTAAATTCAAATATATAAAATTCGATGCTCTATTTTATTTATATATATAAATCAAACTTTTATAAAAATATCGGGGATTTTCCTTGATATGGGGCATGCAGGGGGCATTTCGAAGATTTCTAAGACGATGCGTAAAATTCCACTTTTTTCTCAAACATAAAATTAAAAAAAAAAAAAATTGTGATAAATGCATGCCATAATGCATATAATGTACCTCTGAATAATATTTAAGAGGAAATTTACAAAAAATAAAGAAAAAATTGAAAAATTTTGAAATTTTGAAATTTTTTCTGAAAAATTTCAAAATTTTTCAATTTTTTTTTTTTTTACCTTTAAATTCAAATATATAAAATTCGACGCTCTATTTTGTTTCTATATATAAACCAAACTTTTATAAAAAATATTGGGGATTTTCATTGATATGGAAGACGCATTATGGAAGATGCAGGGGGCATTTCGAAGATTTCTAAGACAACGAGTAAAATTCCTTTTTTTTCTCAAAAATAATTTTTTTTTGTGATAAATGCATGCCGTAATGCATATAATGTACCCTTGAATAATATTTAAGGTGAAATTTACAAAAAATAAAAAAAAAATTATTTTAAGGTCCCTTGTCCCCTTAACAAACATGTGATTGAACAACGCGCTTAAAACACTGAAATGATAGGAAAGACTGCCGTAAGCCGCAAAATCTTGGACTTATAACTCCTGGCATGCGGTGACATGTGAAAGTACCGCTTTCAATAAATTTTAAAACATTATATGACTGCATAATTGATGTTTTTCATACAAGAATTCTTTTTGATGTTAGTGGGCAAACTAAAATATATATTACATGTAAAAAAATAAAGTTTTCAGAAAAAAAAGGAATTTTTTTTTTTAATCCGAATTTTAAACACATCCAAAAATATTACAGTCATATTTTTACAGATACATTGAAATATATGTATATGTAGATAAAGCTAATAAATGCCGATTAAATAATAGATTAAATTTAATGTACACAGAAAGCTTCTCAACATGATTGTGTTATTAGTGGTATAATTTTCGCCTATTTTTCTTAATAATTGTATATTTAAATATAATATATTTAAAAATTTATATTTTCATAAAATTAAAACAGTAGAATTTTAATCTTAGACCATAAAAAGGGAAAACAAATGTATTCAATGAATTTAATTAATTTACTTTAAATTTCTGAATGAAAATCTATATTTTCCTTTAAACATTCCTTTAAACACCTCTGTAACCCGAGGAGCTCGGGTTCGATCCCCTAGTATATATAATAGGGTGGGCCGAAAAAACTTTTTTTCGATTTTCCATGATGGGTAGTGGGGAAAAGTTGCCATTGATGACACTAAGTTCACACAAAAAAATTGAGATATTTCGGACAATTCCTTCATTTGCCGCAAATGGCTTGAAATTATGCTCCAATGCTGATTTTTAACTTTTTTAGCAAAAATTTTTAAAATGTTAAATTTAAGTTATTTTATTTGAATTTACTTGAAATATCATGTTTAGTGTACGAAATGTTTAAATAAGCATTAATGATGTATTATTTAATAGTTATGTGCATTTTGAATTAAATGACTTTTAGAGCTATTTCACGCATAAGTTAGCAAAAATTTCTCGAATTGTGACAACAGGGAATAAGGATCTCGTCATCGACAAAGATTTGGTCAAGAAACAAAAAAAGAAACTTTGAAAAAAGATCTTGGAGGAAGAAAAATTTCAAACATCTTTTTTAATAGCAGAAAAAACAAAACGATCTTCATCGAAAAAAAGGGGATTAGCAGCACCGTCTACAGAAAGACAAAACAAAGATCACCATGTTGTTTGAACGTGGTTCGGGATATTTGGGTCACTTGACACCTCCTTCTGGTCACTGCGGAGAAATAGCAAAATCATTATATAATTTTCTAAGAGAAATAAAGTGTGCTTTGGAAAAAATCAAGAGCAGAACTGCAAAATTTGATATGTATTCATCATACAGCGACATCAACTAACAAAATTAGATGGTAGAACCACCTGACCTAAGTCCTTTAGCAAATAAAACGGAGCTAGATTAATAGAGTACTCAAATCTTCAGCACTTTGTATTTTTGATGTTGAAGAAACAGGAATATGCTCGTAGAAATAGACACGTACATTTTCGCACGCCATTAGTGATATGTGCTTCGTATTTCTCTCGACTGTGCCGCTTGTTCCCTTTTTTCTATGAAGATCATGTTATTATTTCTACCATCAAGAAATATGGTTGTAATTTTTCATCCTTCAAGATATCCTCCCCCTGTATAACCTTTTATGTTTCTTTTTTCGTCTCCTGACCAAGTCTTTATCGATGACGAGATTCTTATTCCTTGTTGCCACAATTCCTGCGTCCTGAAGCACAAATGGAGCTCTTAACGCAATTTACCTACATGATATAGCAGTTCTAAATCCGGTGGACGCTGTGTTAGAAAGGGGGTGTGCATTTGGGAATGTCTGCTTTTGAAGGCCCTGGTTCAAATTCCGATTCAGACAAATTGCCTGTTTCAAATTTCCCACTTTTTGAATCTTCGGACAATAGTTGTATTTTAGAACAGAAAAAAAATTAACACCCCACCTCATAATTACTCCTATATTTTCTCCCTCGTCCTCATGAAGACTAATTGCATTTTCGTTGGTTTCTACTCCACATTCTCCTCTCCTTCCAGAATTGCTGGCAATACATGCTGTTCTCCAGCATCCAAATATGTGACTCTGAACTCATCGAAAAACCGAAAGAAGTGCGAGGAACATAATAAAGATTAAATAGAGAAACCGACGAACGAATCTAACAATACATATAATTTTTGCTCAGTTATACACTAAAAGGCTATATAAATCGCCTAATTTAAAATACACATAACTAATAAATAATAGATAATCAGAGCTTATTTAAGCATTTCGTGCACTAAACTTGACATTCCAAGTAAATTCAGCAAAAGTAAATTTAATTCAACATTTTTAAATTTTTTGCTAAAATGCTCAAAAATCAGCATTTGAGCAAAACTTGAAGCCATTTGCGGCAAATGAAGTAATTGTCCGAAAAATCTCAAGTTTTTTGTGTAAACTTAGTACCACCAGTGGCAACTTTTCCGCACTACACATCATCAAAAATCGAAAAAAAACTTTGTCGGCCCACCCTAATGCTCGTATTAAACGAGTTCGAATATATATATGTTTTCTCTTGAAATGCAATGCTTTGTGTGCTATAAAACAATTAATAATAATTGCACTATAAAATGTAGATTTCGTATTTCAATTGTTTACGAAATGATGTGTTTCAAACATTCAAAACCAATGTTTTGCATAAATTATAAAAGCATACATTCTAGAAATATCTTCTAAATCAAGTTTTATAAATATAAACTAACGGTAGAATCTTATATTTTGCTTTCTTAAACCCAGTTTCAAAATAAATATGTAAACAAAATAAATGAAAACAATAGTTTTATTTGTTTTATTCATTTTTACTTTTAACGCTGTCAGTAAGAACTTCATAAAAATTTAAGTAAAGGAACCAGAAAGAATAAATTTAATATCTATAATAGTATAAAATCGTGATATTTATAATGAAAAGTCAGTGTTATTGTAGATAATGTATTTGATTTAAAATGATATTTCCTTCAACAAAACAACATATTAATAAACCTATTTTTGATAACATATACAAGGATATTTTTATAAAATATTCTATATCTAAATAGCATTATTAACGGGATTAAGTCTTTCAGTAATGTATATATGCAAAACTGACGTTGCTTTTACCTCACTTGAGATTTGAATTTCATTGCATTCTGCATTGAAAATGTTTTTCTTTTTTACAAACACATCTCAAGCGAATATATAAGATACCAAAATAAACCAAAATCGAATCAGTTTAAGTTTTAAGTTTATATATTTTATTAGCCCTATTCGTATCTGGAAATTGAGTACAAATCTAATATGACTGCGTATAATGCACTAAAATCGTATAAAATTTTATTTCCGTAAAAGGAGTCTATCTATTTTTTTCTTTGGCGTATACAGAAGATTTCCTTTCAAATTTTACTGCATCATAAAATATATATGACGGATATGAAAATATGAAATATAACAATAATCTATAATTGTATAATGTTTATTATCTATAAACTGCTTTGTTTACTTTGGGAATAAAGTAGTAACATAAGAAATTGTAAGCGAAATCTACCCTATCTATATTATAAAGGACAGACATATCTGTGCGCAACGCATACGTCATTCCGCGAATGGCAACACTTTGAAATTTGAAATGAAATTTCGGTTTTGCAATTTTCGCTACTGCAAATTTTTAAACTTCTAAACATCCCACATTTTAAATGTTTACACCGACGTATGCAGAAAAAAATGCACTTTTAAATGCAATTTGTTTGAAAGCTGTATCTCAATTTATTTTTGAGATATTAATTTTTTTGTAGTTTTTAATACCAATTTTCTAATCGTGGCAACTGAAGTACTTCATTTCTGTTAAAAGTGGTTTAGTTATCTTTATTAATTATATTCTTACTGATGCCATTTTCTCATTACTATTAAAAATATCTTTTTTAAAATTTTGAACAGAAAATGACGTTACGCTTTAAAAAGACACAATTTCCTTGATGATGCTGTTATATTTCACAATTTTTTCATTTCGTTGATATTGAGTTTGAGATAATAGTAAAAATATTTCAGTGACTGAAAATGATGTCATATTTAAAAGAAAATGATAATTTTAATTGATAAAACGAGATATTTCCCCTTGAATACGTCTAAAAGTTATAAATTTCTGGAATTTTTACGCGCAGATACAGTGATTATAAAAAGACCTCAAATCACGAGTGGGAATTTTAACATGGAATGTTGTAATAGTTGACAAACGTGACTTCAAGCTTGAAAATATATTTATTAATAATCTATTGCGCGTTAAAATGTTTTTAAATGGTTAATGTATGGATGTGAAACGTGGAAAATGACTGGATTCGGTTTAGATTTAAAGGGGGGGGGGGATTCTATGAGAGTCAAGGTGAAATCATTTTTGCTGATTTTTCACTCCGTAATATCAAGCATCAATTGATAACTTAATCAAAATTACTTATCTTGATTATATGTTACTGATTACGTATATGAATAAAGTTTAATTTTTCAATAATTTTAACAGTTGAAGTTTATGAAAAAAGTATTTTGTTAATCTTAGGTTAAAATATGTCTTTGGAGAGTTAAACTAACAAGTATAAAATAAATTTTTTATTGTAATTATTGTTGTCGATGTATTATAAATTTGATGCACAGTTCCTTTGTAAACATTTTCTTTCGTCGAAATTCGACGGGCCCCACCTCGTATATATAAAATCCTAATGAAACGAATTTATGAAACGAATATATGAAACGCTTGAAATGTAACGATTCTTTTAATCGACTGATTAAACAACTGATTATGTTTCACGGCAATTTCTCCTAAAATATGGAATACTTTGCGATGAAATTAACACCAAAAATCAATATTGATCCGCATATTTCAAAACTGGTATTAGAATTGTTAAATTCGAATTAGTTTTCGAAATATTAATTTTTTTCTAATTTTATATACATTTTTCTAATGATGGCAACTCAAATTTTAATCAAACAGATATATATATTTTTTTTTCAGATTTTAGAAAAGGTTACTATTTTAAACTAATTTGGCCTCCCTTAAATGTATGCTAAGAAATGCATCATGTTACTTTTATTCATAATTGAATTTGTGTTTCATTATAATTTTATTTAATACAAACAAAAACATTTAAAATAAATGGCTTTCACTTCTTTATTTTTTTAAACGAAATGAAAAGAAAAATATTAGGCACAGATGTCATATACGCACCGGAGTACCTAATTGCGCCAAAATGGCATTATTTTGCTTGACATGGTAACCCGGCTATTGTTATTTATTTAATAATAAGTGTTTATTTACTTTGTTTTCGTTTTTTTAATTACATAAATTTTTTGATCTATAGTTAATTATTTTTTTTTGATTATTTTCCTTTAAAAATAAAAAATAATAGAAAATAATGAAAAAATATGGTACTACTTATTTATTCCATCGACCCATTTCGCCAAATTATATAAATCGCCAAACCACTCCCCAAATTATACAAATTGACATAATTTTTATTTTAAATAACGAAAGAACAAAGAAAATAGCATAACATTAATAAATATACAAATAAAACGTCGAAATAAAAATCACTTGATGACGTAAAGGCGTGTAACTTGCTTAAAGTCAAGTGAATGTGACATTTATCAACCATTATTGGCATTTAATCTTATAGTTTGGTGATGGATTTTTGTTCGACGGGATAACTAAGTAGTACCAATTAAAGTTATGTATTTTAAATAAAATGAGCGAACTTATTATATTTTACATTAAATTAATGAAATACGAAAAAATACGAGGGAAACAATGTTTGGCGATTTATCACCTGTGTTCGGCTAACATAAAAATACCGAGTTCATAATTTCTGTATCAGAATCTTTCGTACTTCTTAGTTATCCCGTCGACCAAATTACTGTCGCCAAATCGTAACTGGTATTCGAAAACGAGGATTTCGCCAAATTTTCGTAAAAAAAATTACGCCAAATCGGGTGGGTATATGGCCAAATATTAAATGATGTAACAAACGATGACATTTAATTTCAACTTCAAAGCAATGTTTTAATTTACCACTCGAGAAAAAAAAAATGCTATCTGGCGAGTTGAAAAATAGTTATTGGCGAGATTTGCACCCGGCTAGCGTAACAGTACCAAGAATTCTTTGCGACAATGCTTTTATGTAGTATTATTCGAAAAAAAAATTTTTATTTTGTTTAATCGAAATGGAAAACTTTCGGCACAGATGCCACATACGGTCCCATATTGGCGCTATTTTTTTCTGACACCAATGTCATATATGCAACCGGTACTTAACTGGCGACATAGTATCGTTATTTTGCTTGATTTGGTAAGCCGGATGTTGTTGTTTATGATGTTGATCTTTTCCCTAAATTAGCGTCGGAAAAAAAAATCGCACCAATATGGGGCCGTATATGATATCTGGGCCAAACTTTCATATGAAAAGCGAAGGGATCAGAGCGTATTTATTTATGGCAGTTACATGACTTGGACTATTATAATATAGATGAAATGATGGCGACAGAATAATATTTGGCGACTTATCACCTGTACCTGGCTAATATTAAAGTTCCAAAATGGCACCAGGAATATAAAAAGCGAAGTGGTTTGCCCGGAACTCTTGATGATAGTCACATGACTTAGTCTATTGTTATAGAAATTGTTTTAAAATACCGGGAGACAAAGACTCTGTACACTTAATTCATTTTATTTTAGCTTCTTTTCAAACGTTTAACAAACCTCTTTAATCAAAAACGAAAACAACCATTGGATGTCTTAACAGCAACTGACTGAATAGAAATTCGTTGAAATTGAATAGAAACCCGTTTACAGGGAGATCTGCACAGCTTTTTTCAGCATAATTTAGTCTTCTATAATATTTTTTAAACCGATCAGATTAGCGTGTTTTTAGATTCTGCGGTGTCTGAACGAGGGTTGGCGAGCGTAGCTTTCAGGGGGCAGAGACACCCCTAGTAATTCTATAAAGATAGATTAAAGATCCAGTGGCAAATTGAACTATGGAAAACGGACAAATCAGCAGAGGAGCTTTTATAGCTTTTTAAGGATCAAGCCATAATGTCTTATCCAAAGAATAATGTAAAAAAGGTAAAGAAAACGAAAAAAATAATATGTGTGTGTTACTTCGTTGAATAAAATTTAAAAATATAGGTCTTATCTTAAAAATGTCTTATTGAAAGATTAATGTAAAATAGGTAAAAAAACGAAAAAATTAATATGTTCAGAGTTGCCTTGTAGAATAAAATTTAAAAATGTATCTGCATATGAAATACTGATTTCACATATAATGAATGGGTTGGCATTAAGATAAATTAACCGTCAAAATAAACTTAAGCTGTTTTTAACAAGTTCTGAAGCAACTTTCTATATTAGAAATTCACTATATTTCAGTTTTTCCAGTTTCACTTATATATCAACAAAGTTGTATTTTGAATGTACTTCAGCTCAAGAAACAAAAGTAACTTTGTCGTTGTAAAACTACGATATGACGTCATAGCAAGGATGCCGATAGGACTATCGAACGACAGTTATTAGTCTGACGTCATTGTGTGATCCATGTTCGGCCAATCGCACGGATGTTCTTTAAGTTTTCAGAGATTTTTGGCAACTCCAGTCTTGTCGGATTGCTAAATTTATGCAAAGGCATAAGTAGGGTTAAATGCTTTTAAGACGTTGGCCGAAGATCGAAAGATGTCTCTTATCGAGACGGTTTCTCTTATGCAATGGTTATCATTTAAGAAAAACTGTGCCGGTATGTTTACCGTGTATGCGTATATTATAAAGATAGAGATGTTGTTAGTAAAAAACGTTCATCATATTTAGTTCTTTTAATATCAATGTTAGTTTAAATAAATGTGATGTGTGGAGATAGTGCTGTTTTAAGTGTCGTTAATGAAAAGAATGTCTCTTAAGTATATCTGCTTGTTCTCTATAGATTTTAAGACTTTAACAACCAAACTCTGCTAGTTTATTTGAGTTAAGTTTAAGAATATGAGAGGTAGGGGTCATCAAGAATATATTTTGAAACCATTCCGCTCATTTCATTTTGCATATGATATTTTGAATTGTTTAGAAACCCTCATTCGCACACATATATTTCATAAAACTAAACAGCATGACGTATTCCAAGCATCTAGTCTAACGGTATGCCACCCCTCTAGTGGTAGTGGCACCAACATAAAATATAGCATATGTTGGAACATTAACTATCACCATTAATTTGCCAACATAAATTTGGAAATCGGTTTTGTATTTTCCAGGATTCCATAGAAATCGTAATTTAGAAACTTTTTAAAAGGCTTTCTATCATGCCAAATTTTAATTTTCTAGCTTTAAAAGTTCAATAGAAATCGTAATTTACAACATTTTTAGAACACTTTTTCTTTTTTAACCCTTTTGAATTTGTTTTTTTTCCACTGCTCCTAGAAAGCATTCATATCATGTAACCAACTACCATACCAAATTAAAATTTCTATCTTTAAAAATTCCAAAATATCAAAATTTAAAAAAATTTTGAACGCTTTTCGCTTATTTCACCAAACGTTTCCACAAATCCGTGGCAGCAACAGGAACTTTGTTTTTATAAATACTTCTTTCTATCGAAAATACATTTGTTTCTAAAGATGAAAAACTTTCTTAATCATGGTTAAATCGGAAGAGGTTGTGTATTTTCATTCGTGGTTATAATGTTTTTTTTTTAAATAAAAAACATTTGTATTCTTTTACAGCGTGCCTACATAACCTCTTCAGACCGAAGGTGCACATTAGTGTACCTTTGGTTTAAACTGCGTATCTCACTTATTATTTGAAATAATTTCATTGAGACCAGAGGTTGTCATTTGTGTACGTTAGCGCTTTCTAGTTTCCGCAAGAGATTGCGCTAGCAGTCTTAATTCATATGATTTTGCAGGAATTAAACGAGCAATTGCCACAAATACAAGACTTCGAAAAAGTAAGTATATTTTTATAATTAGATTGGTTGTATTTATGTCGGCCAATTATCTGCACGTGGGATATAGGCCCTAAGGGGGGGGGGAGTGCCCTCCGTGGAGGTCTTTCTAAGGGAACCTAACCCGTATTAACGCTTGGACAACTAAGGCTCGAAGAAAAACACGAAAACTCCGAACGATTAGGCCGACGGGCGTGATTGGGATCGAACCCAGCACCTCCCGTCTACCAGCTTCGAGAGCAGAACCTCTCGGCCAGTGGTGGGGCTTTTATAATTAGAAAATTAATATTTATTCTCAATAATTTTTAAGATTGCTTATAAACACTTCAGTAATGCATAAATCATTTAAATTTATTAACTAGATCATAATATCTATTTAAATTAGATGTAATTTGAAAGGTGCACGTGTGTGCACCTCCGGCTTCAATTCCGTGTTTTTGGAAAGAAGTCATCTCACTAAAAATTTTGTGTTGAATGATATGTAATTGGTGCAGTGCTAGAGTTGTTGAATGATTCAAAAATTATACGTAATTATAAATAAGAATCCATTACGAAAAGACAACACACGGGTGATTTACACGGACCGGTTTTTTTACTAGTGTAAAATGTGCCGAATTTTTATTGAGGAACAATATCTACCAAACTGGAAAGATCACGAACAATAGACTTGGAGCAGCAGGTTAAAAAATTAAGAATAATCGCGATCCGCAACGTGGAGAATGGGATGAGAGAGTAAGGGAAGGGAAGGATATGTGAATAGTAAAATGGAAAGATAACAAATGTGTCACTTTATTTTCAACTTGCTTAGGTAGTAATTCCGAGAGCAGTTGTGTTAGGTGGTCTAAAGATCAAAACTGTAAAATTAGTGTAATACAACCTGCAATTATGAACACATACAATACGTATATGGGTGGTACAGATTTAAGCGTGCGTTAGGTTTTTAACTTACTACTGTTGTGCTATTTGCACCAAAAAGTGGCCAACAAGAGTTTTTGTGCATTTTATAGATTTGGTTATTTCCAGTTGTTGGATAATGTACAGTAGAAATTGTAAAGCAGGTGAAGTTCCTCGAAAAGACAGATTGTCTCTCTTACAGTATCGTTTAGAGATTGCACAAGTACTCATGAAATATTAGGGCAAAGTAAGTGCAGTACGACCACCAGAGAGACCACGCAAAATTTATTCATCTGAAAGTGATTCTAAAGACGATTCCGAAAATAAACCACGGCAAAAACAACGTAATTTAGCAGCCAATTTCCGATATTAGATACGACTAGACTGGACATTTTACTTGTTCAACACATGATAACTTTGCTTCCAAAACGTAGGTATGAAGGCTGCAAATCAAGAACAACAACTATTTGTACAAATTGCAATATGTACCTCTGTTAAAAAAAAATAATTGTTTCGAAAAATACCATGTAAAATAAGCATATATATATATCAATTTTCTACCAAATTCCTTGTTTAAATAAATAAAACAAAGTTTTTTATTGTAGTATGAACTCGAGGTGCATATATGTGTACCTGCTAGTAAATAGAAACTAATAGAAATTATTTTATTTTTTTACAGATTTATTTTTCTGTACGTACAAATAGATGGAACAAACTGTCAAAATTTTTTTATGATGGCTTAAAATGTATCAGGTCTGAAGAGGATAAAGCAATCAGGTCCAATGTAGGTCATATCTATTTTATCGTTCACCGTGCTTGAGATGAATTCTTGCTCTGTAGGCAATAACCTCTTCGATGAAATAACAAAGCAAGTACTAAATTGAAAATTTGAACAACAAATGGTGTTAATGCTCGTACAGGCTGGGACTAATACGTAACAGTATCGCTATAACTTCTGTCCATACTGAATGCCAGAGTTTTAAAAATAAACGAAATTTACAGCCATTGTTCTGTTTCTGAGTTCCTTTCTGAATAAGGATGAGTTCTGCATAACCCGAGAAGATAACCCGATGTTATTCGAAATCTAACCGATCCGCATTTTGGGTCGGGTCAAGTTGGAGCTAATTATTTTCGTTGCGCGCAAGTTTCAAGATAAATGTTTCAATTCCGAGTCTCCTTGGTGTTAGGTTTTAACTCTTTCGGATTGATTTCTGGTTGACCCTATTTTCCAAAAGAAAGTCCGGAATATTTTTCAAAGGCAAAACTCTATCTTTTTGAATAATAATGGGTGTATAGTGTTCATAAGATAAAAGCAATAATTACAGATATAGTTATAGACTATTTTGGCACAATTATTTTAAAATACGGATTAATTTTCTTTCATTTCGGATCCAGGTTGGGTTAAGTTTGAAATGTATTGGATTAGTCAGGTGTCAGGGTAACGAAGCGTTTTTTTGTCATTTTGCATCGGCTTCCGTGTTGACGAAATATCTCTTGTTCAATTCGGATCGCGCTCAACCCGATCCATGCAGGTCTCCAAATTGAACCCTTAATCTTCTAAATTCGCGATAAAATGCATAAGATCCTATGAACATCATCCAATAAACTTACGATATTGTGGTATGAAATTAATCCATAAAAAAAATATTTTATTGAAAATGATTATTATTTCCTGTAAAGGAAAACAAAATAGTTTCTTTTTGGTCTCGGCCTCAAATAAAAAGATTAATGGAAGCTCTAATCATAAATATTTAGCAGGAAAACCTCAGTCAATTTACATTGAAATTAATAGAACATTTGGACGTTTACCAAATGTAAGACAATTTATATTTGTTCGAAATTTATTTATCGTCTGCCAACGCTCAGTGCGAGCATTTTTGTGTAAGTTTAATTTCTAAAAAATGGCAACGTTCTTTTTTGTTGACATGTAATTTATTCTATTCTAAGAGTGTGAAACCAAGAGGGTTTATAATTAAACGCGTGATACAGTTCACTTTGTTATTTATTAAGTGTTGTGAGTTATTGACGAGTTTGTGTTTATTTAATTTCAACCAGCGCGCCACATAATTTTTGGTTACGTCTACCGGAGATTGGATATTTTTGTTCCTTTTATAATCGAGTAATAGAACGAACATAAGATGAGTTTCGTTTTCAAGAGTAATCATGTTATTGTTCCGAATTTGTGATGTGAAAATAAATAAAGAAGCTGCATCATTCAAACATCGATACTATTTGGTGAGTCCTTTTTGTTAATATTATCTCATTTTGACTGAATTTAAAGACATTTTAGTTAGAAAACGACTTTTAAAAGCTACTGTAACTAAACACGAAAGTAATATTATTAGTTCGATAGATGATGCTGATTCTAGTCAGCTTGCTTTATTCGAAAATAAAATCGAAAAATTAAATGAGGAATTACATGAAATTTTTAATGCAATTTTTTTCACAATGCAAAGAAGAAGATGTAGATAATTTTGTTGATGAGCAACAATCCGTACAGGATAAACTTGACATTCATTGGTTAAGTGTTAACCGGAAAAACTCAAAATTTACTTTAAATAAATCGAATCAAAATAATAGCCTTTCTAAATCTCAAATACAAGAAGTAAAGCTTCCAAAATTGACGCTTCCTACGTTTAGTGGTAATTTAGAAGAATAGATATCATTTTATGATTTATTTAAAGCTAGTGTGGATAATAATGAGAGTTTATCAGACTGTCAAAAATTGCAGTATTTGAAATCAGCATGTAAAAACAGCGCACTTAAAATTATTCAGAGTCTTCCAATATCTGATTCAAACTATAAGACAGCTTTAGAATTATTAAAGGAGCGATATTCAAATAAACGTGAGTTAATTAATGCATTAATTAAGAAATTAATCGGAATGCCTTGTATATCGGATAATGCACAGTCTATTTTAGAGAGTGTAGATGTTATAAACAAATGTGTGCGTTCTTTAAGTGTACTTGAACAAGCCGTTAGTGGATTTTCGGAAGTAATGATTGTTTATGTAATTACTAATAAATTAGATAAAAATACGAGATATTGGTGGGAAAGAACATTAAAAAAGGAGGAGGTGGGAACTCTTGATAATTTATTATCTTTCTTGAAGGATCACGCTAGAACCCTTCAAAACAGCAAATCCTCAGTAAGGGAAATAAAGAAAGGTAAAGTAACGACATTGTTTTCTGCTAGTAATAGTTGTTGTGTATGCAAGGAATCACATCCGTTGTATAAATGTCCTAAGTTCTTGCAGTTAAGTGTACATAAAATAATAGAATTGATTAGAAGAAACAACTTGTGTTACAATTGTCTTTTAGATAAACACCATGCAAAAATCTGTAAGAGTTTAAGTAAATGTAAAGTGTGTCACAAGCCTAGCCATACAATTTTACATCTTCCGAGAGACCCGAAATCTTATTTAGATAGTGTAAATGAAACGCCGACTGGCCCTCTTTCTCCGAACGCACCAGAATTTCAGCCGAGACCAACTGAGTCATTAATTCAAACTTCTTGTACTATCATCTTTGAATTTTCAATCAACTCTGTGTCGGGATTACATTCATTGCGAAATAAGCAAACTCTACTTTGTTCAGCAATGATTAAGGTTTGTGACTCACTGGGTAATCCTGTAAACTGTCGCGCTTTGCTGGATAGTGGCAGTGAAGCCTCTTTCATAAGTGAAAACTGTATGCGTAAATTACGTTTGCCAAGGCAATCTACTAAATTACAGATTACATGTTTAGGTTCTTATAATGCTGAATCTAATGAAGAGCTAAATTTAAATTTTACTCCCCATTTTAATTCTGAAGTGAGATTTGCCACTAGAGCATTTGTGATAAAATGAATCACATCAAATGTGCCGTATAGTTCTATTCCTTCAAATATTGTGAATAATTTCAATGATTTAGTTCTAGCAGACACAATATTCTTTGAATCAAGACCAGTAGATATCTTATTAGGTGTTAACGTTTTCTTTACATTGCTTAAAAAGGAAGTTATAAAAAGAGAAGAAACTCTACCCTTCGCCGTATGTTCTAAACTTGGTTGGATAATTACGGGAACTACCTCTTTTGATACAAGTGAACGTACATTTTCTGTTAATAATATTCAATTTCAACTAGATGATTTAGTTCAAAAGTTTTGGTCTTTAGATTCCATTCCTGAGCTAGTTCGAATTTCAAAGGAAGAACAAGAATGTGAAGACCATTTTAAAAGCAATTATTTTCGAAATAGTTCTGGAAGATTTGTTGTGAAACTTCCATTTAAAGATTCTCCATCGCAATTAGGTGATACTAAGGAATTAGCCATACAGCGATTTCGTTCTTTGGAACGTAAACTTTCAAAACAACAGTCTATTTATAAAAACTATCGAGAGTTTATGAAGGAATATTCGGATTTGGGTCATATGGAACGGATATCCAAATCGGAAAGGGTCCCTGCATTTGTTTTTTATTTACCTCATCATGCGGTAATTCGTGAATCCAGTTCGACGACAAAATTAAGAGTTGTTTTTGATGCCTCTGCTAAATCTACCTCTGGTGTGTCCTTGAATGATATTCTAATGGTCGGACCCCGTATACAACAGGAAATTTTTCCAATTCTTTTAAGATTTAGAGTTTTGCCTATTGTTGTACGAGCAGATATATAGAAGATGTTTAGACAAATCTTGATTAATCCAGAAGATAGAGATTTTTTAAGAATTTTTTGGAGAGAGAATTCCCAGTATCCATTAGAGGAATATCGTTTAACAACAGTCACTTATGGTACGGCATCTGCCCCGTTTCTGTCTACAAGAGCTCTTCATCAGCTTGCCTTAGATGAGAAAAACGATTTTCCTTTGGCATCTGCAGCTGTGTTGAAAGATTTTTATGTAGATGATTTTCTCTCTTGCGGACAGAATGCGGAAGAGGTTGTGGAACTAATTAGTCAATTGACATTATTAATGAAACGAGGTGGCTTTAATTTACGAAAATGGATTTCAAATGTACCAGGAGTACTGAGGAATATTCCTGAAGAATGTAAGGAAAGTACAGAGTCATTGCTCTTGACTAATGATGGCAAGATAAAAATTTTAGGGATTCAATGGAATTTAACGGGTGATTTCTTCTGTTTCACTGCTTTAGACCATGAGAAAAAGGACAGATATTCTAAAAGAGATATTTTGTCAGAAGTTGCAAAGGTGTTTGATCCGCTAGGCTTGCTTTCCCCCTGTGTTGTTTTCTTGAAGGTACTGCTGCAAGACTTATGGAAGTTTTCCCTTACCTGGGACGAGCCAATTAGTGAAGAACATAGCAAACGGTGGACATCTTTTCGGAATGATTTAAAGGTAATTTCTAAGTTGAAAATTCCTCGATTTGTATTAGCTGCAGATAAGATAAACCTTCAAATTCACGCCTTTTGTGATGCGTCTGAAAAAGCATATTGTGCAGCAATATATATGCGTTCAGTTTCTCAGAATGAGACAATCACCGTAAATCTTTTGACATCTAAAACTAAGGTCGCACCCATTAAGACTCAGTGAATCCCAAGGTTGGAGCTTTGTTCAGCTCTTCTTTTGACAAATTTGCTAAAAGTTGTTTTGGATCACTTAAGTCTGAAAGAGAGTGAAGTATTTGCGTGGACTGATTCTATGGTTGCGTTGGCATGGCTTTCTTCAGAGCCTCTTAGATGGCAAACCTTTGTAGCAAACCGTGTTGCTAAAATCCAAGAAACACTGCTTAATATTTCATGGAATCATGTTCGCGGGCTTGAAAATCCAGCTGACTGCGGAAGAAGAGGTATGCTACCATCGGAATTAGTGAATTGTGAGCTATGGTTTCATGGTCCTAAATGGTTAAGAGAGCCATGGGATAAACCGTCTAAGGAATCATTTGAAGGCAAGGATGTACAAGAAAGTATCCTAAAGGAAGAAAAAAGGAATTGTGTTGTAAATATTTCTAAACTTAATGATGATCATCTGATTTTCAGATATTCTTCTTGGAATAGACTAGTACGAATCGTCGCATGGTGCTTAAGATATGTAGGCAATGCAAGAAAGTCGTTATCAAATCGAGTAAATGGTTTTCTCTCAGTCTTAGAGCTTTCAAATTCCACAACGAAAATTCTGAAAATAGTCCAAAACGAGTGTTTCCGTGATGAAATATCTGATTTAAGTCATCACAAATCTGTAAAATCTTCAAGTAAACTTTTGTCTTTAAACCCATTCCTGGATCATAATTGTATTTTGCGTGTTGGTGGAAGATTGACACATGCTAATGTCTCAGAAGATCAGAAACACCCAATATTATTGCCTAAGACACATCATATAACTGCATTAATTATCAAACATTATCATATAACTTATTTACATGCTGGTCCACAGCTTCTTTTAGCTGTTCTTCGAACCAATTTTTGGATTTTAAGTGGTCGAGATGCAGTAAGAAAAATAGAGAGGAGTTGCTTAAAATGTTTTAATGCTTCACCATCTGTTGGCACTCAAATAATGGGGGATCTTCCAGCCATACGTGTTAGGCCAAGTCGTCCATTCTCAAAGACTGGAATTGATTATGCCGGCCCATTTATGTGCAAGGAGAGAAATCGTAGAAATATCAAGTCGTTTAAGAGTTATATTGCTATTTTTATTTGTTTTTCAACTCGTGCTATTCATCTTGAATTGGTTTCGGATTTGACAGCTTCCACATTTTTGGCTGCTCTAAAAAGATTTGTTTCCCGTAGAGGTAAACCAGCTGAGTTGGTTAGTGATTGCGCAGGAAATTTCAAGGGTGCAAATAGGGAACTGCGTGAGTTATACAATTCCGTATCCTCCATTAGTAAGGATCAAACATTGCAGAATTATGTGGCTAATGAAGGTATCATCTGGAAATTTAATCCCCCTTCTGCTCCACATTTTGGTGGGCTGTGGGAAGCTAACATAAAATCTGTGAAATATCATCTACGTAGAACAACTGGAAATTCACTATTTACAATTGAAGAATTCTCTAAAATATTGTCACAAATTGAAGCCTGTTTGAACTCGAGACCTTTATGTCCTCTGTCGAACGATCCAAGTGATCTACAAGTCCTGACACCAGGTCATTTTTTGACTGGTGCTGCATTGGCGGCTATTCCAGAACTTGACGTTTCTGAAATTCCCCCTAATAGACTTCGTCGTTGGCAATTGACCCAGAGAGTATTTCAGCACTTCTGGAAGCGATGGAGTGGTGAGTATTTGTCTCAACTCCAGCAACGTCCCAAGTGGTTGCGTGCGACAGCAAATTTAAATGTTGGTGACTTAGTGCTAATTAAAAATGAACTTCTTCCCCCTCTTCACTGGAAGTTAGGAAGAATTGTTCAGACATTTCCGGGCCATGACGGTCGTGTGAGAGTCGCCATAGTAAGAACTGCTGCCGGAAATTTTAAACGAGCGGTTCATAAACTTTGTCCTTTGCCCTTTCATTAACATATATTGCTACTTTTATTTGTACCCCTTGAAGATTGCAAGGCCGGGGGTGTATGTTCGAAATTTATTTATCGTCTGCCAACGCTCAGTGCGAGCATTTTAGTGTAAGTTTAATTTCTAAAAAATGGCAACGTTCTTTTTTGTTGACATGTAATTTATTCTATTCTAAGAGTGTGAAACCAAGAGGGTTTATAATTAAACCTGTGATACAGTTCACTTTGTTATTTATTAAGTGTTGTGAGTTATTGACGAGATTGTGTTTATTTAATTTCAACCAGCGCGCTACAGACAACACACCATGAAGAATTCCTATGTTGGTGTGTTTCGGGTTGACACTATTTTCCAAAAGAAAGTTCGGAATATTTTTCAAAGGCAAAACGCTATCTTTTTGAATAATAATGGGTGTATAGTGTTCATAAGATAAAAGCAATAATTACAGATATAGTTATAGACTATTTTGGCACAATTATTTTAAAATACGGATTAATTTTCTTTCATTTCGGATCCAGGTTGGGTTAAGTTTGAAGTGTATTGGATTAATCAGGTGTCAGGTTAACGAAGCGTTTTTTGTCATTTTGCATGGGCTTCCGTGTTGACGAAATATCTCTTGTTCAATTCGGATCGCGCTCAACCCGACCCATGCAGGTCTCCAAAGTGAACCCTTAATCTTCTAAATTCGCGATAAAATGCATAAGATCCTATGAACATCATCCAATAAACTTAAGATATTGTTGTATGAAATTAATCCATAAAAAAATACTTTATTGAAAATGATTATCATTTCTTGTAAAGGAAAACAAAATAGTTTCTTTTTGGTCTCGGCCTCAAATAGAAAGATTAATGAAAGCTCTAATCATAAATATTTAGCAGGAAAACCCCAGTCAATTTACATTGAAAGTAATGGAACATTTGGACGTTTACCAAATGTAAGACAATTTATATTTATAAATTATTCGAATTAAAATGCTGTTTAAGACTGAATAAAGTGAAGGAAATGAAAAAAAATGTATCAATGCCGAATGTTTGTATTTTATTTAACATGCTCCATTGTATCCTAACATTAACATAACAATAAAGAAGCTATTGATATTAATTTTAGGGAAAAAATCACGAAATATTAGAGTATAACATAGTTTTTGATTTTGAATCTTTCTTTAAAAAAATCTCCGAAATTCAGTATTTTTTCTTATATTCCTCATGGTATCTCCCTCTTTAAATTTATTTTAAAATAGGGGTATTCTTGCTACATGAGTATTTTGAATGAGTTCGGACTCTGATTATTTTACTACTGCTTACTAAATAAATATCCTGGGTGACAATTTCGTATTCAAATTTAGAAAATTATGACGTGATACATTGCGAGTACTGTGCAAATTCTGAACTTTAGATTTTTTTAGAGAAAAATCTGTTTGGCTTCAGGTATGTTTAACACCAAATGCGATATGAAATGTCAGGGTTCGCGTGTTGCAAGATTGTGAAGTACAAACACGAACCAAAACGGTGTTTAAAAGCATTAAAAAGGGCATATCATTCTCTTTATAAAGAACAAATAAAAATGATGCAGCAGATTATCAAACACTTTCCAATACATTCAGAATACAGTAAAACCCCGCTAATATTAACTAATTGGGATCGGTGCCTATTCGGATTACAAAAAACTCGGATTATCCGAAATTCCGTTAAAAATAGGAAAGAAAAAGATGTGTGCTAAAACAATGTAACTTATAATTACTCAGTAGTACTACTATCTCTTGAATTCTTTTATCCAAAAGCAATAGAATTAGAATATGTCTCCCATTTTCATTAGAATAATAGATGTGCTCCTGGATGGAGTGATCTTATATTACGGCGAACTCGAGAAAAGATTCTTTCCGTGAAACTGGTGAGCCATGGGCGCGTGACGACGGAGGGTAAAGCATAGATTTTTTTCTATCTTTCTCTTACGTGCAGTTCAATGTGCAGTTCTATTTTTCCAAGAAATGAATCATCCAATTTCCTGCTATCTCATTCTCGTACGAACACGCGTCTCCCAGACACGTCATTCTCTTCTTTAAAATGGAAATCACTTGTTTTGTGTGGATCGCGTTATTTAATTTCTAATTTTAATTAATATTTTAAGCATTTCAATTACGTGAAATAAACGGAACCATCGTGTATGCTCACTAAAAGACACATTAGATGTTCTAGCACGTTTAGACAAAGACGAATCAGCCACGAAATTAGCTGCTGAATAGGGCATCGGCAAAATAAATATTAGTGATTGGAAAAGAAACGCAGCAAAATTGAAAGTTTAGTTCAACGACATCAAATAGCACGCTTAAAAAAAGTAAAACATTGAAAGTGTCACATTATGAAAATATTGGTGAGGTTCTTTACCTTTGTTTTACACAAAAGCGACAAAAAGGGGATGCCAATATCTGGCCCGCTTATCCAAGGACAGGCACTTCAACTAAATACTTTATGGTTGGAGACCCTACATTTGTTACGAGTACCGGATGGTTAGATCGTTGGAGGAAAAGGCATGAAGTTCTCCAGTTGTGCATAGCAGAAGACATATTGGTCTCTGATTACAGGGCTGCTGAAAAAATTATAAAAGAATTCGATGATTTGGTTTCATCCAATAATTATTTACCACAGCAAGTGTACAACTGTGATGAAAATGGACTAAATTTTAGAGCGCTGGCGCAAAAACGTCTTGATTGTCAAAAAGAGTCTTGTGCTTCACGTTTTAAAATGAGTAGAGAACGAGTGACATTGTTGGCTTTTTTTATAGAGAAAAATGAAGTCATTTTTAGAAATAATTATTCATACCACTCGGACACTTCTTCAGACAATGATTTATGATTTTTTTTTGTTATCTTCTTTGTTTCCATTGTAAAGAGTTTTCATAAATACTCATTAAATATTATTATTATTATTTATATTATTATTGGTATTAATGTTATTGCAAGTTGTGTTTTTGTTACTAATATTTTGTATTTATTATAAATCGTCATGTTTTGAACAAGGCAGATAGACTGAGAAACTTACAGTTTTTTTTGAGTTACTAAAGCAAAATTATAAACATTGACCATTTTTTTAACTGCTGCCAAAAGGAGGGACTAACAAATGGGTTTAGGCCATAAGTAGGAAAACACTCTCTCAGGCTAAAAGCCACCCCTTCTCCTTCCTTCTAATGTAACAGGTGATAACAAACTACCGCTCATGTTTATAGGGAAGTCAAAGAATCCTTGAGAATTAAAAAATGTGAACATGAATTCACTTCCTGCATTTTACAGGAATCAGAAAAAAGCGTGGATGACCGTTCAACTTTTTAAAGTATGGTTCGAAAAGCAGTTTTTTTGCAGTACAAAATTTAATAATAGCAACAGCTTGACAAACCGTGTTTTACTAATTTTAGATAATGCTCATCTGATCCTGCAGCAACATCATTGTGTTGTGGCAATATAAAAGCTGTTTTTCTACGACATGACGTAACAGTTTTATTACAGCCTGTGAACCAAGGAGTGCTACAAAATATAAAATGCAGCTACAGAAAGACGCTTCGTTGAAAACCGATTGAAAGAGATGGCAGTTCTGTCTCTGAACGTCAACATGTACATAATGTTGCAATAAAAGATGTGATTTATTTTGTATCGGAGTCACGAGTTACACAAAAGTGTTTAGTAAAGTCGTGAAGACGTTTTTCAGAAAGAGTTTTAGTTTATTCTAGCGATGTTGAGCAGGGAGAAGAAAACAAAAGCAAAATTCTTCCTCTTATTAAATGTAACCCAGACTGTAAATACGTAGCTGAACACACTGTAACTGAGTGGTTTTCTTGTGATACTAAAGCCAATCAGGTGTATAAACATGAAGAAATCGTCTGTTTGGTTCAGAATAAGCCACAGGATATCTCTGATCGAGAAGAAATCGATGAACCAGAGAATGTTCTCGTTTTCGATTCTGAAGCTGTAAATACGCTAGATATAGCACTGCGATATATAAAGCAGAGTGAAAATGCGATATCAACAAACATTATGTTTATGAGACGTTCGCAAAATATTGTTTCCTCTTCTGGAACAATGTCACTTCGTCAGACAAATCTGACAAATTTCTTCACTCAAAAACTCGTTAATGTAAATGTGTATGTGGTGTGTTAACCTAATGCGTTTTTTAAATGTAAATGTGATTCATGAATAATTGAATTAGTTTCTCCTGTACAAAATTATGTTTCTTCTCGGTGTACATAATTATGCATGCTGAAAAAGCACTTTTTTGTTTTTAGTACAATATTTCAGTCTTTTCAGTTAACCTGTTCAAGTATGATTTTCCAAAAAAAAAAAAAAAAAAAAAAAAAAACGGTTCGAATTAACCTTAATTTTGGTTCACAGGGTTTGGATTAGCGGGGATCTACTGTACTGTAAAAAGTCTGTACAGTTTCCAAATAGACAATTTACAAAATACATAATACAATTGTCATCAATTGTCGAAAAGATATTTCCGGAGCCCCGTGTGTGATCTATAGATTTGTATGTATAATATATCGCATGCTAAACGTTAGCTCAATTAAATGCATAGAACAGTTCAACATTTTCATTCGGCAATTTCCGTCACTAAAAGGAAATATACTAATCACTAATCACCCACTCGTGGACAGTCAACCTTTCGGTATAGGAGCTGATTAGTCCTCGAGGTGAAAACACACATCTACTAACCCGCGGAGACTCCAGTACTCGAGAACGAGCACGGAAGCTCCAGCAGGCTGGAAGACCCTGCTTAATGAAAATTACATGATTATTACAGGTAATTCACAATGGGTTGCACTATTGGGCAAACCCGAGAAATTTTACAGTTATAGTTGAAAGGGAAATATAATTGAGATTTTTCGCGTAGGCCTATACAGGAAATATAGAATTTATGCAGAGCAAGTTATATACAATAAAAGAGTTAAACTTAAAAACGCCTACCACAAATTAAAACGCATTTTCAGCCATTAATCTTCATAGCCAGTATTGTAGCTAAACACTTTTGTGTGTCACTGATAATGAACGATAATGCACACCACATTCTACAATAGCACATGGCACTACAGCTCCATGGTATGAATTTCAGTATGTTTGAAATAGTGTAATATCATTAAAATACATCGCAAACGATTTTCCCCCATAGTTCATAATGTAATGGATTTCTTTTGAGAGTGCCTGTCAAACGAACTGTAAAAGCTACATACTTCATTTTCAATTCCGAATATGACATAGTAAACCGCAATCACGTATATCAATTTCATGGTAATCACACTATGATTACACGAGTTAGAGCACTGACACAAAGACTGGCGGCAGACAGACAGACAAACAATCTAAATTCATAAACACTTTTTAACATAATTTGAAAGGGTTACGTTTCGTCAAGTGTATTCTCATACTTTAAGTGACAAAGTACACTGTAAAAATGACAGATGTTTCTTAACCGAGGAAAATATAATATAACCTCGAAAAGAAAAATACAATAGCCTCTTCCGAGTCAGTCATAATTTCAAAAAACATTCTTTATCATCAGAAATCAATATTTTTTTGGAGATTTAAAGATGTATTTATAAAACCGAAAAACTTTTACAGCCATTGTTATTCCGAAACGTTTCCGACTAGTTTTCATTGTGTATTAGTCCGTTTTCTCAAACTTTAATATCGGTTTTAGGATGCTATGAATTTTCAAGCAAAGCGTTTCATAAAAAAAGGGCAGTATTGCACTTTGTGCCAATAAATTAAGGGAGAATGAACAACGTAAATAGCACTAAATATATATATACAAAATGTACAGTCGTGGAAAAAAGAGTAAACACCCCCTACTAACTCTTCGACAAATTATCGTAGACGAGAGTTACTGGTACCAAACGATTGGAAATAAAGTCTACTTTTAAATGATATATATATATAATTTGCTTAGGGGTAATCTGCATATTAAAACGAACCCAAACCTCATTTTTTTTCAATGGCAATACCCAATTTTAACGAGATATTTCGAATCTTTGGTTCAAACTATGCCTAGACACCAAATTCCAAGTAATTTGAATGATAAGTTTTTGAATTATAAACATTCAAAATTGATTACTTCTAATGTTAAATTACATTTTCATATTTTTATTTATATCTCCTGAAATTCTGCTCCTAATGTGCTAATTTTTTATCTAGCAATAATACTGATATACCCAAACATAAATACGCTGAATTTCCAGTTTTTATAATTTTATGATATGAATTATGAAATTATTATTCGAAAACATTATGAATTGCAACCTACAATTTTTTTGATGGAATTGGATTTATTAAGTCCTTTATATAAATTATATAAATTCAAATGCTTTATATAAATTCAAAATTTCACATTTTTCTTCCAAGTAGTTTTCAAATTATGCTTAAAAAACGGCAAAATGATGGTTTAAGGGGCCGTCTATGATAGAAGTGAGTAGATATTTTGAAATTTCCTCTGCTGTCCTGTAATCTAACAGGATTCATTGACTGCTTGAGTGGTGCTTAAGGTGCCTTGATCAAGAAGGGGGCTCTCTCGGTCAACAATCGAGTACCGAACTTCAATTTGGATACAGCCCTTAAAATACGCTCGTTTTAAAAGAATTAATTTCTCGTGGTGGAAACTTATGGTACGAATTGCACAAAAATTTGTTTTTAGGCTAATTCAAGGGTGTAGAGTTCATTTATGCTGTCAGAATTTTGTATTGCTATTGAATGAAACAAAGTTATGGCTCGTTTTAATATGTAGATGGCCCCCTAAGCAAATTTTATATGCATCATTTAAAAGTAGACTTTATATCCCATCGTTCGGTACCAGTAACTTTCTTCTACAATAATTTGTTGAGGAGTTAGTAGGGGTGTTTACTTTTTTTTTCCACGACTCTTCATACAGCTGTTTCAAAGCTTCTGAAGCTCCATGATCAGTGCGAAAATTAAAAATTAAAGATTAAGATATAGGGAGCCAGAGAGACGTACCTCACAGCTGACTGTCAACGGAGAAATAGCGGTGAGCGTCGGAAAACAATCGCGGAATGAATATTCCCTTACATATGAGGAGACTTATCAGAATTCCTCAGCCACTCGAGGGGAGCTTAACCCAATGGGAGAAAAAAAGGAGGGGGGTAGGAGGAATGAGAACGAATTAAAGAAATGAGAGCCATACTTTTGAAAAATTGGGCGTACTGAGAAAATGTTTAACCAAACTGTTAGAATTTTCTTTCATGCATGATATGTTTCCTAAAAATCAAGATCATAAATTGATGAACATTTTTGCATTATTAAGCCTTCGGGAAAATTAAAATTGTGATTGTTAGACCAGCAGTGGTTAGCAAAAGCGGACTTTTTAATGTCACAATTTTTAGCATTAGTTTTATGCTCCCACAGATGGACTTTAAAGTGTCGCTTCGTTTAACCAATGTACAGTCGTGGAAAAAAAAGTAAACACCCCTACTAACTTCTCAACAAATTATCGTAGAAGAAAGTTACTGGTACCGAACGATTGGAAATAAAGTCTACTTTTAAATGATGTATATATAATTTGTTTAAGGGGACATCTACATATTAAAACGAACCATAACTTTGTTTTTTTTCAATAGCAGTATAGAATTCTGACAGCATAAATGAACTCTACACCTTTCAATTAGCCTATAAGCAAATTTTTATGCAATTCGTGCCATAAGTTTCCGAGAAATTAATTACTTTAAAACGAGCGTATTTTAAGGGCTGTATCCAAATTGAAGTTCCGAACTCGATTGTTAACCGAGAGAGCCGCCTACTTGATCAAGGCACGTTTAAGCGTCAATAAAACCTGTTTGATTACAGGATAGCAGAATAAATTTAAAATATTTACTCACTTCTATCATAGACGGCCCCTTAAACCATCATTTTGCCGTTTTTTAAGCAACGTTTGAAAACTACTTGGAAGAAAAATGTGAAATTTCGGATATCCATAAAGCAGGACTTAATAAATCTAAATCCATCAAAAAAATTGTATGTTGCAATTCATAATTTTTTCGAATATTAATTTCATAATTCATAATTCATATCATAAAATTATAAAAGTTGCAAATTCAACGTATTTATGTTTGGGTATATCAGTATTATTGTTACGCAAAAAATTAGCTCATTATGAGCATAATTTCAGGAGATATAAATAAAAATATGAAAATGTAATCTAACATTAGAAGTACTAAATTTTGAATGTCTATAATTCAAAAACTTATCATTCGAATGACTTGAAATTTGGTTTCTAGGCATATTTTGAATCGAAGATTTGAAATATCTCGTAAAATTTGGGTACTGCGATTGAAAAAAATGAAGTTTGGATTCGTTCTAATATGTATATGGCCCCCTAAGCAAATTTTATACACACCATTTAAAAGTAGACTTTATTTCCAATCGTCCGGTACCAGTAATTTTCGTCTACGATAAATTTGTGAGGAGTTTGTAGGGGGTGTTTACTTTTTTTTTTCCACGACTGTACATTTTATTGCTTCCGTAAGACATCTTGTAAATTCCAAAATGTGAAAATCTGTCTATTGGATATTTGAGATTCATGAATTGGATTTTGTTTTGTCATGATTGGTAAATTGTTTCATGTTCGATAAATATGTGTTGCAGATAAACAGCATTAGCATTAGCGTTAACATTAAAATTAATATTATTTTGTTACTCTTGCAAAAATAATATCAGTTACGCAGCTGAAAATATTTATACTGATGATGCATAAAATCCGATATTCGGGTTTCTGAAAATTTTTAATGCGATGAAAATCTACTCAGAAATGTTTCCGAAAATCAGTGACAGTAAAAGAAGCCGTTTTTGTAAAATCTTCATTAAATCTCTTAAACAGATTCATTTTTGCGTTTTCTAAAGATAAATAAACGCTTTATGTAATCGTGGTTAACTTGAAAGATATTAGTGTCTTCATAAAAGCGGTCATTTTCGTTGGAAGTTAAATTTGATAGGACAATTGATGTGAAATACATTGATTTAACGGATAACACCAGGAAAAAAATAAAAATAAAAAATATAACTGAATATAAACGTTTGTATATAAGTGTACTCAAAGAATCAACTATTGGTTCCGATAGTTTGCATTACGCAGGCCCCCAACTAGTTTTGTCAGGTGTCCCAATTAACGTGCGATGCCTTTATTTTCAAAGGTTCCTACACGTGTTCCGTTTAACCACTGCGCGGAAAGCCAAAAATTCCGATTTTCCATCATGCATAAATTCTTTTAAATTTCTTTAAGTGTCATGCTATTTGTTAGTCTGGATCAAATAGACTGAACAGAAAAACGTTTGAAGATAGAATCTATAACTAAAAATTTTTATAGCCCCTTCAAAAGAAATAACTTACAAATTTACATGCTTAGACAAAAACCTGTCTAAAAAGATTTTTTGGCTGTTCTCAGCGATTTTGTTTTTACATGCTTCACTTTATTTAGTTCCGTAAATCATGTGCAATCGGAGTCTGTTTATAACGGAATTCTGTTTTAAAATGTCATTGTCTCTACGATGGGAACACTATGAAATTTTACCTGCTCAATTAGAATTTTGTTTGAGTCTCTAGCGATTCCGCTTTCACAAGTTTCACTGTATAGGATAGTTATGTTTATTTAGTTATTGTTATATTATTTGGTTTGGTTATTATTTTATCGTTATAATAAAAAATGCTAAGACGAAACCGCAAGGGGCAGAAGAAAAAAATACGTTTTAAACAGGCTTCTTTCTTAGCAGGTATACTTGCATGGTATTCCTACCGTAGGCACAATGAAATAGTTACATTTCAGACACGATTCTGTTACAAGTTCCGTTTTCATAGAGGTTACGATACGTTTATGTCCCGATTTAGAAAAGGCTTCTTTTTGTGTCCGTATTCAGCTTTTTGCGCTACCGAATCTGTCAATATTACCTCTCACTCAATCCGTTTTCTAAATACGTCATTTTTCAAAAAAAAAAATCTCCTTTTTATATTTTCCTAACAAATTTTGTAGAAAACTATCCAGCAGTTATTTATTATTTTTTTCTTGCAAACCTTAATTCCTAGTACTTGAAAGTTTATTTATAAAACCTGCTATTAAAAAAATGGACACATGGGAGCCGGGACTAAATTCTGTTGCCTATATATGACTGCTATTCGTTAGTTTAAAGATATTTAAAACATTTTTTGCCGCAGTAATTTATATATATATATATATATTGATTCATATTAATATTTTGTAATAAACGGTTCGTATTACTGACAAAAGATTGAATAAAAAATATATCTTTATTTGTTCAAAACTTTTAAATGAGTCCTACAAAACGAACCATGAATGTAAATTATATAAAAAAATGATTATATTCAGACAACGATCAAAACAGCAAAACAAAAATATGACTTACATCAATAGATTCTAAGAGTATTCTAAAACGTCATGGAAATTCAAACTGTTAAAACAAAAGATTTCAAAGCACATAAGAAGGATAGGCATGTTCTAAGTTTCTGCAGAGTATGAAAAACTGTAAAGTGAAAATTGCGAGCGGTAACCAAAAAATGTAATTAGGTAAAACAAGCGTTCTAATTTTCATAGAAACATTTTTTTGATTCAGGGATTTATTTTCACAAGGCAATTATTTTTAAAAAAAGCGAGTTTTCGATCCACCAACAATCTGATTGTATTAAACTAGTGTCATAGCTGAGCTAATGACGCACATGCTGTACAAAATTAAAAGGAAAAAAAAAACAATAATTATTTCACCAGTACACATCTGGAACACTAAGGATTAAATAAAGGACTTACAAAATAAACATCGCAAAACAGTTATCATATCGCAAACAGTAAAATATAAAAAGTTCTCAAATCTAATGCAATTTTGCATTTAACACAGTTGATCCATTTGTTTTAAATTTGCAAAGAAATAGAAACAGTCTTTCTACAATTCATTATTATCCTGAATCATTAGAAACGCATCAAAAATGAATTAGATAATATTGAAGCGCTAAAGAAATTGCTTACTAAAGAAATTATTTAAAAAAAAAGTTTTTGCGATGTTTTTAGGAGTTATGTAACTTTATGTTAATATTTAAAAACGTATTTAAAAATATAATTATTGTTAAATAATAGTGTAGCTGATTTGCAAATACACATAATATTTTGTTAATAAGTATGTTTAGTTTCCTGTAAGTTTACGAAATATATATATATACATACATATATATATATATATATATATGAGTGGTTTATTATCGCCTTTTTTCAAAACATTTTTTTGAGTATAGGTGATGGAAAATTTCTCCAAGGGATGATAATTTGACAAAAGTCATCTTTTCCTTTGAGAGATTTGTTTTTTACTCGCAGCCGAGAATATTAGCTGTCAGTTTTTATTTCTTTAAATGGAAATTGTTATTGTTACACTTTCTTTTGGAAAAACAACTTCCAACACATATTCCATGCTCGTTTCATTTGAACTTACTTTATATTTAACACTTATGGACATAGTTGAAAAGAGTTTAAGAATTCTGATTGCCCATTCTCCAACTCTGCTAATCGCACTTGGGTTGAATGTAATTTTTATGTTATTAAAGTTAAGTGTAGAATTTTAGCTTTTAAAAATAACTTTTAATAAACATAATGACATTTAAACGTATCAATGAGGTTCATTACATTAATCTTATCTAATAAGTAGCATTTATAGTCCGTTTACAGGTATGTACAAGATAAGCCCATTACATTTTGATCTATAATAAAAATGCGTTTGCGATGCATGGTACGATATTTCAGTCATAATGATAGCTATAGATATATCTATCTACAGATATCTACGGATGTATAGTGAAACTTTTTTTAAAGATTATATTGATTTTAGCATTTATAGTTCATTTAAAGAGGAACTCGAAAGTACTCTGTTATACGACCATCGATAATTGGTTGAAGTGCGTTTTAAACTGTGTTGCGTATTTTTAAAATTAACTAATTTTCATTAAAGTACGTTGTATGCATACTACATATACGCCACACATACAGATCAGCAGGTTACAGCATCATTTTTACAGTGTATGCATTTAATTTATTATTTACATTCACTAATAAAATGAAATTTCACACTTTTTTTTAAGTGAAATGATGGTTTATTTATTTTTCCATTTATGGTTTAATTCTTAAACTCATTAGAAAAAAGTTTTGAATATGTGATTATCTTGTAATATGTAAAAAACTAGATTATATAGGCAACATACTAGGAAAATAATTATACGCGTTTAAGAATACGAGTTGGAACCCGTCGAAATTCGACGAATTAAAATGTTTAGAATGGAACTGTTAGATCGAATTTATAATAAACCTACAAAAATAATTATAATAAAAAATTCGTCTTGCATTGGTTAGACAACCTCTTAAAACAAATAATGTTTTTAACCTAAAATTACCAAAATGTTATTTCCACAAACTTCAACTGCTTAAATTATTGAAAAATTAAACTGTATTAGAATACGTAATCAAGATCAGTAATCATGTTGAAGTTATCGATTGAGGCACTTCTGTTTGTTTTTACGGGATGAAAAATCAGTAAAAAGGATTTCGCTTTGTCACATCATAAAATTTCCCCACATAAAATCTAAACTGTACGTTATTTTCACATTCTCAAAATTTACATACGCACCACTCAAATCACAATTTAAAAGTATTTTAACGCACAATACATTATTAATGAATGTATTTCCAAACTTACAGTCACGGTTGTCCGATATAACTTTTCACGTGAACATTCGCACATAAGTTCTAATTTCAGTACCCGCAAAAACTTACCATTCAGAAATTTACTTTTTGTAGCTAGGAGTCGTTCGGTAGCTTTATCGCCCCGAGACCTCTCTTACCGGTTTTCGGTGTCTTTAATTTGTATAATTTCTCTTTTAAATTTGTCCGGTTTCAATTTTTGATTTTTTTTCTTTTTCAGTCCTTGCTTTTGCTAGAGTGTCTTATACTCGGGACGTGGCCGGCGACCTAAGAATCTAGCTTCCACAAAAGAGTCGGAATAAGTGGAAGAATAAAGGGCTGCAGACGAAGAGAGCAGTTGCCTTTAGTTGTCATAGTTTTGGCCAAATATTTAGTTTTATCAAAGAAAATGACAGTTTTGTTTTAAATATGACATCATTTTTACTTACTGAATCATTTTGCCTAACGTCTCAAACTCAGTATCAGCGTAATGTAAAAGTATTGGATCTTCTTCAATCTTTTGATCTATGAAGAAGAATGTGTGTGTTTTTTTTAATGGCTGACGTCATTTTCTATACAAAAATTAGAAAACAGTTACTTTTATTTGTAATATGAAAATGGCATCAATAAGGATAAAATAAATAAATCATGATTAATTTCCCTTTACTTTTAATAGAAATGGAGTAATTCAGTTGCCACGATTAGAAAAACTGTATTTAAAACTACAAAAAATTAATATCTCAAAAATAAATTGAGATACAGCTTTCAAACAAATTGCATTCAAAAGAGCATTTTTTTTCTCATACGACGGTGTAAAAATTTAAAATGTGCGATGTTTATAAGTTTAAAAAATTGCAGTAGAGAAAATTGCTAAAACGAAATTTTATTTCAAATTTCAAAGTGTTGCCATTCGCAAAATGACGTATGCGTTACGCACAGATATGTTTGTCCTTTATAATATAAATACTGGATTTTTTATGTAGAACACTACACTGCAAAAAAAAAAATAAACCGACCCAGCTCGGAATAAATGCGTAAAAAAAGGAAATAGTCAATAAAACGGTATTTTACTGATTTTATTCCGATTTTACGGATTTTATTCCGAGTTGGGTCGGAAATTTTTCCGGTACGATAAGGGAAACTATTTTTCCGATTCCTACAGGAAAACTGGTCGCATTTTTTTTTTTTTTTTTTTTTTTTTTTTTTTTTACAGTGTATTGAATAATCCGCTCTCCATATCCTTTTAAAGTCTACTGTACATATTACACAGAATATGACAACTACACATTCTTGTGGGCTACGACAGAAAATCAGGAGAACCATTATAGTGATGAGTAATAACATTGGGTGATAACATTTTTTGACTAAAAATACTGATAAAAATTACTAGTTAAAAAAAATAACGTATGAATGACAAAATATACAAGTTAACGAAATAATTTAAAAGTTTTCTGAAATTATTTACAAATTAACAAAGACCATGTTGGTGTAGAACCCACAAACATAAACACAATTTTCCTCTTTTGGGAGTAACATGCTAAAAGATATGTTAATCTAAGCATATGCGATAATGTGCATTGCATATTTTTTAAATAATAGTGACAATGTCCAACGTGGAGTAACCTATTTTTATAAAGATAATTTATTGGAGCTTGGACTGCTTTCAGCACTTTTTATAAAACATAAATATTTTTAGAATCACGGCAAAGTGCAAAATAAAGGGGTCAGAAATAGAACTTTTTTTCAAATGGCTGCCACTTTATTGATTTTAGATTTTTTTGACCTCAAAGTGCTTGAAGCTCCAGATAATATTACTTATTTTCATAAGCCCTAACGCAAACTGGTGGCAAATGACGCATGATCTATGGGATTAGAAATGCGAACGATAACCCACATAATAATGTTTTTTTTTTTAATGTTATTAATAAGTGACATGCAAAAAATCCGGGGGTAAAAAAAATTCCGGCCTTGTAGAGGAAAATTCTCAATTAACAACATTTTTTAATATTATGTATTATGTACAACTTCTATAAATCATACACAGGGCTTATCAAAACAATTCGTAAGCATTAGTGTCTATGGGCAGGAATTGTTTAAAGCTTTATTTTCCAGCTTAATTGTATTTAGTATGCTAAAACATTTCTAGTACATAAATAAATTCATATACAGAGGTAAACAAAGTGCTGTATTCTTTACCGCTTATTAATGGTAATTTCTAAAAGCTTGTGTTTAGTTATCTTACTAATTTCGTTTTACCTGCATTAAATTTTATCATATGTGTTCATAACATGTCTGTACGTAATATACCTGGCTATACAAAATTAGACGAATAAATTGCCGTATTTTGGGGGAAAGGAGTGATATTAAATTTTATATTTGTTACACATTTTCTAAGTTAACAAAATTTTATTATACTACGTAGTATATATACAAATCTATAGATCATACGCAAGGCCGCTCAAGATAATTTGACTAACTTTCTGACTATACGCGTTAATTCCTCAAATTGGCTTTTCAAATGTAATGTGTTTTCGAAAAGATATATATATATATATATTTCTTTTTTCCCCACTTTTTTTTTTGAATTTTCACAATCGTTATTATTTCAACATCTAACATTAATAAAAAAAAATCTCTCTTATTATTTTTTTCTTTATTTAGTTTTAATTAATTCCACTTGTTTTCAATTTAAATACTTAAATAATTAAATTTGTTTTTTTACTTTAGGCTATAATTTAGTTTGAAGTATATTTTATTTTATCCCTTCATATCCTACCAAATAATCCACCTGTACTATTTCTGCATTCTAATTTAATCTAATTATCTCATTCTAAAGTGCATAACATATTATGAATTTTTTTCTGTTTAAATGCAAATAAGACAGTAATTTTTACTTCCACTTTTGATAGTTGATTTTTTTTAATTTTATTAAATTTGAAATGTTGAAATGCTGTTAATAATAATTATAAAAATGATTAGCTACTAAGTAATGTTTTTCTTTTTTCATTTCTCACTAATTTTAAATTTCTTATTTAAATCAGTGGAAGAAAAAGAAATTTTGTTTTTACAAATGTTTCTTTAAATCTCAAAATTGTATTGGTTTCGGAAGTTTCTAACGATGAGAATGCTTTTCGTAGTCATGGGTATTTTGGACGAGCTTATTGTATATTTTAGTATCTTGTTATATTATATTTTACTGGATTAAGAAATATATGCATATTTTATAATGTATATGAAACGATATTTTCATGCGATTGAATAAAATAAGTAATTCCATCACTTAAAAAAAAAAAAACACACATCTGATTGAAAATTTTATTAATAAAATTACATGATCTCAAAGCATCAGATTACAAAACTCCCAAATAAAGTTGTATTATTTCTATATTAATAGGAAGCGCCGTATGAAAATTTCTATTAACTAAAATCAACGACTCTTTCTGAGATTTATAAAAAATATTGCGTAACAAATAAGCAAAAAATGCAAATAAGTACAAATAAAATTCATTCATTTTCGGAAATGCTTTCACAATACTCGCGATTTATTTTAAAGCAGTGAGCAATTTTGTTCACTGAACGAAAAAAAAACGTTCATTCAACTAGAAACAAATTATTTTTGTTTTCTCAAACAGAAAAAAAAAAGATTTCTTAAACATTTTTCACGAGTCTATTGTTTATTGCATTGTATTTACTTCAAAGAATTTCAGATAAAGACAAAAAAAAAAAAAAAAAAGAACACAGCGTTGTCTGAAAATTCTTTCACATGCAACCAAGGAGGTATTAAATAAAGCCACATTTTTGTGGCATTAAGTATTTTTCTTTTAGTGCATGATAAATTCTTAGTTTTATAATAATAAATTACGTAGCACATCCATTTTTTGTTTTCATATCTTTATTTATTCAAAGTTTTCCAAATAAAAGCATTAGCAGGTAGCGGACGAAGTTTTTCTTCTTTTTTTCAACATCTTGATTTAAAAAGAACTTATCAAAAACCTGCATAAAAATTACATTTCCATCTTCAGAATACAAAAAGCAACACAAAGAATGTATAACAAATTACAAAAGTAAAGGCAATTTTGAAATATAGAATGAATCAATTTATCTGAGGTGAAAATAGAAACTTCTTTTCAGGTATCATGAGCTTACATTCATAAACGATGATATTTTGAATAAAGCATAATGTTATCGGTTTTAACAGAAATAAAACTCTTTTAACATATTTTTTAAGAATAAACATTTTTATTGTAATGTAAATGTCAAAATAAGTGTTATTTTATCTAATTTCATTGAGTTTTTTTAAAACTACATACACTATCCTAAATAAGTTAACTTACTTACAAAACTAATGTCTTTCTAAACGTAAAAGGTTTCATTTGGAGATTTTAAAGAAAGAAAAACCTTTATTATCTGGAAACTAAAGAAATTTAATTATCTTATGCATGTTTAGATCAATAATTTCACAAACAATAATCAGTAAAAATAACTCCATTTTAAAAGTTCTGCATTCAAGCGATATCGCTATTTAAAGAAATATTCAAAAATTTAGATAAAAATTCTTACACTTAATAAACTAGTACACAATTTATACAATACGTTTTTCCAAATGACTTCTGAATATAATTTTCTATTAAACATTTTCTGAAATAAGGATACATCGAATAAAATAACATTATTTTTACATCCTCTGTCAAATATAACTCATAATTTATTACTGATATGAAAGATGAATATGTTTATGCATAAGAATTGCAATCAAAATTTCTTTTATATCATGATTAAAGGGAAATCATATTTGCATTTAAACAACTTCCTTTTTCAAAGAAAATGTCAAAGTATCCCAAAATTACTAATCGATGCAATGCGACAAAGTTCAATATATTATGACAGCTGCAAATAATTATAAAATTTACGTAATGTTATTTGATCTATTTATATAGATCAAAGAGATACTTAAACCAAATTTAAAATTTATTATTGTCATCAATATAGGAATTTATTTTAAAACACAGATTTAAAAGACTTGTTCTACTACAATGTTGCTCATTTTCAAAATAAATGGGATTTGCAAAGTATTGTAAATAATAGTTCAATGAGTTTTAAGAAAGATAATGCAGCTCTTTCTACTATTAAAATTTCCTTTGTATTACACTGATTTAATTATTCTACAAAATAGATATGGATGACTGCATGGATGAATAATTACACTTGGGAACACACATTTGGTTCACTTAGATCAGGCACTTGCTTTCGCAAATTATTGGCATCTAAATCCAAAAATGAACCCAGTATTTTCCTATCTTATATTTTTTTCTAAATTTACATAAATTAATATTTAATTTAAAGACAAATACGAAAAGCAACCTTTAGTTTTGACAACCATTAAGTTTTCAATTTTAAAAAACTTACTGCTATATTGACAAAAACGTCTTCATTTCAATAACATGTAAAAATAATACGCACATTATATATAATACATTACATTTACAGAATAATGCAACACCGTTGAAAATAATACACAATACAAAATAATTTTAATTAGAAATTTAAACAGTTCACTAAATATTCTTTCCCTTCATCGATCACCTCTTGCTTATTTCAGCTTAAGTATTATAATATAATCTGAACCCAACTACGTGTGCGGTTCTATCGGATCGACACCTTAGTATAATATTAGATGAAAATTTCCAACTGGGCGAAAAATGTCCGGACCAGGATTCGAACCCGGGACCTCCTGGCTGAAGCCGCCAGTGCTCTGCCATCTCAGCTATCCCGGACGATTCTGGTCGAACTTTTTCACCCAGCTAACCTTGATGATTACAGCATCTGGTCTGAAACCTGGTTCAGCTCAACAGAATAAATCTCAGGTAATGGAACTCCAGAAATCGCTGGATACGAAATTACACTAGATTAATTTTAACACAATTATTCTAATTGGTAAACAAATCATATTAGATGTAAATTTCCTTAGTATAAACTTATCTTGGCTTTACTTATAATTTATAAACTAAACTATTCAGCACTGTTTTAAAGTAGGCAAGGTAACCTAAATAAAAAAATCATCAATGCAAGTATTACAAAATGTTTGAATTTAGACAAACAAAAAAAATAAGTTATAGCAAATTTATCATCATTTATCCAGAAATAAAACTATCATAAATGAAGATGTTATTAAATTTAGGGTCGGTCAAAATACAACTATAGTAAGTAACTAAATACTACCTATTGCAATCTCCCATGTGTTGGAATTTCTGAAATTTTTTTGCAGATCTAAACCGATCATGACCCCTAAACTCAAAACCACCGTCAGTAAAAAACTTTATCTATCTATCTATCTATCTATCTATATATATATATATCGCTTTTTTATAGACACAATAACTTCCATGATTCTGTCCAATACTCTTCCAAACTGATACATAAAATCAAGGGACATAAAATCTCGATCAAGTTCGTTATTGGGCAAAATCGGACCAACGCGGTGGAAATAGAGAAGGGTTTTGTAACAGCTCGAAAAACTCCATATCTTCTTAGTATAATACATATCGAATAAGTTTTAATTTATTATTACTTCTAAAAAAAGGGCCAAAAATTTACGTATGACAGATTTTTGATAAAATAAAAAATGGACTCAAGGGGCGAAAAAATAGGGTATTCGGGAGGAAAAAATACATAATTTCGTCAATTCTCAAGATATCAAATACAATTAAATGTATTGTGAATCTTCTTAATAGCATCTACAACTTTTTGATAGGACCAATTCCTACCGCAAAACAAAATTAAAAACGAAAATTAAAAAAAGGGTGGAGGGGTGGAGCAGTAAAAATTCCATAAATTCGTCAATTCACAAGATATAAAATCAGCATGAATTTATTATAAATCTTCTTGACATTATTTACAACTTTTACATTGACAAGTTTCTGATAGGACCAATTCTTACAGCAAAAAACAAATTAAAAATACATAGCGGTTGAAGAAAAAAATCATCGTATTAAGGATGTACTCAAATCCAAACTGCTTTTTTTCCTACTCATTTTTAAATTCATTTTTGCTCTCAAACGCATACAATTGGTAGGTTTTCATATTCAGAAACTATATAATGTACTGTAATGATACATTTTGTGGTAGAGGCAGAATATATTTTTAAAAATTATGTCAAAGTGGGCATTTTGAACTGAACTTCCCGAAGCCATTGCGTTGGAAACGAAGAATATTATCCTACTGAGAAAATAATTGTTTATAAATCAAGTTCTAATTAATTGATCGAAAAAGATAATCGGTCGCTTCTAAATCTCTTCAAAAATCACGTCAGCAAGTTTTATGTTTTCTCTTTGAAAAATGAATCTGAAAATGTGTCAGAAAATTTCGATTTGTAGGGCATGGAAAAGTATTTCTTTTTAATTCCACCTTAACGTGATTCTGATAAAACTAGATTTTATATAAAATTGCAATTAAAAACTCGTCAAAAGCGGCCAGATAAAATTGTTAAAGTGGGTTTATCTCTAATCATGATTTAGTTTTTGTTGTTGAAATTTGTACTTAACTTCAAAATCTACCTGCACTTGTAGGCTGAGCCGGCAGGGATTTTTAAATTATAATTTTTTCCATATTACTTTGTGTGTATCAATTATATAAATCTATTACTGAGCGGTCATTGCCAAAAGTGTATTTTCATTTATGGTATGTGTTTTTAATTTTAATAAAATTTTTGCATACTATATGTGGCGTATAAATGCTACAGATGCTAAACAGGGATACACAAAAAATTGTAAATGTTACTGAGTATGCGGATATTTCAGAGGTGTCAAGTAATTAATTAACCCTTAGATATTCTATTCAAAAGGGCAAAGTTGTAATGCAGTTTTCTCTGTGTTTATATTAATTGTTTAAAAAAAGTTAATTGCGAATATGAATGTAATCCTTGAGAGTATTAACCATTGTTCAATGTATTAAAAATGCATTAGAATTAATTATATTACTTTAAATAATGCTCTTATTACAGTGAAACCCGGAGCTTAGTGAACGTATTAACAGGGGCTTGTCCGAGAGAGGTTTAAAGGTGGTTTTTAATTATATTATGCATTTAAGTCGAACTACACTTAGTATACGTAGAGATGTTTGTAGAATATAAATAAAATCATCCGCACAAAGAATTAAAGTCATGACCGCCTATGGATGATTCATTCTGGCAGAGTGATTTTAGTAGCATTAAGCGTGTTTTAGCCTGAATTAAATTCCAGATTAATAGGTGGCGAATATAAAAACGTAGTAGGTAAAATACAGGGCTGTATTTCAGGGATTTGTAGGAAAACTATTCATATATATTTCCGTCTAGTGGGATAAGTTTCTGAAGATGAATTTACAACCTATTACTGGTTTTCTTAAAAAAACTAAATTTTCTCATGTTATATACGAATTTATTGATCCATCGGAGGGCTCCACAAAAGAATTGGAGCACATATTTGGTTGTGGACGGTTACTGCTGTGTTGTAGTTTTCAAGTGTTGGAAAGTGCTTCATAATCTGCGTTTGATGCAGGAATTTTCCTTTTTATTTTAATTAACTTTACAGAATACGTATTTTTATTATCTTTAACTCGATTGAAAGTACAAGATTTCTGATAAATAAATTGGAAGACTAACTTTACGATGAAATATACTAATAACAATAAACTTAATTTTTTATTTCTAAAGAACATTTTGAATCGCATTACTGTATTCTTCATTATTTACTAAAGCCGCTCCTTTGAGTATTTCATCCATTTAGCCGAAGGGAATCTGTTTTCTTCAGTAACATTCTTGTAGCGTACTGATATTTTGATTTCCTAAATGCGTTTAACTTTCAACTCTCTAAATCTCCTTAAGTGCACATGAAATATACAAAACGCGTAGCAAGTGAGTATTTGAGTATTTCACCCATTTAGCCGAAGGGAATCTGTTTTCTTCAGTAACATTCTTGTAGCGTACTGATATTTTGATTTCCTAAATGCGTTTAACTTTCAACTCTCTAAATCTCCTTAAGTGCACATGAAATATACAAAACGCGTAGCAAGTGAGTATTTGAGTATTTCACCCATTTAGCCGAAGGGAATCTGTTTTCTTCAGTAACATTCTTGTAGCGTACTGATATTTTGATTTCCTAAATGCGTTTAACTTTCAACTCTCTAAATCTCCTTAAGTGCACATGAAATATACAAAACGCGTAGAAAGTGAGTATTTGAGTATTTCACCCATTTAGCCGAAGGGAATTTGTTTTCTTCAGTAACATTCTTGTAGCGTACTGATATTTTGATTTCCTAAATGCGTTTAACTTTCAACTCTCTAAATCTCCTTAAGTGCACATGAAATATACAAAACGCGTAGCAAGCGAGTATTTGAGTATTTCACCCATTTAGCCGAAGGGAATCTGTTTTCTTCAGTAACATTCTTGTAGCGTACTGATATTTTGATTTCCTAAATGCGTTTAACTTTCAACTCTCTAAATATCCTTAAGTGCACATGAAATATACAAAACGCGTAGCAAGTGAGTATTTGAGTATTTCACCCATTTAGCCGAAGGGAACCTGTTTTCTTCAGTAACATTCTTGTAGCGTACTGATATTTTGATTTCCTAAATGCGTTTAACTTTCAACTCTCTAAATCTCCTTAAGTGCACATGAAATCTACAAAACGCGTAGCAAGTGAGTATTTGAGTATTTCACCCATTTAGCCGAAGGGAATCTGTTTTCTTCAGTAACATTCTTGTAGCGTACTGATATTTTGATTTCCTAAATGCGTTTAACTTTCAACTCTCTAAATCTCCTTAAGTGCACATGAATTATACAAAACGCGTAGCAAGTGAGTATTTGAGTATTTCACCCATTTAGCCGAAGGGAATCTGTTTTCTTCAGTAACATTCTTGTAGCGTACTGATATTTTGATTTCCTAAATGCGTTTAACTTTCAACTCTCTAAATCTCCTTAAGTGCACATGAAATATACACGTAGCAAGTGAATGAATTGAAAAGACGAATTCTGGTTTTCGTATTCATAAAAAATAATAATATCTGAAGGCTTTAAATTCCAATATTCGTGAATATAGAATAATTTAGACAATGTAATGTTAAAAATTTTATGCTGAGATCAAACAAATTTTGGCACCAGCAGCTGCAACCGTAAAATAGTTGCTGCACCAAAAATGAGTTCAATCTAGCACAAACAGTTTGAAATCGGGTGTGGTGGTTACTTTTTGAATGTAAATATTCGCTATGGACAATTTTTAAAAAGTTCGAGATTTAAAAGGGCAAAATGAGCAGAAAACATTCTAAAAATGCTCTCAATTACGATTTATTTAAAACTGTTAGGGTTAGAAACTTTAGATTTGAAATGGCTGTTACTTTTAAGAAGTAAATAATCGTATAGACCCGTTTTTAAGAAAATCGAAATTTAAAAGACTGTACGAGAAAAAAAAAGTTCTAAAATTGTGATCTCTGTGATACTGCTGGGCTATAAACTTGAAATTTGGAATGGAGGTTATTGTTAAGATTTAAATTTTTGTTAAGAATGGTTCTACAAAATCGAAATTTAAAAAGGATGAAATGAGCGGGAAACATTCTAAAAGCATTCTAAAGTATGAATTATCTGAAACAGTTTGAGATAGAAACGTGAAATTTGCAATAGATTTTACTTTAGAGACCTAAATGCCACTACATAACAATTACTTTAAAAAATACGAAATTTTAAAATGTCCTGGAGCAATAAACGTTTCAAAATTTCGATTTCTGCGATATAGTTTATATACAGGGTGTCCCAATGCACAAATTCTGCACAGCTAGATTCCTTGCTTGGAGTTCATAAAACGTGTTCAAAGAACTATACCTATACGACCCATAGTTTTGAAGGAAAATGCGAAAAATAGTATGATGTCCTATCCAGTGCAAGGGAAAAAAATTGGAATTACGATAATCGGTATTTGCGTATGACTGCAAATGAAGACGCTCAAAGTATCAACCGCGCTTATTGAATTGAAGCATGCATGCGCGCGCCGTGGAATGACGCTCTTTGAATCGTTTTTAAAGGGCTGGTTTTATCATCCTGTGGTTGCAGCTATCGCAGCACAAAAAGTTTTAACAGTGTGAGTGTATATTGTATGTATAGAAAAACGTGCGCTTGTTAAATTATAAAATGTGCTTTTTTTAATGTAAATAAGATCTCTTGAATAGCTTTACTTTGCTCTTGAATTTATGCGACAATTTCACAGATTGTGTATCATGGCTCATTTGTAAAATTGTAGATGCGAATTTTTGTTTACTGTTTCACCCACAGGGTATATTATACAGAGATGAACTCCTTTTTAACACTTTCCAGCAAAGTTAAAAAGCGTTTATGTATTCGGTTTGTCTGTCTGCCGCCTGTCGTCTTTCTGTTCGTGCTCTGTGTCATGTCAATAAAGTCGGATTGCAATGCAATTAATGTATTGCAATAGCGTCCGACGAAGTAAAAGTTCTTTCTATCATCGAATAGCGTACGGAGAAGTTGAAAGTACTTTCTTTCATAGAATGTCGACGGGGGAAAAACTAGTTCATCGAATTTCCGGCAGGGGGTCTCACGTGCGCCAGCAGAGAGAGAGGAAAGGAAAAGAAAGGAAATCAGAGACGGCGGGAATAGCGACGAAAGATGTCGTTAGCTAAGGAGCTCTGTGTGAGCCGAATGTTTATGTTATTGTTTTAAGAACGTGGTGATGGTGATTTTAAAAATAAGTCTGGAATGTGGCTTATAAAATCCGTGAAGAAATCTATATTTTTTTCCGTGTACATATGTAAATAGTGTTGTTTTATTAAAATTGCTCTGTTGAGATATTGAATTGCGTATTAATGCAACATTTATATTAGCTGTAGTGGTTGTTATTGGAGTGAAGACATCACAATATGTTATTGACATTTAGCAGAGCACATTGGTGTCTTAACAGTTCGTTTGCAGGGTTACTCCAAATAATTCCGCTATAGTGTGGTCTATGGATAAAAATCGTTTGCATTGCATTTTATATGTTCAAACATATTGACATATATCACTGACAAGGGAACCACTTTAGGTGTTGCTCGCACCTAGAATCGAGACCTGGTGCATTTTGTAGCCCTATGCATAAAAGTTAGAGAACCGATAAAAATTCTTTGTTAAAATCATATTTTATATATTTATAATTTTTTATTATTGGATTTTTATTTGTTAATTTTACACCAAAGAGAGTTAATTCCCCAGATATGGCACTTCAAAATTTTCACTAGCTTTATACTTGTAATAGGTTTACGTCCAAACCATTACAACACGGTGCGTAGCGAAAATACTGAGCTAGGGTTGCCGGAAAACTGTACGGGACGAAAATGACGCCAATCTTTCCCCGCCAAATATGTAAATATAATATTGTATTTTTATTTTTAATCAAATTCGTAGGTTCTTGAAGGAATTTTAAAACTTTTTCAACATTTTATAGTTATTAATGACTAATTTATATTTTTAACTATTTTTTTTAAAAAAACTTTTACTTTAACAGCCCGAAAAGTGGTCTCGAAAATTGCATTTTCAGAAAGTTAATCTGCTGTAAAATCAAAAAATATTATTTTAACAAAAAAATTTTATCGATTCTCAAACTTCCTATTATAGAGCTTTAAAATGCACCAGGTTTCAATACTAGGTGCGAGCAACACCTAAAGTGGTTCCCTTGTGAGATACTGTGCAAGATACTATAGAGTAGGATGTGCATAGCAAAATTTATCGTTCATTGATAGAGGCACACAAATGAAATCCGTTACTGTACGTACATTGATGGAAGTATCTATTGTGGTACGCGTTTTAAAATTTAACTCTTTTTTAACACTTTCCAACAAAATTGGAAAGTGTTTATACATTCAGTTTATCTGGCCGACTGTCCACGCTGTAACTCCCGTAAGTAGACTAGAATTTTCATGCAATGGATAAAGGTTACTTAGGGTCCCCAAAACATGTTTGGTATTGTATAGGAAGTATTTAGGTTTAATAGTTCATTGACAGGGTTACTCAAAAGAATTCCATTCCATTAGTGTATAGGAGGGAAAATCGTTTGCGGAGTATTTTAATGACTTTATACTACTCTTAATGTATTGAAACTGATACAAATCACTGAATTTCACTATGATCACGTTAGAACAGGACATTCATAGCATTTTTTATTCATTTACAGGGACTAACAAAATAAATCGATTACAGAACTGTCTTTGAGTAATAATTTCTGGAGTGTACGTTTTAAAATTCAGTACGAGCTTTTAATTTTAACTAATTTTTTGCAGGTTACTCGTTATACATAAATTCTATACCTTCTATACAGCACAAAAGTGTTCACGGACTCTCCTCCTTATTAAAGGAAATTACTGAAGGGGAATTTTCAACTCAAATATATGCATTTCTTGGGTGAACTAAATTTTGGCATGCTTGTCGTTAATAGATGTAAACCTATATATCGGATACAGGGATACTCAAAGAATTCGATTAATTTTCCGATTGTAGAGGGAAACAGTTGAAATTGGGTTTTAAAATGTGTTATGCGTTTCCATAGGGTTGAATTAGACTTAATATTTTAACTTATGAAACGATGAAGTTTTGTTACATTATTCTGAATGTGTTGGAAAGTGTTTAATAATCTATGCTTCACGCATGATTTTTCTTTCTTGTTTTACTATTCCTTTGTGTTTAAGTGTCCTGTAAATCCTATACAGGGCTGCACAAATGATATACAGTGCATTTTCGTTTAGGGACGGAAATCGCTGAAGGAGAATTTTTAACTGTGTTAATACGTTTCCTAACTGAGGTAATATTTAGCATACTATTTAGTATAGATACGAATTTATTAATCATATATACACAGCTGAGCACTAGATTTCATAAATTTTCCCCCTCTATTGAAGATAATTGGTGAAATTCTGTTTTTAAATCTGTTATGTGTTTTTCAAATACTCTATTTAGAAACAATCTGTCACCTTTTTAAATTGTGAAGTTTTGTTACAGTATTCTGAACGTGTTGGAAAGTGTTACATAATCTATGCTTGAAGCACGATTTTCGTTCTTGTTTAAAATAGGACAAACATTCAACTTATAGTTATAAGTCTTACGAAAATTTATACAGGTGCAAACTATTTTCAATAGAATATTCTAGAACAGAGGGTGTACTTTGATAAAGCAGAAAGTTTAGCTTCTGTTAATGTTTTTGTAATTTGTGCTACTACGGAAGATTAGCTAATTTTTTTCTACATTTTTTCTATCCCATTTATGCATTCCTTAGGTTTTAATCAATCCTTTCTTTGAATATTTCAACAATTTAGCCGAGGAGAATGAAATATTTATTCAAAGCATAACTAGATTTCTTAAAATTCGCAAAATTCGCTTAAGGGCCGGATAAAATATCGATCCTAAAGCTCAAGTGAATTAATTGAATCGTTTTTGAAATATATATTTTTTGTTCAAAGAAAATTTTGTGGTTTTGCATTAATAAAAAAAAATTGTCCTCTCTAAAGTATTTAAAATCATGAGTTCTGAATCAAACGTATCGGGAGAGTGGATAGGAACGGGACTCTTTTATAAAAATAAGAATATCAACTTTGTTTGACACAAAAACAAAAATTTCCTCTTATAAAATATGAAGTGAAAACACTTTCGAATGTCCTTGAACAATATAGAAACATAATACTCAAAAACAATTTTATAATTAAAGAAATTTTAAGTTTTAAAATGTATCCCATACCTCCCCACTAACAAGGAGGTATAGGACAGCTATAAAACGATGGATGACGAAGCACAAATAGTCTAGTGTCGGCTACATAGACAATCTAACAAAGATTGTAGGTTAATAATGTCTGTGCCAACATCCAATTCCAGTGTAGCCGTCACGGGAAGGAAAATTAGGATTATCAGACACAGATGGCATTAAAAAATCACCAATTCAATTTATTTACAATTTGAAGTAAAAAAATATATTGTAATCAATGTTATAATTAATATATTAGCCTCTTAAAAAATTTTTCATATTAGCAATTTACATTCATTTTATTAAAAAGAAGGCATTGGACTTGTGTCATTCCTCCCACTACCTTCTTTTATGTTAAACTTCTTAGATAAACAAAAATGCTGCTTTTAGACTTAGTTTAAATAATGGATCATTTACAGTATAATATTCCATAAACATAGAAACTATTACATCTACGCGTAAAAAGTCATTAATTTACAGAAACCATACAAAGTATATGAAGCAAATTTACTTTTGATTCTTGAAATAATCTTTTTCTTTATACAATTGCAAGCTTATGCAGATCAGCTAATTTTTTTAAACTGAAGATTGGGCTACCTTTGCTTCATCTAGTGTGTGATTGAAGAAATGTTTAGAATGATACATAAAGAGAAAAACCCACTGTGCCATTCCATCCTACTCTCCCCCACTGTTATCTAAAAGTAAAGAATTTGCAGAGCAGCAAATACAGTGTCTCCCAAAACTGTTCGCACACTTGCAAATTTCAATGAAATAGTACTCTATCCATTAATTAAAATTAATATTTCAAAATGGATATTTATTAATAAGATCTATAATTTATTCTTAACAAAACCACATAAAATATTTTTAAAATATAGTAAAACTTTATTTTGAAGAAAAAGATAATAAAATAATAAAAAAAAGTTACCCAACAAAAGTATTCGTACAATTAAAAAAAACTCTATATATTAGTAAATATTGCAATATTTCATTAAATTAGTACTTAGCAGGATATCATTTAGCATCCACAACAGCTTTTAAACGTCTGTGAATGTATTTCACTTTTTTTTTGTAACTTTTGCATTAATCTTCACCTATTCGTCGATCATTCCTGTTTTTAGTTTGTTTTCGTTTTAATGTTTTTTCTTCGTACTATGAACTCCAGTTCTCTTCAAATATATTCTATTGGGTTTAAATCCGGCGATTGAGGTTGTGAAGGCGCTTACCTTCACATATTAATATTAAGACATTTTCTCTTTCCCCCCTTTAAAATTACATTTTTAAAAATTCTTAAATTTAATTATCTGTCTGCATTCGGATTCAATCTGATTTTAGCGCTCTTTTCCCTTCATAAATTATTCATTCAATTCTCAGTCTCTTTAATATTTTAACCGCAGCGCACTGCATTTAAAAGAAAAGAAATAATGTCCTCTTCTCGCCTAGCAACTGGATTCTAATTTTCATCCTTCTGCCTTAGTTTTGATGATATGCAGAAATTAGTCAGACATATTACTTCTACATTAGCCGTTGTCCCAGATGTAAGATATTAGTCATTTCAGTTATTAACCCTGTCTTTATTTTGTTTTGTTTATTAACGGGCGCTTCGGCCGCTTCAATCCCATGAGAACTTTGGCAAACCCTATCGAATGTTCTTTTACGGTTTATGTGCTATAATTCCTAAGTAATCATCTGGCGTTAAATATTTCTTATTAATCTTTTACATTCCCCATTCAATTTCAATTATTATACTTTGACCACATGTCTCTCTCTCTCTTTAATCTCGCCATATAGTATATGTATTTGGCGAAATTGTGTATGTACGCTTGCCAACACTCGAGCATTTTCGAGAAAATGTAATTGCATGACTTCCTTCTAAGATCTGATTCTGTGAACGTAAAAAATGTAACTTTCTGCTCCCTTTTCCAACATCGGCCTTGGCCGTGTAATTTCGGCTATGTTCGAAACGATCCCGGTGGACAATAAAGACCTTTAGATAATTTCTACCTTAGCAGTTTATTGCCTTCCTTTTAAAATAAGTAACAGTTAATTTTTCAGCCTTGTATTCAGTATGGAACCTAAGCAAAAATGAACCACCTGTGCAAGACATTTTCATCACAGAAATATGGTGCATATAGCCGGCATACCGAATTACATTTTGGAGAAGGGAAGCACGTGATATATATATATATATATATATATATATATATATATATATATATATATATATATATATACTTTTCATTCTGCGTACATCATTACCTTGGTCTACTACGAAAAAAAAAAACTATGAATTCCATTGAAAAAAAAATAAACTGTGACTGCTGCAAACTACCTAATGTTGGATTATTATTCGAACTGAACTATTCTTGTTTTCCACCTTGCCGTGTCACATTTCAAGATTATAGAATAATGTCAAAAAGTGTTCTGCATGCTAGGCTCAGTGGATACTAAAAAAAAAACTGCTCAAAAATTTATGGACTTCCTGCAGACAATCTGAGGAATACTCATTGCTTTCTGTGTGAACGCACTCTCAACCGAAATGTTCATCACGCCAATAGACGCCTCTTCAAAAATATTAGCAGCTAAAGTGCGCGGAAAAGCACTATAAAGCAAACGCATAAGTGACCGACATTTTTACTTATCTTCGGGCCGTCAGCTTCCGTCATCACTAGCCGATAACCGCCACGCCTTTCTACCGGCATAAAAAAAGTGTTACCGATACCAAAAATACGTGATCGCCTTCGGAATGAGTCATAAATCCTCCATCGCCTGTTTTTGTTTTTCTTCTCCCCTTCTGTTGCTCCTATGCTGATTTACGCAGCTGGATCAGAATTTCTAAGATATTCCGGACTATGTCTTGTATCGGCCGAAAAAAAAAAAGAAGATGAAACAGAACAGTTAAAATGATTTTTTCTTCTACATTAAAGAAATTTTTTTCTCCTTCCCCAGTAACTCTATGAAGAAAGCGTGTTCATGGATCTACATGTATTCTGTTGCATTTCAAGGAACTTAAAAAAAAATAATAATACTGTTTAAGTTACTTGTTCAAAGAAAGACATACAGTTTCCTTAGAACGGAAAGTAAAATGATAAAATATAAGTAATGAATATTTAGGTGAACTCCACATTCAACTATACGCAGATATACCTAAACATAAAAAAAAGAGTATTCCTGCTGTTGCACAAAAAAACCACACATATGTTTTGAATTCAGTTATTATTTTCTTACATTATTATGTCGTTACTTATAACATTTCCTTGTTAGCTCAAGGTAAGTTTTATTTTGTTGTAAGTGTTTGAAAAGTTAACTTTTGAAGAGCCATTTTTCAAATATAGATCATATTGTGTGAGATTACTTTTCTAGACTTTGATAAATATAGATAAAAAAAATCAAAATCACTTTTTTGGATTATATTAAAGGTATGTGTTTACTTAAAAATTTTTTTACAAACACATTTATTGGTGTATAAAGAAAATTCTTCGCTGTGATGAAAATAAATTTTCTGCTAACTAAATTTTTAATGATGATATTTTTTCTTTTTTAAGTTGGCTACATTTTTCTAGGTTTTAAAAGGTATTGTTAAAGGTTTGTAAGGTTTGTATATAAATTACATATTTGTGTAGAGTTATTTACTCACAAAAAAAGGTTTTTTTTAAATTTGCCTTTTCATTCTAGTGTCTTATGGTAAGTGTTGATTTATACTTTTATATTATCTACTGAATAATACAGAGTAGACAGTAATTGTTTAAAAAAAAAAAATCTACTTTTCTTTTTTGTGCAGTGGATATTAAAATGGTATAATAAGTCAGTTAATGTTGATTTAGTTATGAGAATTAATTACCATAAATAATAAAATATAAAAAAAATCCTCATGACTGGATTATATTGCTCTTTTAATATATATCTATAGATATTAGTTTTGATGGCTTCTGGTGTTTTCAGAACATGTAGACAATTATAGAGACACCAGAGGCGAACGTTGAGAGCCGTGTGCTTAGGATTGTTATCTTGATAAAACACAAAGCTGTTTCCAATACCCAAATTTTTGGCTGATAATTTTAAATTTTCTTTTAAGATATTTAAATAAAGAGCATGATTCATTATGCCATTAATAAATACCAAATTACCTAGTCCTGATGCTGCCATGCACCCACACACACGGACACCTCCACATCCATGCTTAACTGTTTCATGTTCTTCGCACTAACAAAAAAAAATTCTACGGGCAGAACACCCATTTATTTCAGCTGATCTCAACACTCGTCGAACAGTTTCAGTTAAAATTTAAGTAGAAAAATTTTATTAATTTCTGTAGTAACTTTTATAGTACTTAATTGGGAATTTGTCACAATTTTTATTAATTTCTGTAGTAACTTTTATAGTACTTAATTGAGGATTTGTCAGAATTTTTCTAATTATAAATCTTTGATCACGTTTCGTAAACTTTGACGACCGTCCTTTTTTACCTTGCTTTTGGTCGGATTTTCTATTTTAAAGCATTTTATCACATATTACACCGTAGAATAGCATAAATTAACTAATATAGAAATATTGAAGAACTAGAATAGAAATATTGTAGAACTGATTTACTAATAGTATGATGAAAGATAATCAATTTCGAATGCTGTTAATTGTTTTTTTTTATGACTTCGAGCCATTTTGAAATAATAAAAAAAATATTACGAAGAAAGCAAGCAAAAATTAAAGCCAAACGATTTTTTAAATGTCACCACAATAAAAAAAATGAATAAAGCGACAAAAGATAATTTTAATTATGAATTTATCCGAAAATGTTTCTGTGTACAAAGACTTTTGTGGCGTTAAATAAAATGTAAGGTATTATTTAGAATAACACAGAGACAATGTGTAACAATATCGGGCTTCATATTTGAATTCAATTCCAGGGTACTTCCTTTTTACTAAAAACTTCTTAAGTGTACGAATGCTTCTGGAAGCCTCTGTATGTAAAAAAAAACCGATGTAACTCTTTATATAATAGCTAATTTGCTAATTTCATAATACTGTAATAAAAAAAAATCTATACAGGTTAGAAATTAAATTCAAATTGTAAATAATAAACCACTTCTTTTACAAAAGAACATTAATGTATTATTTTAAAAATGTTTGATGAAATCTTTTTAAAAAGCACACACATTCTAGAAAAAATGAAATATCTATATGAAATATCCATAAACAAAATATACACAATTTTACAAAATCTTAATAGATTTTAATATAAAAATCCTATTTAAGTTTTAAAATAATCTCAAACTCAAAATCACAACCATCTCAATCACTTGAAATCACAATTAGTTATTTTATATAATTAAGTTTAAATATTAGAAAATAGCTTTTTTTTCGATTAATGCAATGTGATTTGTAACTCATAAATTCCACTAAATTCAAATTACTAATATCGAATTTTGTACTTACTTAAAAATTGTAATCTTCCAAATCATCTATACCTTACTATAATATTTCACACGACCAGTGGCTGAGAGCTTCTGCTCTCAGGTAGACAGGAGGTGCTGGGTTCGAAACCCATCACGCCCGTCGGCCTAACCGTTCAGAGTTTTCGCGATTCTCTTCGAACCTTGGGAAACCTTGCGTAATTGCAGGTTAGGTTCCCTTAGAAAGACCCCCACGGAGGGCCCGATCAGACTATATTCCTCTCGGCTTATATCCCTCGTGCAGATAATCGGCTGCACTAATAACACCAAATAGCACCTATAATAATTCATTTACGTACTAGTTTATCTATTTCGAGCAAATGATTAATGTTGAAATTTTATATGGAATTTGCTTTACAGCAAAAAATTTCAATTAGCTGATTTATTTATTTATTTTCTTTAAACTACACAGTCACGAAAAAATCTTTTCCTAGCGCTCTTGAAAACCAAAGTTAAACACAAGTAACATGAAAATATCTTATATTTCTTATATTTACAGCGAATCTTTTTGAATAATCTTGTAGAATAAAATAACTTTAAGGCTGTTCCGAAGGTTAAAATCCAAAGGAGCTACATTCTGACACTTTTTTTTTTTTATTCATTTTAGTTCGGTAACGCATGAAATTGGGACAGTTTTTTTTTTTTTTTTTTTTTTTTTTTTTTTTTTTAACTATGTAATGGAAAGGCTCTTTCCATTTTTTTGTAAAGGTAGAAGATCTTTCAGAAAACACTGTCGAAGTGGTCGTTTTGTACCAAATTTCTGTAAGCGACACCGGAGAAAGGAGAAATACAGGCCGTCACGTGAACATAATTGCTTTATAACTCGATAAGTAATTTATTTATCAAGAAATGGAAAAAAAAAATATTCCAATTCCAAATCGCTTTAATAGCCAGGCCTGACAGTCTAAGGAAGGCGAATCAGGACTGCCTTTGCTGTCCTTTATAGCCTTAGCGTCTCTCCCGATTAGTACCCCGACACGTCGGGGCTCGTTAGAGTTGATCTCGTAATTTAGAGGCTTGGTCAGATGACGAAAGTTTCACCTGACTAGGCACCATCAGATGTATAATTAATAAGGAACTTGGGGGATTTTGCATCCAAGGCGGATTTTACGCGCACCAAGCGCCATTAATCTACATTTAGGATTTTTTAGCATTCGGGGAACCTCGATCCCGCGACCTTCCGGTTGCGAGATCGATCCTCTACCAACTGGGCCACCGCTTTCCTCAATATTCAGGCCTGCCAATTTTATGCCTTTGCATTTAAAAACAAGTCAGAAAAGGTGTCAAAAAATTTCGCGTTTTTGGGCAGGGGATTTGGGAACCACCTTAAAAATCATCCCGACCATGAACGATTCCAGATTGTAAATGAGCAGAGGACTTCTTGACTCTTGTAATTCATTAACAAACACATTATTTAAAACTCCCCCACCGATTTGCTATTCAGTAGTTATTTCTTGTTTTTTAAAATTTCATGATTAAGTTTTGCTAATGTACACTGAAAATATTCTGTTTTTTGTTTCTTTTTTCCGAGAAGGTAATTTTTTTTAACGTCACGATTACTAAATGCTTTTTTTCAACACTTTCCAATACAGATGAAATGTGCTTATGATTTCAGCTTGTGTGTCTGTCTGTATGTCCTATGCTCTGTATGCTGTAAACCTCTTACATATACTCGTATTTCCACGAAGTTAAAATATGTTTTTGACATTTACTCTGGCATTTTCGGTATTGAAAATGAAGTATGTAGCATTTATAGTTCGTTTGCAAGGACACACAAAATTATTCCATTACATTATGGTCTATAAAGAAAATCATTTGCGATGTATTTTAATAATATTACACTATTTCAAACATTATGAAATTCATTTCTATCCCTGAAAGGCAGTACAAGATGTTCACTATCGAATATGATGAGAATGGCATTCATCGTTAATTTACATGGACACTAAAAAGAAACCTTCTAACGGTCTATGTGGAAAAATCGTTTGCGTAGTATTTTAATGATGTTACGGTCTTTCAAAAGTATTGAAATTGATTTATTTGACTGAGGTGCACAGCAAAATGCTTACTGTTGTATAATATGGTAGGCACAGCATTCACAGTTCATTTACACACATACACAAAAATTTTGCGACACTATATGAGAACAATAATTACTAAAAATGTATTTTTACTGCAGTAATTTTGGTACGCGTTTTAAATTTAACAGTTCCTTTGCATGTTACTTGGTTTTTATAAATTCTATAGATGTATTAATGGCCAAAGATGAAATTCCCTACCAGAACTCCATAATATTCCCTTAACGGAGAAAAGGTCTGACTTGAGCCAACACTTTCTCACGGTACTGTTTGAACACTGGTACAGAAAACGAAGAAGAAATAAAGTTCAAAGACAAAATACCATTATTTTTTTACTTTTCATGCACTGAAGGGGATAGATAAAGAAAACATTGAAGTTTATTTGATTTTATTTTTAAAAAATATATAACACTGTTTTAACGTAACAGAACACGCAATTCGTAAATTATAAATTTGATAAACTCTTAATTCAAATTTGAGCTTGACCTGCTTTATAAAAACCCAAGACAGTTTTATATACATAATTTCATTTACACAACTTTAGTACTTGTATAAATATTAGATAACACGAGAACTGGAAGAAATTTTTTTATTTTTTTAGTGCATATTACAGTCCTTTTTAATGCGACTTTCAAAGTAAAGACAATAAAGTTATGTAACAATCTAAAAACTCCTCACAAACCAAGATTCTCAATTATAAATGGAATTGAACAAGGTACTTTTTAGACATGTTTTAAAATTGATTTATAAGCTTTTAAACAAATATTTAAATTACAAGTCATTATATTTAGGAGAAGAATAAAAAAGTAATATTTCATTTTCGATGGAGAATATCACTGAGTGGCTGCACTTTGCACGGAGGCAAACAAAGTTCTTGACAAGGAAAAGTAGGCACTAAAATTTTTGGAAAACATTTTACATAACATACAAAAATGTTGTCCATGTTATTAAAGTTAGTGTTTTTTCTCGGAACAAGCGACCAGTACGAAAATGAAATTTGAAAGTTTTAAAATCTTGTTTGTGCAAAATTCCAAATGAAACTTTTAGTACAGAATATGTATGCCACACACATTATTAAAATAAACTATAACGATTATTGACGCGAAAGAAAATGTGATATTCAGAATAATGCGTACACAATTCTGTACTTATCAACAGCAAACATAGTATTAAAATGTATGTTCGATAACTCATTAAAACTAACCGACAAAAAACATTTTTATTTACAATCATAAACAAATATTGTTGTAAAATCGAACTTCATCACATATAAATTTCTCGTCCATATTAGTAGCAGCTGAATCCTGCGTCAAATTTCCCTATTTAAACCGTATCTTAACGGACTGTATTTATGCATTACTATCGGAGAGTAAACCGCTGCGTAGTATTTTGATATATCAGTGTTCTATTGCGCGTAAAAGTTGTGTAACGTTCGAAGGTAACTCGTATATTTTATTTATATTTATTTTATGTATAAAGATTTAGAAAACTTTGAAAAATGGTACTTTAAAAGAAATGACTACTTTAATTTATATTTTAAGGAATCAAAAAAAAAAAAAAAAAAAAAAAAAAGGAAATTGGTGAATTATTTTATACTTCAATTCAAATATCTATTTTGCAATATTTTCAAATTATTTATGCGTCGTTATTGGTCCTGTTTAGTTCAGCATCTATAATTAAATACAGAGAAAAACCGGTTATAATGAAATTAGATATAAGCTATCAACTTGTCAGTTGGATAATAAAAAAAAAACCTTGAAAAAAGGCATGTCTCTTACTAAAAATATATAAATTAGAATATCAGATAATATAAAGACATGTAATATTATACCGATAAAATTACACTCAAGAATCACTTTTCGTGTTTTAGTATTTTCAGATTGATAAAAGAAACTTCAGTTGTTTTCCATTCATTAAAACTGGTTTTTATGCGTCATACATTTCACAAATTATTGTATTTTGGTCTTAAAAGAGAAATTAAGAAAAAAGGGTGTACAATATTTTGTTCTTAAAAGAGAAATTAAGAAAAAAGAGTGCACAATATTTTGTTCTTAAAAGAGAAATTAAGAAAAAAGAGTGTACAATATTTTGTTCTTAAAAGAGAAATTAAAAAAAAAGACTGTACAATATTTTGTTCTTAAAAGAGAAATTAAGAAAAAAGAGTGTACAATATTTTGTTCTTAAAAGAGAAATTTAGAAAAAAGAGTGTACAATATTTTGTTCTTAAAAGAGAAAGTAAGAAAAAAGAGTGTACAATATTTTGTTCTTAAAACAGAAATTAAGAAAAAAGAGTGTACAATATTTTGTTCTTAAAAGAGAAATTAAGAAAAAAGAGTGTACAATATTTTTCCATTCGTTATTTATCCTGAAAGAAAAAAAAATTCCAATAAGCTTGGTATTTATCTATCATTGCATTTATAAGTTATTCTCTCCCATTCATACTTTCGGATATTAAAAATTATAATTTTGTAAATATAATTTTCTTGAAAATTAATTAAGTAAATGAAAAAAAGATATGGAATCCCAGAAAACAATAATCATTGGATACAATGCTTTCCCACGTCAATCTGCTAAACTAGATGCAAACTATGACAACAGACTACAATTATTATTGAGAAAAGACAACATAAAAGGTCGATTGCTACTTGCACTTATACAGTATATTCAACAATATACAAATTATTTTGACAGCATTAAATATGCTATGACTTATCAATTAGATATAGTTTGGCCAAATGGTACGTTGGGAGGATTATTAAAATAAATTATTTATTCAGAATTTGATATTGGAGTGATTCCACAAATTATGAATGAAGATACTCTAGCTACAGTGGACTTTTCTTACCCAAACAAGTTAGAAGATAATAAATTTATTTCTCGAAAACCGGAATACAAACCACACATTTTTGGCATTTTTCAAACACTTTCCTTGCCGGCATGGCTAACTATAATGTTGGTTTTAATTGCGATGCCAATAGTTATTTATATCATATTGCAAAGGAAGTATACCATTAACAATATTTCTTTTACCGTTTTTGCAATATTGATGAAGCAAAATTCCCTAATATGACCTTCGTCGATAGTGAAGAAAATTCTTGTCTATTCGTGGGTTGTAGGAACTATGCTACTTTGCTTGTCTCACGATTCAGTATTTTTATCTTTTCTCTCAATTCCCCCTATCACTAAAATTAAGACTCTTTCAGATTTGGCTTTAGCTGTCGAAAGGGGAAATTATCATTGTATTTCGTACGTTAACTCGCTTTTTGTGGATTATATGAAAAACTCAAAACAGGAACATTTAAAATTAATTGCAACAGACATCATTAAGAATAATCTGAGTTACGGGCAACCTTTCATAATTTTTTTCTAGAAAGTGAAAAGCAAAACCTTGTTTATTTTCAAGCGGAAAGAGTTCTTGATTTTGGTGTAACGGATTTGGGTGTAATGGAAAAATGCGCTTATCTGAAAAACTATGTGACCTAAAGTAATCGCTCTATTTTTCCAGCAAGGTTTACGTTAACGTCTACTAACTCTAAATTTTTCATAATTTTAGTTTGGGTAGATTCAGAAATAGAGGGGGGGAGGAACATATTTTCGTACTACATTTTCGACGATATCTCGGCAACTATAATACATAAAATTAAAAGAAATGTGTTTTTGAGTTTAGCGTTATGAAAGTTTTTACACTATATACCACACGATATACAAACAGAAGATTTGTTTTTTCAAGTAGCTTAATTAGCCCCTCTACATTTTTCCTACATATATTTGTGAATATTTAATAATTGGAAAATATGTTTGTTAATAGTCTCTATTACTTCCCCCAAATAAAACTTTTCATGTTTCATGGTTTACGAGTAAAATGACTGTGACAGACAGACACAGGAGTGATGTTATAATGGTTCCGTTTTTACTTTTTAAGTACGGAATCCTCAAAAAACAGTTCTTTGTTTGCAGAAGCATAGTATATAATTTAAGAAGTATTAAAATGGTAGCCCGATAGATTAAAAACTAAAATTATATTAATTCATTTGCAAAAGACCAATTTTTGGATTATTTTAACATGCTTTTTCCATCAAAATTGATTTGAATGTATTTACAATATAACACTTTTTTAGATGTTCAAAATATATTTCTCGGCCGACAGATAAGTAAGTATTACTATAGTACAAAAATATAATTACGATAACATCCCTGAATAAAAAAATGCCAATCCTAATAAAAACACAGTGTAATTCGACTGAAAGACATGAGATACTACCACGGATAAATAAATCATTTCAAGCAAATGGCACACACAATTTGCGAGAAAACGAGGGCTCTGTTCATTTATGTAATGTACTTTATATTCTAAAAACAATTACACTGAAAAGGAGTTCTAGAACATCAGAGCGTGTAAGAGTTTTAAATGTTTTACTCACAAATAATATCATAACACGAAATGCACTATATTTTAGATTATTAGAAGATTTTTAAATTTTTTAAAGTTCACATTATATATTTTATGTTTTACTCACTTTTACACTTTCTAAAAGTTACATTATTTGAATTTTTGAAAAAAAATTAAATTCTCAAATAAGAAATGTAACTTAAACTATCTCAATGTCGGATTACATGATATCAGACATTGTGTGACGCGGTTCCAAATTAAAAACGCGACATTTCACACCTGACACTAAGGATCTGGATCTTCAGAGTTACAAGTATTTAAATATGGAATCTATAAAACCATTATTTATAAGAATGTTCCGTAATTACAATTCAAAGTTTTTTTGTGTGTCCTTTAGTACACTAAAAAAGTAAATAGTTTTATCTCTTACTACAAGATGGCTGACGAATTGCAGAAATCGCGCTTGATAAAAACAATGCTATTTTTAGTTCTGTATAACATTAGTTCTGAACAACGTTAGTTCTGAAAAACATGATTCTATAACAAACCTAATCTAAATATTGTTTTCAGGTACTTCCACTGCTAAGACGTAAACATACCCAATGTTATTTTGTAAACATTTGCAATGCTAAGAAGTAAACTTAAGGCTGTTCTTAACTGCTCTGCTCAACAAGCACAAAACGGTTTGACACATTTACAAATTCATTTCCTAACGGAAAGACATAAAATTGAAAAGCCTGGCCATGGAAGCAATTTGGAATCGAACTGTGATCTCCATTTTTTGATCAATCAATTACCTAATGAGTTATAAGCGACTTTGATCACGCGACACGGTATTTTTCTACCCTTACTGACAAGAAAACGGAAAAAACAGTTCGATGACATAGTTTCTGAATAACAACACCTTCTAGTGTCATGCGTTTCCGCACAAAAATGAATTAAAACTTACGTCAGAAAGTTGATCCTTTGGATTTGAGAACAGCCTTAAGCAGGGTTTTAAAATATACTTTTTCATTGCTAAAAAGTAAATATTCACAGTGCTACGAAGAAAACTACCACAATGTTACCAAGTAAGTGAAGAGGTACTAATGATTAATTCCAAAATTATAGTTGTTTATGTTTACTCACCATGTGAACATAATAAAAGAACTCCTTCTAAATACATATCTTTGTCTTGTTACAAATTTTCATGTTAAATTTATAAAATTATAATATACAGGGAAACGCATAACATCAAAGAGGGTGAATAGTCCTTCCGCTACCAGTTTAAAGACTTATAAATATATTACTCTACAATTAATAATAGAGTAAAACGGCTAAAACCCGCTCCGCCTCCTAAATTGGTCTCTTTGGTAATTTTTATGCTAAATGCTGATCCTTCTTGTCAATCATGTGAAAGACTTTTGTTTCTTCAAATCAAGTTCTCATAGCAAGCTGAAATGGAAACGTTTGAATTAACGCAGCGTTTTTTTTTTTATAAAAGTTTGGGGATAAATAATTTACAGTGTTAATCAAATTCAGAATTTTATTTTGATGTACAGATTTCTGTTTACATTGTCTGGCACACGATATATGATTGATCACCCTCCCCCCTTCCAGCAGAGTCTTTGGAGTGAAAATGGTTAAATTTTGCAGTGTTGAACTATAACATAATATTATAAATCAATAAAAACTCGATTAAACATAAAAGTCTACATATCTGCAGATTAAAATAATTCAGCTAAATAAGTTTCAAAATTCACTTCTCTGAATCGTAAAAGGATATTGATAAACCTTTTTGCGTATAGGCACGAATTTTACATCCTCTAGTACTACAGAATTATAATTTCATTATTTGTAATAACTAGTTTATTGCAGTTATTAGGTTATTTACAAATAACCTAAATATTAATTACAATGGCACTTTTTTTATCTATTTCCAATTTAAAAAGTTCAAAAATTATCTTTAGAAATGTTCTATAAGTGTGCTCTACTAGAATTAATGAAATTTATCATATCGATAAAACAATTTTTCTGGTAAATAATTATTCATTTATTATTCCTCATGCAGATGCTAAATATCTTGTATTTTTTAGTAGTGTTAAGACGCGTAATGAAGTGTTAATTAAGGTATTTTTTTGTAATTTAACTCTTTAATAATTAAACAATAGCTTTGGAATTAAAATATAACTAAACAAAAACAAACCTTATTATACTAATCAGTTTGGAAATTAAAATGTTCCCGTTTATCTTATACTCAGAATTTTTAAATGATAAATAAATCCTGACAATTATAATCACAATATTTTTATAAGTACATATTGTGAAAAAATATCAATGACTAATGTAATTTTATTACTTTGATAATAACATATAGCAGTATACACATTCAAAAAAAAGTTCTGTAAAAGTCATAGCCCCCCCCCCCCCCCCTCCTCATATTCAGTTACATTTAATAAGAAATTTGATAATTACCCTTCGTCAAAACAAAAAAATTCAATAATTTTCATCTAGATAAAAAAAATAATAAACTTTATTATAAAAACATAAATGTCTGGAGACATTTATAATTCTATTATTCAACCCACACATAAATAACAATACTAAACTAAGTAAGTACTGATGTACTGTCAAATTATGTAATAATTTCAGTCAGAATTTTTTGGATTGTGTGTTTTCTTTAATCTGCATAGGTGCAGATTTACAAAAATAAACAAAAATTAAAATATATCCTTTAGCAAAGAAAAAAAAATCAAATATATGCTTTTAAAGCAGCAAATGATAAACTTTAATAACTATTGTTGAATAAATATTTCTATTATATCAATTCAATCAAATAACATAAAAAAAGAAAGAAAATTCATAGAATGCATGATTTATGATGAGCAATAATATCATGAGCAATAATATCATATAATAGTATGAGACAAAGACATGTATTAGTGTTTATTCTAAGTTTGTTTACAATTTTTTTAATCCATTTTAAGCAGAAATTACAACACAACTTTTTTTTCTATCATATGCTCCTGAGTTGCTTGTTTTTCATCATATATATTTCACTACTTCAAACTTTGAACTTAATTGTTTAAAAAAGACATATTTATGAATACAAGCATTTTATATTTTCTGAAGATCAATTGATAATCATGATTAAAAGTAGATCGCCATAAAATACTAATTTGTATGCATTACAATATCAGCAAGCTTATTTTTATAATCCATATTTATACATTAATTTCTCTAGTATTGTTAAAAAAACATATTAAGCAATATATTGAATCCTTCCTCCCCTCTTTCAGCAGAGTCTTAGTGCAAAGGGTAAAATTTTGCCGTCTGTTGGATCACCCCTCCTCCTTTTCCAGCACAGTCTTTGGGGTGAAAAGGGTTAAATTTTGCAGTGTGTTGTACTATGACATAATGTTAATGTTATAAATCAAAGAATACTCGATTAATTATAAAACTCCACATATCTGCAGATTAAAATAATTCAGTCAAATAAGTTTCAAAATTTGCTTCTCTGAATAGTAAAAAAGATATTACTGATGAATCTTAGCATATGGACACAAATTTTACATCCTCTATTATAATTAAAAATTTTATAATGTAAATAAAACAATGTATCTAGTAAATAATTATTCACTTATTATTCCTCATGCAGACGTTAAATATTTTGTAACTTTTAATAGTTTTAAGATGACTAATAAAGTATTTAAATTAAAAAAAAATTAAATTCATTTTTCATTAATGAAACATAAGCTTATGAATAAAAATATAAATAGACAAATACAAACCTTGTTATAATAACCAGGTTAAAATTAAAATATTCCTGCTGATTTATTCTCAGGATATTAAATGGTAAATAAACCCTGACACATGTATAATCGCAATATTTTCATGAGCACTTGTTGTGCAAAAATTTAAATGACTAATACAATTTTATTATCTTCTTAATAGCATATAGCTGTTTACATATTCAAATACATAGTTCTGTAAAAGTCATAAGCTCTTCCTCACCATATTTAATTACATTTAACAAGAAATTTGATAATTGACCTTCATCAAAACAAAAAAAAAAATCCATATTTTTGACACAGAGAAATAATATACTCGTAAACTTTATTGTAAAAATATAAATGTCAGGAGGCTCTCTTAATTTCATTTTCTCCCCCCCCCCCACACACACACAAACAAAGTACAAAACACAAAACTTCTTCGAGATTGTTAATTAAAAATTTTTAAACTGAAGAAGCACCACATTAGAAATAAAAATAATATACAATATCAAATCCAAACACGGAGCAATCACATGGCACGCGCACATCCTTCACTATAAATTATCTATGACACCATTAAGCTCATGCATGTCCCAGTAACCTGGAGGTATTTGCGCATGGGTGAAAACGGCAGCTTGTGTCTCCAGTATGTCGCAAGAGATGATATCAGCGACAGTCTTTATTGTCATTTCGAAGATGTTCTATTTACATCGCACTGAGACATGACAAAAAAGTGACCTTCGATGTCTCTGAGACATCGCTGTAACCAAGTGTGCTGTGTGGGCAGCCATTGAATATCTTAACAATAAACGCAGGGCTGCCAAATGTGACTATTTTTATATTATGTTTGCACCGGTATTTCTAAGATAAATTTTGAAGTACATTTTTCTTGCAAATGTTGTCATAGTGTGTGTTAAGGATGTCTGTTTTTAGAAAGTGATGCCAGTTAGAATTAAAAAATAGTCGCCTGTGGCAGCCCTGTATTCGGACTTAACCCTAGATCTACCGGGAATTTTATTCAAGTTTTAATAAAACGTTCTACACCAGAATTTTTATTTAAAACTATTTAACTTATTTATTTACCTTATTTTTGTCTGGTTTATATACTTAGTTTATTTTAAAGAAATTTCTGGTTTGAATGAATATTTTGTGTGTACCTGTCGGGTCCAATGGACCCGTCTGGTAGACGGAGGGTTAAAATTCCTCAATCACAGGGAAATGAATGCAAGCCATTTTACAGAAAGATAGCAATTTTTTTTTTTTTTTTTTTTTTTTTTTTTTTTTTTTTTTAAGCTATAACTCGTCCTCTGTAATCTGTATAAAGCAGATCAAATTAGTGTGTTTTTAGAGTCTGCGGTGCATGAATGGGGGTTACTCGTAGGGGGCAGAACCCCCTAGTTTTCTCAAAGTTATCTAATTTCATTTATATTTTAATGAACTAACTCAAAGGAAATCGGTAAATAATTATGTACTGAAATTAAAAACCTGTTTTGCGATATTCTTAAATTATTTATGCATCAGGAAATCGAAATTTGACATAGTTGTAACATTTAAGACGTAAATATTCACCGTGAACAATTCTTAAAAAAAAATCGAAATTTTTAACGGCGCAGGAGCAAAAAAGTTCTAAAAATGGGTTTATCGTGATATCATTAAAGATTGAAACCTGAGTTTTGGCAGGCTGTTACTTTTAAGATCTAAGGGTTCGTTAAGAACTGTTGAAAATGAAGTCTCGCTTTAAAGCGATTAAACGAGCAGAAAACGTTCTAAATACGTTTTAAATTACGATTTAACCCATTGAGCGTTTCAACAGATTGTAAAAATGTGTGTTAAAAAGGACTTGAATAGCCAGAAAAAACTTGTTCAAAAAGCAGAAGGGGTTATGTGATTTTGTAGTTCAAAAGTGCTTAGGGATTTTTTTCTTTCCCCTTCTTTCTATCAGTGAATGATTGAGTAGGCTGTCCACGGAGGCGGGATGGGCGTTTAACACTATTTGACTAATAGCTTTCGAAAAAGATGTCTGGTTAATCCGGGACAACATAACAGTTTTCACAATACAGGTCTCTCTTCCTTCTGGTTTGAAATAACAGGGGTCGTATGTGCCCTGACATTTCAAGACCAGAAAATTCTTCCGTACCCGTAATCTTTTTATAGAAAATCGCTCCTTATATAAGTCGAAATTTTGCTCGTTTAAGCTAGATTTATTTTTATTTTAAAACACTGGTATTTGTCCTGAAAAATTCTCCGAAGCGTACGACCGTTGATATAATGTTTGAATCTAGTATAATTTGTTTTGTGTGCTATTAAATTTTATCTAAATTTGAAAAGAATTTATATCTTCGTAATAACAAGACGTTTCATTTCCTCTAAATGCATCTTTTTCTGAACAGTTTCTGCTACATGAACTTCGAAATTTAATTAATTTGTAATGATTTAATTATGAAATTAGACTGGAAGTAATCGATTTTATTAATAGATTTAAATTTTATATAACGTACATATATCGCTAAATCTCACTCTACAATAAATCACAATTAAATGTTTAGTACAGCATACCATGGTGCTCGCTTTTAGATACTGTAATTCCTCGTATCTCAATTTCAATTTATGTTAATATTATTTAATTTTTCTTTTATAAATAATAATAATAATCTGTCGTTATACAAGTTAGTGTAATATCTGCTTTCTTTGCTTTCCTGTGATATAAATCTAAGAGAGCTGATATATTTTACGTTATCCTGATGAATATACCAGTTGAAAATACATTCAAATATTCCACCCCCCCCCCCCTCCCCAAAAAAAATGCGATTGTTATATAATATTTCAAATGCGCATTCAAAATAAATGGAAAAAATCTTCTTCTAAATGATAATCCCTCTAACTCATTTTTTGCGAGCAATAAAAGAAACAGCTTTTTTATAAAGTACGCTATTTCTTATATTTAAATCATGTTTACAGATGGTAAAGATATAGTACTTAAGTATTACAGAATTAATTAATCAGTAACATTACACGGTACCACTGTATTACAATAAAAACGGTCAATACGAGATCGCTCGGTACGAAAGCAAATTCTGTTTCAGACGGGTTTTACTAGGTGTAATTGTGTAATATTTCGTATTTGAAAATATAAAATTTTCCGTTTAAAGAGGGATTATGTTATACATAGATTCCATTCTTACAAGTTTTATTGTAATTAATTAGTGATCATAGTTTTGCAGCATTAATGAGATATAGATGTAATACTACTTCCACATATGTATAGTATTACTGATTAAATGGGGGTTTTAATTTTAACAATGAAACCCTTTAAGACGGAATGGCAAAGGACAATATAATTATTTTGGATTAGAATTTTTTAAGGAACTTTGGATTTCTTTTTAAGGCAAGATTCTGCTTAATACAGGTATTACTATGTATAAATAGGCAAATGGAGAGTCTGCATAGCAATATACAAAATAAATGTACTTTTGCAAGTTTCATAGTAATAAAATCGCCTTTTTTTCGGGTGCCCTTTTTCTCTTTCCCACCACCTAGGAGAAATAATTACATTTAAAATTTTCGTATAACAGGAATTATTTTCCATACCAAATATATTTTCCTACACAAAATGAGAAAAATACAATCAATTTCAAATGCCTGTGAAGTGTTATCCCCCCCCCCCCCCCCTCTCACTTTATCTCCCATAAGGAGAGAAAAGTGATTTATACTTTACAATAACAAAATTCGCAACTCCGTGGAACACAAATTGAATATTCTTAGACTAGATGGAAACTAAGCACTATTTTTATAATTTCGGAATATATTCATGTATTTTTCTTTATATTTAGTACAGTAAGATTCAGTATTATATTTTCTAATTCTTTGGAGAAATTGAAAAAGAATATCTGTCAAAAGAAGCAAGAGCTAAAAATGATGCGTGTAGCATAAATTAACATTTTCCAATACATTCAGAAAATTGAAACAAAACTTTACAGCTTATTACGGAGAAAGATGATGTCTAAATAAATAAATTAGAAAACGCATAACGCATTTGCAAATCCATTTTCTGCAATTGCAATCAGTAATCAGAAAAATATCTATTTTTTTTTTTTTTTTTTTTTTTTTTTTGTGCAGCCCTGTCTATGTTCTATATCTTTGTATGTATGCGACATAGTATGGAAAAATTTAGTTCAGCATGAAAATTTCCATTCTGCAATTTCTGAACGGGAATGTATTTGAGATAGTGTAGCGCTGTATTTGATCTCTAGAATTTATAATCACTATGTAATAGGAAAAAATAATAATAACAGTCAAATTTTAAAAAGCGTACTACAACTGATAACGAACATTTAGCAATTATTGTTCATAGGCCAAATTTGTTTGTGTGTCCCTGAAAACGAAATACAAATTCTATGCACACTATATTTTACGTTAATCGCCTTGCAGTATACACCTCAGTGATGTATTTAAATTCCAATATGTTTAAAATAGCGTAATATCATTTAACCACACCACACATGATTTTTCCATTCTCCGTAATGTGACGGCATTCTTTTGAGTGTCCTTGTAAATGAATGTAGCGAAATCTACACGCTTCATTTTCAATACTAAACATGCCAAAGTAAACACAAATAACATATATCGATTTCATGAAAATTGGACTATATTTACGCGAGTTAGAACACGGACAGATGGCGGACAGGAGGAAAAATAGACAAGCCGAATTCATAAACGCTTTTCAAATATGCTGGAAAGAGTTTTAAAAAAATCAAATGCCATTTTTATCCCTTTTTACGATTTATCCTTTTTTAAAGTTTTAGGATTTGGATGAGGCCAATTTTAATTTTCCTTCTCAAGATATATTTTTTATTTTTCCATTTATTTTATAAACAAATAGTATTATCTCTGCATATTTATATGTATGGAAACTTTGAAAACTTTCACCAGCATAAAAAATAAAAGTTTATAAAAATATGAACAAAAAATCATATTTCAACACTTTCCAACACATCTATCTATAAAACTGTAATGAATCTTTACCATTAAATAAGGTGCAGGAAGATATGTGAGTAAAAGGTATGGAAAACATATAACACATTTAGAAATCCAGTTTTAGCAGTTACCTTCTAATAAAAAAATAGTCTATACTTTGTAGCCTTATTTACGATCTATAGCATACAAATTATTTAGCATTCTAAAACTTATTTCATTTAGAAAATTCACTTGTAGCCAATTTCGCCAGTAGAAAAGAATGCTCTCGAATTCTTTTGCACGACCCTGTATATTATCTAATGATTTTTTACACAACACATATTATGCTCAAATTTAATTCAGATAAAGACGTATAACACGATTTAACTCGCACTTCCAGCAGCCCCACCAGTGGCTGAGAGGTTCTGCTCTCGAAGTTGGTAGACGGGAGGTGCTGGGTTCGAGCCCAATCGCGCCCGTCGACCTAACCGTTCGGAGTTTTCATGGTTTTCTTCGAGCCATGGATTCCCATGCGTAAATACGGGTTAGGTTCCCTTAGAAAGACCCTCCCTGGCACCCCCTCCCCTGGGCCTGTATCCCTCGTGCAGATAATTGGCCGTCAAAAATCAACCAACCAACCGCACTTCCAGCAATTACGCACCCAAACGGCAATGTATTTTGTTGGTTTGCGTATTTCTGTATATCAATTTATTTATGTTCAACAAACTTCTATTGGTATACAAATATAGTTCAGCGAGAAAATGCATCACGCAATGAAAACTATTCTCTAAAGAACTTCCATAGTCTGTAATGCTTATATTTTTTTTCTGTGTTTCAAGTAAAGCACACGCTAAGCACGGGTATCTGTTCTTTCAACTCGCTACTTCGATAGCTTATGTATAAGAACAACGAGTTTTATATGTTTATGGAAACTTTGACCAAGGGTAGTCTTTAGGGTGAGAAGAAAGAGAGGGGGGGGACATAAAAAACTTTATATACAGATATTTTAAAGGGGTTGAAATAAAATGTTGACTAACAAAGGAAATTTTTATCATCTTGTTCTTTACAATGTAGAAGAGGGCAGAGTTAAAGAGGTCGTGGGTGGGCGTGGGATCTAACAAAGTATGAGTAAAAATTTCAGTATTTAGTACAAAGGAAACACAATTTAGGCAATACATTGCATAAATAAAAATGTTTTACAAAGATCTTTTAAAATAAATTTTAATATATAAAGTTATTGGTTATGGTAATTCATTATATCTATATCTATATCTATATCTATATCTATATCTATATATATATATATATATATTACATATATATGGTCAGATCCCGACTTATGTAGGCGCAAGCGGGGAAGCTGCCCCGGGCCGCCCTTTTTAGGGGACTCCAGGGAATCCTTTTTAGGGAATAGTCAGAATTTTTATTTAAAAGGTGCCAAATGTTTAAAATTAAACAAAAGTGACCAAAATTCATATATTTTCAAACATTTAAGAAGGAAGTGCGGTCCCCATTCCTCCCTCCGCTTCCAGTACCCTCTCCACCTACGCAAATATCATTAGAAAACTAATGATTAATATTTTATTATGACAATTTAGTATTCTATTGTTTTCAAAATAAATTCTTTATTAACGTTTTTCTCGTACGCAGCAAGTTAAAACCAATAATTATAACCAATTCGGGACATTTTCTTTTAGACATCTTATAACGTACGTAGATAAGCAAAGTAAAAGTTTGCAAAGAAATATTCGTATCAAACAATCTGTAATTCTTTTTCTACTACTATCCTACTAGTGTTTTTTCTTAAAGTTCTGATTATCTTTTTGTGACACTCTGTATACAGAGGAAAACAGTACCGGATATAAAATTTATGCATATAATACAATATGTGTGAAGTTTAGTACTAGCTACTTCCATATTATTCACAAAAAATCTATAGATAGATAGATAGAAGAAGGAGCCCCAAAATGATTCTTGCCCCGGACAACCTCCCCCCACCCCCCTCCTCCCCATAGCCTAAGTCGGACCCTGCCAGTATATGGTGGTTAATTAATGCTCTTCCACCTGCCCTACTACTAACTTTTGTAAATATTATTTGGATGCAAAAGAAAAAAAAATGCCCGTTCAACAATAAAAACTTTGACACATTCAGGAATTAATATATAAATGTAAAAGCTTGACAAATGCAGGTATGACAATGATTTGGGACAAAATGTTTTGTTTTTCTTTCACTTTTTCTTTTTTTCGACAAATAAATTACTTGAGAATTACAAGCGTTTTCCTATTATAACTTTTATCGGGCTTCCGTATGCAGAATTTTTTCTCAAAACGCCAAATTTAACAGCATTTTCTAAAAGACCTCCTTCCTATGTTTATCGAAAAATGGAAAAAAATTGTTCGACTTTATAGTTTTTGAATAAGAGCACCTGCCAATTCCATGTGTTTATGAACAAAACTCAATTCAGGAATGTGTCAGAAAAAAATCAATTTGGAATATTATGCAGTTTTTGTACGGGGCATTTTCCCAGAGCCCCCCAAAATTAGTGTCACAAACTCTGAAGCAATTGCAATAAGTTGGATTTATATGATGTAACAATTATCAGTCAGCATGAGAAGGAAAGAAATCAACATTTATAATAAAATATATTTGTGATCTCCAAGTAATCTATAATTAAAAATGGAATACGGTAAAATAAATGTACATTATACTGTATTACTGTAGTTTAATGCATTAAAATAAATGTTTTCTTAGTTTAATTCTCATGGTAACGAAATGAATAGTTCAGTCATCAAAATCTAGGTTTTAACTTTTTTTTTCCATTTTCAATACATTAATTTCATCATGATTATTTTAATCATATTTGTAATGTAGTATTAGCATTAATTCCTAACTGGCAGATAATGCTTTCGTTTGCATTATTGTAAGAATCTTTTCGATAGTGATTCTTCCCTGTTTTTAAAGACATGCACTTACACTTTATCATATCTACTGCTTTAATTGCATCCATTCTATTTATATTTTTGAATAATTCGATACTTGTACTGTCCATTGGTATCTTTTTAAACAATATGCAGTTACACTTGAATATTTTAGGGTAATTGTGAACTTGGGGCGCCATCGCGACAAAGTCTAGTACTGCTCTTCCATCTGACCTTTGTAAATATTTCTTGTATTGCCGTGAAATCGATATATGATATGGAGGCGTGTTCACTATTGGAAATAGTGAGTGCGGTTTTTATTGTTGGTTTACATGAGTGTATAAAATTATTTGAATAAACTCGAATTATGGTCTAGGTCGATATCTGCTTGTAGTACTTTTTTATAGTGTATATTATTCCAACCATAATAACTGATACACATTGCTAATGTGCACTGCAGTCTGTTTCCCATTAAAAATAATAGTAATAATAATGCGCGTAGTGTTTACTAATCATTAACAGAGGAATTCCAAGGCAACCGAAGAACAGTGTACGAAAAAATGACGGTTGAAAAAGGGTACTTTTGTGAATATTTAAAATATTTGTTAGGAAAGGGTGAATTGCTGAAATTAAAATAATTTTAATATGTATACAGAAAACTGTCTTATTTTGAAGTTTGGTTTTCGCACTCGAGTTCAAAATTTAATTATTTTCATTATATCTTCCTTAATTTTTCAAATGGGGAAAAAAAAAGTTTTTACTTTCCAGTTTTTTTTTTTTTCGCATGTGTGTGTAAAAATTTATGTATGTAAAATATCATGTGTGTATTCAAATTTCCATTTCTTTAAAAACTGTTATTCTATATAGTTTTTTCACCAGAAAAAATATTTTAGAAACTCTTTTAAAAATCGGTTCAACCCGAACCGGGCCCGCTTTAGCCAAAACCTAACCCGAAGCCGAAATAATGGATATCGACCCGATTTGCTGCAAAATTGTAGAAGTTAATCCGACTTCCGGCAAAAAAGGAAAGTTTTCCCGACCCGATGCAGGACTGTACACCATACCCAATAAATTTAGATCCTAAATATTATTTTTAAATTATTTTCGAGAAAATATTTTCATTTCTGCTGTGAATTCCCTAAATTTTGTTTTATTTGTCGAAACCTCAAAATTTTGACTCCCACTTATTTTTACCCCCCCCCCCCCCCACACGCACACACACGTATACCCCGCTCTTAACTCTGCCCCCTCCTACATTATGAAAATCAAGATAATGGAAAACCTACACTTTTGAAAAAAGTTCTTTTTACTTTATTATTGTTTTGACCCCTTTAAAATATCTGTATGTACAGGTTTGTTTCTTTTAATTCCATGTCCTACTCCTCCCTCTTCCCTAAAAGGCTGTCTTTGGTCGAAGCTCCCATAAATATATAAAAGTTAATGCTCTTATACATAAGCTATCCACATACTAAATTGAAAGAATCTATAGATTGTATTTTATGTTTACCTCTCCCCCTTTCCAAGGGCTTTTTAGCGTGCTTTAGTGAAAAGATATGTATAATATATGTTTTTGCTATTAATAATAGGGTACAGATTTGCGAGCTTGCCTCGGGCTTTACTTGAAGCTTATAATCGGTTTTCTATAACTGAATATGTATGTAACTTTAATAACTAATAGTTCTTAATTTTACGTTCATCTAAGTATTTATAATAATTATTATTTTTAACAATGATTTTTTTTTACTAAGATCTTTTTACCTAAATTTGTTTGAAATAGATTATCTACATTGAAATATACTGCAAACGGTTTTCCCCGTAGATCATTATGTAACGTAATTCTACTGTGCGATTCTGAAAATGAATAATAAATTCTTTGCATTTCATATTCTAAAGAAAGTTTGTTTTAGTGCTGTACTTGAAACGATTTTCTCCCATTGGCCGTAATGTAACGGCATGCTTTTGAATGCCCCTGTAAGTGAATTGTACATGCTACATACTTCATTTTCAATGGCGATCGTGCCATAGTAAATGTCAATAACATGCAAAATTTCAGAGAAATCGAATTATAGTTACGCAAGTTAGAGCACTGACAAACAAACGGAAGTCATAAACCCTTTTTAACTATTTTGGAAAATGTAAAAAATAAATACATAAATAAAATAGAGGTTCCTTATAATTTAGAATTACAAATTGATATTAGTGTGTGACTTAATCGGATATTTTTTTTAATTATTATTTCAAGATATCAAAGCTAACATGACCATAAAAAATATCACGAATTTTACTTTTTTTTAAAGTAGATCATTAAAGGTGATTGTTTAAAAGTACATAGGTAGAACAGCTAAATTATTAAATTCTTCCATAAAGACTCTTGCGGAATGGGGCAGAACTTGATAACATACAGGAAATGTGCAGCAAAGAGTTTTCATTATTAAAAATAACCATTAGTTTGATAATAATTTTTAGGCTACAATAAGGATAACTCTCCGGCTATCAGTTTTTATTTTTCGTGGGGGGAGGCGAGGGAGTTATTCTAATATTTATGCGGTGATATCAGAAAAGATTTTTTTTTTTTTAAATGATATCTTACTTTATTTTTATATCAACAATCTTTTGTTACATTGTGCATGGGTGGTGCTTGTTGTGCTCAAGTCAATTGATAGGTCTCCCCACCTGGCCAAACCTGTTACATTGGGCAATATTCACGATTTAATAATTATAGATTAATACTTATTTTAAAAGAACTGATTTAAAACATAAACTTTTCATAATCCTTTTATTAAATACGTGACAATGAAAAAAATGTGTAGCAAGTTACGGCTATTTGAAATTTTACTATTCCTGTGAACTGTTTTCTTTAGAAATCATCCTTACAAGGGAAGGGGTGGGGCTGTCAATCATAGTTTTCTTAAAGCTCAAAGCTTCACTTATAAGTACAATTTCGATGTCATTCTCAGGTTGCAAGAGTTTGGACTAGATAACAATGGGATATACTTACTCTCTTTCAAAACTTACTTCAAAGAAAACTCATAGAAACTTTTAAAGTATCATTGGAATTAATAACACTGGAATATTTGGTCAACTCTGTTGTATTTAGTAGGATGATTAGGTAAACAATATTGACAACTGTAGCTATCGAACGGGGAACTGTAGTCTCATAAGCATTTTTCTGGCTACACCTCTGGTTCTTCTCTGTGAAATATAACTGTGTGAATAAATAACATTTAGGGCTTTTTTAATATGGAGGTTTTAATGTAAGAATCGCTATATTGGGGTTCGTTATGTTAAGAAAGCACAAATAATACACAATTTTTTTTTTTATTTGCAAAGTGGGCACAGTCAGTGATATAAACATAAAAATGGTTTTTGGATTATCTCCACCCCCACCCCCAACCTTCAAAAGAGGTGCAAATAGAACTTTTTTCATACTAAGCCAAGTATTTGCGGTAATAATGCTTAAAACTGGGTCTATATACTATTTATAAATGTACTAATGCACGGTACAAGTGTCAAGTTATTTAAAAATATAAGTAGGTCAAATATAATGAAAACTACACGTATAAATATGTCTAAAAATACCCCTTTATTTATTTTTTAATACAAGTAAAAACAGGAAAGAGTAACTTTTTTAAAAATTATATGTCTTTAATGCATATGAATGCATTACCTATCTTAAAATTATTATTATTTTTTTAATTTGCATAATCAAATTGGTGAGATGATAGGTTATATCTCCCAACCTGAGAAGTACTGTGTAAACATCATTTTATTGATCGAAATAATCCTTTCATGGCAAACCCCTTTGTATGTAAACTGCCATATAAACAAAAGGAAAATCGAATAAGAACAGAAAAATACAAACAAAAATAACGTTATGATATGTTTGTACAGATTTTTAAATACAGCCTTCACGAGAGAGTTATCATTAACTTTGTCTCATATTATTAAAGAAAGTTTTCAAATTGCAAAATAAAATTACTTTACTTTTGCTCTAAAATATTAAAAAAGCATTGCAAATTACTGCGAAAAATATTGGACTTAATAAACCCGTCTATGATATTTAATTGTTTGGAGTTTTTGATCTACTTCCAACAGTTAAGAGGTTACTTCACTCACGCGAAAGCACCCGCTCGCTAATGTTTATCCGATGGAAGAATTTTTTTTAGATATCTCGTTTGCATTTCCATATTTTTAAACAATTCTTTTGCATTGGTCAGCTGAGATCGATCTATACAAAGACCGTTTTTCTCATTTTCTATTTTGTTTATAGTTTTTTTTTTATTAGGATGCTTTTATTTTCGGAACCGGTTTCGAAAGTAAAAGTATCCTCATTAAAAAAAAAAAAAAAAAAAAAAAAAAAAAAAAAAAAAAAACCTGCAAATAAAATAGAAGAAGTAAAAAACGTCCTTTGTACAGATCGACCTCAGCTACTCAAATAAAAAAAATCGTTTAAAAATACTGAAATGCAAGCGAGCTATCTTAAAAAAATTCTTCCTTAGGAATAATATTAGTCAATGCGTGTTTTCCTCAGAGAAGTATACTCACGATTAACTTTTGAACGAAGCGATCAACTGTATGTTTCTAAAAAAGAGCATTATGTGGATATATTCTTTAGCTCATATGAATTCTACAACATATATTTAAGCCCGCTATAAATATTGAAGTGTATTTAAATTTAGTTAATCAATTTTATTGTTAACTAAAGTTAAAATACTGATAAAAATACCCTGTTAGAATGCCAAAGGAAAATGGTAAAGACTGTTGTACATGCGATTGAATTAATTGAGCAAAAAACTTTATTTCTTTTTACATGAAACTTTTACATAATTCTTTTTTTATTTCTTTTTAGAAGGCTGGGAATGTCAAATAATGGCTGTGAATAAATAAAAGTACTATTTCTCTTCTTAGCTTCAACATTTAAACATCCATTTTTTTTTTTTTTTTTTTACATGAAGTATTTCTCTTTGGTTTATATCCAAATGCAAAATATCTGAAATTTATTTCTCCTGTTTAATAGTCAAAATTGTAAATCCCTGTTTGTTTGTTTTTCTTTACGGTCTTATATTTGGCATTGTATATTAATATAAAATTCCAGAATTATTTTTATTGATAAGAAAATAATTAAATTGAATTATTTAATTAGATAATTCTAAAAAGTTAAACGAAGGATTCATCTATATGTAATAATTATTATATTATGTACTCTGAATAAATGAACAGTCTTGAATCTACCTATAATGAAAACCTATATCTACATCGATGCTTTTTCTGGCTCCTTCAGTGTCATTATAGACAGTTTTCACGGTACTAGTTTTAAAATTATGCTAGAATTTGAATAAAATTTGAGCAACAATAATAAATAAAAATATTTTTTTTTTATGTGTTATGTTAGATTAGATATTTGAATTTTTTATTATTATTATGCAACAAAAGTGGTGTAAGTAAAGAAAAAAAAAGTTTAATTATTTAGTATTATAGTTAAATGAAAAAAATGACATACATTTAGAAAAAAAAGGAAAGAAAAGAACGTGTATATTCATTAAAAGAACAAAATAAATAAATATTACATAATAAATAATGAACATGCGAAATAAATAAATATTATTTGGCAAAGGATCTGAAATAATAATAATTATAGTAATGAATTAGAATCTTATGGATAGAAATAATAAAATAAAATAAGTAAACGACGATATTCTATAAAGTTGCTTAGTATTTGTTTCGAAATACAATGCCATTCTTAAGCATTTACAGAAAACGAAGTTCTCTAAAGGCATTCGACTTAAAATACGGTAATCCAGTTGACAAATAGTCTGCCTAACGCCTATTGTGTGTGTGGAAAGAGGGAGTGATTGAGAAACGCCTTCTTTAACTCCCAGTCTCGAGAAGTGGGGGGAAGCACAAACGCGCAAACGCGTTCATAACCATCTACAAGTAGAATATTTTGACCGCCTATACGCGTTTGTGACCATCTACAAGTACAAAAGTCTGACCGCCTATATGCGTTCACGACCACTTACAAGTACCAAAGTGCGACCGCGTAAACGCGTGCGTGACCACGAAAGGGTTAAATGGAATTGTCGAAGCATGACCTTGAAAGTTAACATGGTTGTAACTTTTGAAACGTAAATGCTCTCAGAAATCATTTCCTAATATGTTCAAAGTTTAAAAGGGTTTTGTTTTTTTTAAAAAAAAGAAGAAAAAGATCTAAAATTCCATTTTTTTGTGATACCGTTCGGGGTAGAATCCTGCATTTGGCGTACTAACTATCTAAAATATGTAAAGTTTGATTAAGAACCGTTTCTAAAAATATCTGCACTGTTTTGTATGTCGCGTTTCATTCTCGGATTAGCCGTAGATATTTGCAAAGATAAAAAAATTTTGCAAAAAATAAAATAAAAAGTTAAACAAATATCTTTAAACAAATATCTGACTATATCTGAACTAATATCTGAACTGACTATATCTGACTATATCTGAAATATCTGAATATATGAAATATCTAGCAATAAACAAATATCTAACTAAAAGACCAAATATAGGTCTATATGTTATTTCGATTCTATCAATTTTTTTTTACAAAATTTTCATACTTCATGAATTTAAAATACCATATAAATTGAAGAAGACTGATACTTGAGAAAAGAAGTTGCCTTTCATTACTTTTAAATCCTAAATTACTCTAAGAAATGAATAATATGTAAACAAAATGTACACGGGTTTCCTTTCTACAACGTTTCTAATTAAACTCATTTTTATTTAAGTGAGTAGATTATTTAAATTATATATAATTTCTTAAAAAAAAAAAAAAAAATGATATCTACTAAAAAACAACTTTTCAAAAGTAAAAAAAAAAAAAAAAAAAAAAAAGAAAAAGAAAAAGATGAAAGTTGTGGCTAAAAAATGATGTGATATCAAATTTCCAAGCTTATATTATGGTACTTTTTTAACATTTTCCACAGGAAAATTTATCATTTTTAAGTCGAGTGACTTCGTATATGCTTATAGAAATCCTTTTCTCCTGTACTAAATACATCATAACGTGTTTCTGAAAATTCAAATGTTTTAAAATTATGCATCATGGGCTTGGCGGCCATCTTTCCATATTTTACACAAATTTCTAATTACCCAAGTTTGTAAAGTGTAATAACTTTGCATTAATAACAATTTAGAACTTCTGATTTTAACTACGGACAAATAAGACTTTTATTTCGAGGGAAAAAGTTCATTGTTGCTGCTTTTAAATGATAAATTACTCTTAAAAAGTAATCATAAGGGGAATAGCGAAGATATGTCACCATTGCCTTAACGCACAAATTTCTAAGCACACAATGCCGTGAAGGAACGGCATAAAATGTGTGCTTTAGTAACAATGTCGAACTTTGGTTTTCAAATGCAAACAGCTGATAAATTGAAAAAGACTAATATTTTGAGAAAAGAAATATATTTTTATTGCCTTTAAATGATTAATTACTTTATGAAATAAATCACAAGATGAATCCTTTAGATAAGTTATTATTATTTTAAGACACAAATTTCTCCGAATATATAAGTCCGTAACGGAAAAGCTTAAAATGTCTGCTTAAGAAACAATTTTGAATTTCTGATTATAGCTATGGATTAGGGTATATAGAAATTTGTGTAAAGTATGGAAAGATGGCCGCCAAGCCCACGATGCATAATTTTAAAACATTTGAATTTTCAGAAACACGTTATGATGTATTTAGTACAGGAGAAAAGATTTCTATCAGCATATATGAAGTCACTCGACTTAAAAATGGAAAAATTTTCTGTGGAACATGTTAAAAAAGTACCATAAAATACCAAATAAGCTTGGAAATTTTATATCACACCATTTTTTAGCCACAACTTTCATCTTTTATTTTTTTTTATTTTTTTTTTATATTGACTTTTTTTTTACTTTTGAAAAGTTGTTTTTTAGTAGATTTTCATTTCTCGGAAAACATTAAGAGAATGCTAAAATATTGCACAATGAAGCCAAAGTTTTTAAACGCAAAACTTCTTCTCAGAATGTTAATGGGTTTCTTCAAGTAAACCTTTGAAATTTTAATGAAACATTCTGCACTAAGTTGAATTAATGTTGAATACGAAATAAGTAAGTCATTTATTCAAAATATCTCTTTCAGCAGAATTACAATCAGTAACTCATGGAATTCACTTGAATTTCTTGCTATCTCAAATTAAATGGAATGCTAGAACAACATTTTGCCAAATTCCGTGAATGGAATTCACTGCGCATTTTAATGAAAATGCATGTAAAACATTTATTTTTCTAGATATATATCCTACACTTATTTTATTTTTTACTAAATAGAAACTTTGTTCCATAATTGAGTTTAAAGAAAAAAAATTTTAACTTAAATTTGCAAATGTTTGGCACAAATGACTTGAAATTATGTTTCAGGATATAATTTAAAAATAGACGTCATAGTATATTTTTTAAAGGGTTGCTATTGGAGTTTTAAATGTTGCATCCCTAATCGCTTAGAACACATAAATGGTTCAAAGAGTGTACAAAGAGTGTATGTTTAGAAATAGAATTACATTTTTAAAATTTATTTGAAAGCCATGTTTCTGGAAAGCTTATTTAAAAAACACTAAAACTATATTGCAAAAATTAGCGAAATATTGGCTAAATATGTTCTAGAACTCCCAAATATATCGGGACAATATTTCATGTCAATGCTGAACCAACGCACCAATATTTAGCGAAGACATAGCTAATATTGGTTAACTACAAGTGTAATAATAGACACTTATCTTTATATAGAAAAATAATCCTGTTTTAAATAGCATTTTTCTAAGTATTTATAGGACAGATTTAAGGAAACTCGTCATTAAAGTTTAATTTGTTGATCGGTGACCCGTAGCTATAGGATTTCAGGCCATTTGAATTTTTATGTCTTTAAATTTAGAAATCGCCCTTTAGTTTGCCTGATTAGTTTTTATTTGATCTTTTATATATTTTTTAAAAAATAATGTCAACTCTAATTTTCAAAAAAATTCTGTCATATATTAATAACGTCAGGTATTTCCTTTAAATTAAATTTTTAATGTATTATAAATATAATGAATTTAGAAACTAAATTCTGGTAATTATAATTAAATACTGGTACAGTCGAATCTCGCTATAGTGAACCCGGGATATAGTGAACACTCGGATGTAGTGAACTTTTTTAGTGTCCCGTCAGAACTCCCATTTAACTAATGCTATTTTATACGCTTATAGAGACCAGCTGAGAATTTGGAAGTTATAGTGAACTCAAATTTTAATTCCCCAGTTTTTGTTTTCAATTCTCCAACTTTAATCTTGCATTAATTGCAACTGCAAATGATGACATTCCTTTCGCCCATCTCTAATTCTATGTATATTGTATAAGCGTCTGGTGTTTACTTGCTAACTCCTCCCCCTGCGCATCGGTATAATCGGAACATACCAAGAATATCCCCGTTTTACAGTAACTTTCTTCATCATTCTTATGATTGTTTTGAGATAAAAAACGTTTTTTCAACAGCAGCTAAAATTTCGTGAAAATGGCGAATTCTGTAAAAAGGAAAGCCATTTTCGATTGAGGATAAGATTAAAATCATTAAACGTATTGAAAATGGAACTAACGAATCTGCACTGTGCAAGGGATGTTCCTTGTCAAAATCTACAGTTTCAAACATATGGAAAAATCGCAGTGCGTCTCTTCCTGTACAAAAAAATTGGATTCTTCAAAGAAACTGCGTAGTTCTGAAAGGGTAAACGTGGAAGAAGCTCTGATAAAATGGTTAACAATTCAGCGGGATGGAAATCTTCCTTCAAATTACAGCGAATGAGTTTGCCGAAAGATTCGGGGAAAACGGTTTTGTGTGTCCTGATGGATGGTTGGATAGGTTAAAAAACAGAACAATATTTCTTGTCGAAAGATTGTTGGTGAAGCAGCAGGTGTTTGTGCATCAGATGCGGAAAAGTGGAATACTCAAATGTGGGCGGATGCAATCCAGGGCTATGAAAAGAAGCATATATTTAATGGTAACGAAGCTGAATTGTTTTACAAAATGATTCTCGATCAGACGTTAAAATTTAAAGGAGAAAAGTGTACTAACGGGAATGTCTCGAAAATGAGAATAACTGTTCTTGTATGTGCAAATATGAAAGGCTCGGAAAATCGAAAATTAAGTGTCGTAGGTAAATTCCAAAAGCCGAGATGTTTTTAAAATGTTAAAAAACTGCCCATCAACTACAAAGCCAATCAAAAATCCTGTAGTGACTTACAATTTTTTTGGAGAACTCCGACAATGGGACAGTGATTTGTAAAAACAAAAACGCAAAATTGTTCTCCTTGTTGACAATTGCACAGCTCATCGCACTTAGAAAATCTGAAGTGCATTAGGCTTGTTATTTTCCCTTCGAATACGACTTCAGTGCTGCAGCCCATGGACCAGGGCGTTGCTCTCAGCCTGAAGTCCCACTATAGGAAACAGCTAATCATGCGTGTTTTAGAGTACTACGAAGAGAACAATACGGAGTACAACATCTCTCCTTTGAAGCAATCCTTCTGATGGTAAAGTCATGCAGACAGGTGATATCAGCTAGAATCCGCAACTGTTTCCGAAGCGCAGGTCTTTCGAAGGATGTGTTGTTGTAAAGAAAAGATGCCATCGTAGAGGACGAAGATGACGAAGAAACTTACCAATAGCTCTGTAACGGAAAAAGCATAGTGTGAATATTTTTCCGAGGGACGTTACTGAGCACTTCGAATCTTGCGATGATGAAGCGTACACTTCTGGTACCCTTACAGATGATGTCATTGTATCTGAAGTTAAACAAAAGAACGATGCTTAAAAAACTTAGAAGACGTTGTTGAACAAGAACTTGAAATTTCGGCTCCTTCTATCTCGGAAATGAAATCGTCAGCGGACATCCCGGTCATTTCTTTCTACAGAAAATGTGGACCATAACTATTGCATTCTTTACTAATTGCTCATAAGAAAATTGATGAACTCCACATAAAATTTAATTGCCTTGAATCAAAAATCAACTATTTCTTTATAGAATTCAAAAATAAAATCATGTTTTAGTAAGCAACTATTTTTCTTTTTAACACTAAAAGGACCGTGAGGTGTCATTTGACCCCTACCAAATGAATATATTTCGGTTCAAACCAGAAATTTCTTCATAAAATAAGTTTTAAAAACAAATAAGAAGAAAAATGTTAGATAAATAAGTTAAACAGTTTTGAAAAAAAATTCTAGTGACAAATATTTTTATAAAACTTTTCCTGGTCTTTTTAGTGTTAATATTTGATTTATTATCTATTTAATAAATTAATAATTTGTAAGCAAATTACGTATTATTGCAATCAATATTTTAACAATACTATATTATGTGAAAAAAAATATATTTTTTTCAAAGAATTTAGATATAGTTAATCATCGGTTATAGTGAACATATTGCTGGGTCCACAGACGGTTCACTATAGCGGGGTTCGACTGTATTTCCTATTTAACTTTCACAATTTGATGCGTACACCTGCTTGTATAGTGGTCAAGACGCTTCCTAGTGGACAATAGGAGCCGTATTTGAATCGTAATCAGGTATGGATTTTTAGAGAGGGTCTAACTGAGCTTTAAACGGTTGTCCTGGACTGTTTTGCCTCCTGTGCAAAAGCTGAGAGAAGCACCTGTAGTCAGCGCACCTCAATTTGTTTATTATAGTTTTATTCAAAACTTCACTTTATTTTCTTTCCTTACGTGAGTTTAAGAGAATAATGAAATATATACAATGAGGTATGTACAATGATATGAATACAATGAGGTAAAACAAATTTGCTCTCAGAATAAGCATTTGCACTCTTCTTTTGAAATTTACATAATTACATTGGATACAAAAAAATTGTTCTTGTTCATCTATTCAAGGATTCTCATTTATTCAATTTTCAGCTGCAGTGAGCATTTATTTCATGTTCTGAACATCCTTTATTTTAAAATTTAATGAAACCCAAGAACAACACTTGGACGACTCAATGAACACGTGAGCGGAAACTTTCAAACGCAATTTGTAATCTTTGAAACGTAAACCTCATGTTTCGACATTCAGCCATCTTATTGCTGTCTTATTGTTAAGAATTTATTTCACATGTTATTATATTCGTTCTTTTCTTGCAAATTATTAGATACACGAGCTTAATGAATCAGATCATATTTTGATTAAACAGTATAATAAAAATTAAGAATACTTTAACATATGTTAAAGTAGTCTACAAGTAAAGTCTATATGAAACGTATACGTGACACCGTTTCTTAAGGGCTTGAATAAGTTAAATTACCAGCAAGAACGAACTTCTTTAAACGTAAAATATGCAAAACAAAAAGCATAACTTACGAAATTGAAGCAATACGCTTTTGCTCCATTTCTTTGTTTTAACTATTGCAAATAAATATTTGCAGTGGATGCACATTGAATAAATCCCATAACAATCTCAGTCAATGACGAGCATCATTTAATGACGTTTAAATTTTTATTACCAGTAATTGTATAATATTTTTTGCCTTATGTAATCCAAGAATTCTACAATTAGAGAAAGTCTCCGTCTCCTTCTCGCGGATTATCCTATCCGAATTTATCGCTCTTTCATATATATTTATTCGTTCCATTTTCGTTAACGTCATATTTTTTTCTAATTTTTTCATTATCATTTCTTATTTTTATTACAGTACATTTACTGTACTATGGCTAGATTTTTTTCTGTGTCTGCTCTATGATGCGATATACTAATACTCATGTACAGGGAATGAAGTTGCATTGCAAATGGGTATCCCATCAAAGCAATCACCTGTTCATATGATTAGCCAAGGCAATGATTACAACTAGAATATTTTGGTATTAACAAACGAAAATCATACGCCTCTATATGAAACGTATACGTGACACCGTTTCTTAAGGGCTTGAGCAAGTTAAATTACCAGCAAGAACGAACTTCATAAAAACTTTTCAATAACAGACATTACATTACAAGATAAAAACACTAAAAACAATATAAAAGGACGTTTCGGATTCATTCTGAATCCGTCATCAGCTAATTCTTAACGTAAAAGTCATACTAGATTTTAAAGTTCAACAAGTAGAAAAACATTACATCAAGTTGCCAAAAAATTATAGCTAAAACAAAACTGAATATTCTATTGGTAGAGATGCAGCCTCTTTAATTGCTAAATCAGCGATTCTCGTGTACCAAGCTTCCAAAAACATACGACTTGCATAAATGCTGCAGCCTGATCTAATTATATACGCATTCTCAAAACTCGGAAAATGATCAGTTTTCATGGCGTGGTCAACAATTTTAGAATTTGAATTTTTATTTCTAAAAGCATGTTTATGCACCTTAAGTCTTGTTTCAAGTGTACGACTGGTTTCACCTATGTAGACTGCATTACACTGTTGCACATTACAAGATAAAATGTTCTTATCTTGTAATGTAATGTAATGTCTGTTATTTTGAAAAGTTTTTATAAATATGAATGAATTCAGACGTAGTCCTTTTGCTTATATCAAAGAACGAACTTCTTTAAACGTAAAATATGCAAAACAAAAAGAATAACTTACGAATTTTAAGCAATACGCTTCTGCTCCATTTCTTTGTTTTAAATATTGTTGTAATTGACTTATAGTTAAAAATACTTGTTGTTGAAATTTAGCACGCGTGGTTTGGCTCAAAATTACTTTCATTGTTATTACTATTGTTGTAACTCTACTGTTGACAGCATCACCTGTCTAACTTGTTTTTATAATACTTTCAGCATGTGTAAAGAGAGGTATTTTTCAATTCCTACTATTAGCTCACACTCTCCCTATATTTATTTATTTATATATTTATATATTTATCTTGTTCAAATTTTCAATCATTAATAAAATACTCATTATTCATCCTATCAAGTTGAAATAATTTTTTTTAAACTTGTACTGGATGACAATTGATGTTAATACAGTTTTTTCAAATATTAATTAATTAATTAATTTTAGTTTTGCATGGGAAACAAAATAGCGGGCATTGGTTGTTGAAGATCAATTAAAGTATTTTCAATAAGGGGTTACCATAGGGGGGACACTGTTCTGTCGCCAAATGCCGCCAAGTTTGTCGCCAACTTGGTGATATATTGCCAAATTTGGCGGCCAAAATGAGTCGCCAAAAGTGATGCCAACTTGGCGATATCTCTAATATTTCGCCAAATTCCCATAGAGTTCCATTGTAAACCTACTTGATTATAGAAAATCAACAAATTGAGATATTTTAATGCAACAAAAACTAATATTAGCTTAAGGGATGATATTAAATTTTTCTTTGATGGCTAAGTAGGAATTGACTTTAAAAACAAAATTTTTATATTACTTGTTTCCGTGGAGCTTGCTTACCCCCCCGGACATGGTACCGACCTGAAAATATTTAAATAATGTATTGGCATCGACATTGAGCTTGTGTGCAACATTTGAGGAAAACAAATTCAAGAAGAGTATGTTAAACATCGATTGCGAAATTTGCCACAGTCCCACAAGAAACAAAGTTAAATCGTGTAATAATTTTAAAAACTACCTGTCCATTTTTTTTCCAAAAGACATTTCTTTCGTTGCAAACCTGTCTAAAATCGGGTTAAAAAAAAGAGACAAAAGTTTCATAGTTTTATTTATCTTTTTCTCTTCAAAATTGTCATTTATTGCAAAATATTACTTAATACTAATGTATTTATACCAATAACTAACAGCAGCAGCAAAAGAAAACATAATCAGACATGATGGCAAATATATGACTTAATGAATATGAGCCAAGGATTCAAATTTTAAATACAACTATTTTCTAATAGTATTCGTATTCTTGAAAAGCACAATTCTGTGATATAATAGTGAGAACTATTCCGAAATGGTGATAATCAAAACTTAGATATCTGGCACTAGTGCATTTAATTAAACATGACTTCTTCGGATTAATATAATTTGTACAACATTGGATGTTACAAACCTTAATATGCTAGTTACAATTTACATTGTTAAGAAATATTGCACATTTGCCTATGTTAAGGTTTATTTTTATAATATTGCATTGCCTGGTAATTGTTTTTTATTTAAAATTTATCTTTTAAAAGGATATTCTTTGAAAAGAAATTTGGCAATATAGGGAGTACAAAATACTGTTTTTGTCTGCGATTTGCTCGAGCAATTAAGGGTTAAGATGCAGATGTAAAGGATTTATGTCCATTTTGACAAATATTTAATAAATACACTATATGGCCAAAGGTGACCGGCAACTTGCAATTTTAGACGTTTTGTTAGTTTTCTAGAAAAATACATGAGGAATTAACCTGAAACTCCAGGTGTGTAAACAAAATAGTACAGGTGATATATTTCCGTGAGGATTTTTTCCCCGAAACTCCATAGGGGGCCGTCAACAAATTGAAAAAGAACGAATATCTTTTGGATAATCCTAGGGTTAAAATAAATAATCATTGTTTAACGTCTGATATACGAGTTAAAAATAATAAATATATTACAAATCATCAGACATACAAGTAAAATTACATAAATACATTTAATACAATTAAAAAGCAAACGTTTCAAGCTAAATTTTAGACCCTCATCAGTGCAACAAAACATTCAAATGACAGAAAACTATATATCATGTTTACAGTTAAAAATTATTAGCAGTTAAAATTAAATAAAGTATAATTTTTTTTTAAACAATGCTGAGTATTCAGGAGGAAGTGCACATGATTCATTATCTGGAAACCTACAGTCTAAAATTGTACAGCATTCTTTGGATACCGACCATATCCCAGATTTCACGTATATGAAAGTTATCAGATCCGGTTGCAATAATATTAAAAGTATAGTTTTTCTAGAAGGTGTGTTCACTCGTAAGCAAACGTCGCCGATAAATGAATCATGTGCACTTCCTCCTGAATACTCAGCATTGTTTTAAAAAAAATTATACTTTATTTAATTTTAACTGCTAATAATTTTTAACTGTAAACATGATATATAGTTTTCTGTCATTTGAATGTTTTGTTGCACTGATGAGGGGATAAAATTTAGCTTGAAACGTTTGCTTTTTAATTGTATTAAATGTATTTATGTAATTTTACTTATATGTCTGATGATTTGTAATATATTTATTATTTTTAATCCTAGGGTTATTCAAATGAAGCAAAAAGATGACGGGCTGTATCCATATATACATTGATTAGTGTCAATATAGCATACACAATATTGCACGTATTTGGATACAGCCCCTCATCTTTTTGTGTCCTTTTGGGAATAATGGATTTTGAGCTTATTCTATAAACGGTAATTTTCAGACTTTTTAAACTGTGTTTTTGAAACTTTCACAAAAATGCTCTACATATTTAGCTAACACTTTATGCAAAATATATTTCGATTGCATTCGCGCATGCACAGTGAAGCATTAGTAAACCTACTCATTTTTCATCCAATATTTATTTTGTTTTAAGTTCTGAATGCAGAGAATCGTGTACAATGGTGTTTGTATACATATTTTTTGAAAATAATTTTTTTTTATATTAACCCTTACCGGCACGGAGTAATTCTGTTTACAAACTAATGAAATAATGGACTGAAACCGAAATTTATAAACGAATTTATTAGAAAATACGAACTTGCTTATTTTGAGGAATATTAAAATAGGAAAATTTTAATTAAATATTCTTGGTGCCGTTTGTCACTTTTAGAATTAAAATTAGGTGTCCTTTTTTAAGGACTCCGCCTTCGAAAGTGTTAAGAACTTTACAAATTATAAGCAAAAAACTTGGCAAAATTTGGGACTCTTTTTATAAAATGTTTAATTTCTCTGCGAGTATACATGCTATTCTCATAAAAATGAACACAGTTTATTGCAATAAGCCACTTAATCATAATTTACAGTTTGAACGCTTTTGCTGTATTAGTTTTGACGGGTTATTCAAAAGACATTCGTTCTTCTTCAATTTGTTGACGGTCCCGTATGGGGTTTCGAGAAAAAAACCCTTCACGGAAATATATGAACTATACTATACTATTTACAAACCTGGAGTTTCAGGTTAATTTCTCATGTATTTTTCTAGATATTTAACAAAACGTACAAAATCACAAGTGACCGGTCACCTTTGGCCATATAGTGTATATATTGAATGTTTTATATAATTTGCAGGACACTAAATCCCATTTACTGCAAGATGAACATAATTCGAAAGTTTTTTTTTGCTATATATTTTGATTATTATAATATAATTAACTGATAGCAGACAAACATATTTACAGATTCATGAAAAATAAGACACACAGAAAAGTTAAAAAAATATTTAGCACTTCTCTGTAGTGCAAATGTTTTACGCTGGTGAAAATCTTAAATTTTAGACTTATGTAATTTTTTAAATGAGTGATTTAATTAATTGTGTGCGAACTAAAGAATGTACTAGCTATTCAATTTCGTACCAAGAAGCTGATTCTGAATATTGTAGACTTGCGAAATTACCTAAAATACCAGCCGGAACATTATATAAATGTTGCATTCGTTCCTCACGTAACTTTTCATAATTCGATATCAACTTCGACTATGTCCGTCTGTGATTTTTTGTTTACAGCTGAAATGATTTATAACGATTTTGTAATCATTCCATAAATAATTCGAACCAATCACGGAAATTCAAAATTAAATAAAAATACACAATTTGCATTTTTTATTGACACACACAGGGTGCCTTCACCTTTTAAAAAAATCTTAAAATATTAACAAATTATCGCAGCGGTTTGCACTGTAAGCCATCTTACTGACTGTCATACTGTTCTTTGTTGTGGCAAAGTAAGAAGACATTTTTCCTTCTTTTTTTTTTTTTTTTGGATATGACGTTTCCTGAAAAACACTTTTAACTTCATGTTTCATGTTGCGTTTCATCAAGATATAAACTCTAAAACGAACTGAAGTGAACCCATCTCCCTTCTCTGTTGCATTTGCTCCAAAAACTAGCTTTCCCTATTTTTGACATCAGTTGAGAATGGTGCTTATAGTTACAGTACTTCACTAGTACGTCCATTCGTGTATCTTTTTCTAGAAAATGTAAAAATATATATATATATATATATATAAATTACTTTTGGAACTGGTGTTTTGCAATTGCGCAATATGTGTGCTATTGAATGTATTTTCACCAATCAAGGTAAGAAACTTTTTTTCAGTACCTTAGATTAAAACATTATGTTATTTTATGTACAGCTCATATACAAATTATTAGAATAATTACATTTTTTTTTTTACAAATTGAAAATATCGTTTGATAATTTAATGTCTTTTAATACAAATATGCAAACGATATTTTTATTAAGAACTTATTGTTGATTAAACTTATTTATTATCTTAAAATTAATATGATTTTTGAAAAGATTAATTGAAAAAAATATTATTTTGAAAAGTCGTTCGTTTGAAATCGTTCAAAATATCAGAATATTTCATATTAATTCTCCTTTAATTATCACCAGTTCATAACTGGTGGCATCACTGATTAAATTCAGACGATTTTATTTTAAATCAGTATCATTTTTGCAGTTTGTTTTCTTTTTCGTCTTAAAATGGGTCGTGAGAGTGATATTCCTTAATCTATTAAACTTCGTATGGTTGATTTGTATCAGCACGGTAAAGATCAATGTTATATAGCGAATTATTTACGTTGTTCGCAATCAAGCGTTAGTAAAATACGAACACAATATTCAAAAAGTGGAAAATTTCAAAATAATCGCCAAAATGGCGGCCGAAAACCAAATACATCTGCTAGACATGACTGGAAACTGAAGCGTATAGTTAAGAAAAACTGTTTTAAAAGTGTGCGATTCTTGTGCCAAAAATGTAAAGAAGAAGGAATTGGAGTTTCTACATCGACAACATTAAGACGTCTCCATAAATTTAAGTTTGAATCTCGTGTACTGAAAACAAAACCTCTCATGACTGCAAAAGGAAAGTGTATAAGATTGAATTGTGTAAATCAAGACGTTTATGGAGCGAAGAAGATTGGAATAATATGTTATTTTGCCATGAAAGTATGTTTGTGTTTCATATGGTAATCAAGATATTCGAGTTTGGAGAATGAAGAAAGAAGAATTTGATAAAGAATGCCTTAAACGTTCCGTAGAGTTTGCTGCTAGTGTCATGGTTTGGGGTTGCATGAGTGCAGAAGGACCTTATGCATCGTCTACGGTTTGTGTTTATGACGGCCGATTATCAACACGTGGGATATAGGCCAGCATCGTCTACGAAAGGTTAACTCTCAGATATATCAAGAAATTTTGGAATATTACATGATTCCATCATTTGAAGATTATTTCATCTTTCAACAAGATTTAGCGTCACCTCATACCTCGGTGTCAACTAAGAATTGGTTTCGCTAACGCAACATTAAGGTTCCTCCTAGGCTACGAAGTTCACCACACCTTATCCCACAGAAAACTTATGGTGTATAATGAAGAAAAAACTCCAAGAAAAATCCTCCTTCAAGTAAAACTCAGTTAGTGGTACGTTTAAAGTATATTTGGGCTAATATTGATAGAAATGTTTGTAAACACCTTGTGTATAGTATGCAAGAATATTGTACGCTGTTATGAAAGCTAAAGGGGATGCTACAAAATATTAACTACCATTTACTTCATATTCATAAGTCAATATTGTTGCGTAAAATAAAATATTCCAATATTTTGAAGCAATCTAAATTTTATTCTAATATTTTGATGCATTTCAGAAAGTTGTATACCTAATTTATTGTGCTGTATTTTATTTTTTGTAAATGTTAAAATCTCATCTAAACATTCCAGATTTAATTTATAAGAAATTTAATTGCATTTACTTAGTATCAAAAATAAATAAATGAAACATATTTTTTTCTTACTACTTTTTCTCAATTATTCTAGCCAAAAAAGAGGAAATTGCTGGCCAGAAGCAAGATAGGTGCTGGCAATGATGGAGAAGTTCTGGCTAATGGTCTACCAATGCATGACCACTGCTGGACAGCTTCAGTCAACTTTGCTGTTGGAAATCATCAGATAAAATTCTGATCGGCCTCTGTTTTATCTCATGCACTGGCCCACCACACCATGGAAGTGCACGAGGAAAAGTGCCGGATTGAAGTAATTTGATGGCATACCAATGCTGGCCTGTTGTTGGCCATAACTGATGGGTGAGCTTCATTACACACGGACACTTTTTTACTGGTTTAAGTAACGGCACATTGCACTTTACCGCTGATGGCAGTGCTGGTTGCCATCTTTTTTCCAGCTGATGGCCCACTGTTTCTTACTTTGCTGGGTAATATTTTGAATATAAGCTGTACATATACAATTTATTTTCTTTTCATTCTTACATTTTTTATTTAAAAATTTATTGACGTCTGTCCAGTGTTACAGTACACCTTGATAAGATAATTTTCTTTTTTTTCAATTTGAGCTAAAATAAATTATTTTCATGTTGTAATTAAAAAAAAACCACTTGTTAAATATAAGTTTTTGATATGTCAACCGATTTCAGAAAAATTCTTTGAAATTCTTCTGCTTTTATTCATTGCCACAAAAAATCTGTCTCTTTGACAAAACTTGTGAAGAAACTGCACCTCGACACGGCAATTTGTTATTTGTTTTTAATAAATATTTGAAATAAGAACGTACATATGAACGTATGGAACACACTGTATATGAATGAAATTGTGTTGTTTAAATGCCTCTGTCTTCAGTTACAGTTTAACACCAATACAACGATATGGAACAAAGACCTTTTTTTTGAAATTATATTTATTTATTAATATGGTGTTTCAAAAGAGATGCATTATCCATGATTAGAACCACAAACGCAATAATATTTGTACTAGAAAATTTAGAAATAAAAAGAAATATACAGTGTTAAAAAGCAATTTCTCAATTTAACATGTAATTTCAGGGCCAGATTACTGCCTGAGCAAATTTTCAACACTTTGGTTTCTAAAGAATGTTTTTTTAATATCACAATTTTGTTATCAAATAAGGTGAAAATTTTTTTAATCCCTGCCTAGACTACTATTCATTAAATCAGTGCTGTGGTTGTAGTTAATTTACAGAATAAAAATCTGAAAGCCGAAGAAGTAAAACTATAATAAAGTTAAAAATGTACTTCGAATACAAGTGTGACACATAAAATATATCACAGAAAAACAATGTAATTACTTAATGTATTTACTTACTGGGAATTAATTTCATTCTGTAATGGTGCTCGGAGGCCAAGAATCATATGAAGAATAGAAAACACCAACAAATACGTTGCTGAAAAAAAAATTGCATCTTATCTATCAACTATTATATAAAAAGTTAATGGGAGAATTTTGTTTCCGCTGCTTATATATTGAGAAATGGATTTCGATGAGGCTTGCTCTCATAATAATATAATTTTTCAGGGAAGGTTTTAGTATATAATACATTGTTCTATGCTGCTTAGTTATAGAATTATGTGAGGAAGCTCTATAATCAGGTGAATCCGATAATGAAAGTTTATCCTTTTTAAAAAGCTATAGTTAAATAATTTTTAACGGATGATTTTAGTATATTGCTTATCGTTCTATCACTCTTTAACAAATCTTACTGTAATTGTTCAACTAATAGAAAATATAAAGTAATGTGATTTAGAGAGTAACTTGTGAAATGAACGTATTTACCGCAAGACAGTGTCATTACTCTCTACTATTTAACTTGTTTCACGCATGCAAAAATGAAATTGTGTAATTCATTGTCCGCCAATTTCCTGATCTGCTAGAATCATAAAATTTGTGTATACAGTATATTTCAAATGACAATACAATATTTTATCAGCATTAAAACTTCGTTTCAGATTAATAACTAATAAACGATACAATATTTTATGAACAGAAATAATATTTGATTCCCTCTCGTTTTATATAGCATAAGGAAAAATATGCTCTTGCTTACTTCTAATTCTTACTTGAAATATATCAACATGATACTTCAAAAATTGAAATTATTTTTTTTTTTGCCCTTGAAATGTAATTTAGCCTTCATGTATTCGAAAATAAGATTCTTAAATAAAATTCTGAATACTTTAAAGGTCTGATTACGAGATCTTGAAACAGACATTTTCACGTTAATGAAGTGGAATTCTTCGAAGACGTCACCAGTCTCTTGATACTTCGACAAAAATAATCTACTTCTTTGTCAGATTCTCTTTTCACTTGAATTCGAGAATATTGGCTGTCAATTTTCATTTCTCTAAATGAAAATTGTTATTTTTACACTTTTGTAAAAATCGACCCCAAGAAATAAAACTGCCAATGCTTTTCATTTCTACGATATGAAAAAAATATATATATTTTGTTATATAGAAGAAAATACGCGATTTATATGCATTAAAATTTGTACTGCTAAATATGTCATTACGAAAGACATCTGTGTAAAAGGAAATAATTTTGGCTAAGTTAATTTACTTTTTTAAAGAAGAGGATATTTTTTTCTTCGACGGTACATTAGATAAATAATGTGCAGAAGGCAGATAGTGGTGTCTATGATCGAATATCAAATGATAAAAAAGTAGATTTTATTTTAAAATGCTACGAAAAGCAGAAAGAATCATGGTGATTTGATATTGTAGACAACTGTCTCTAGTATCAAATAACGAATGCTAAAAAAAATTAATCTGATTTGGAAAATTAAATTTAATGAAATACGCAACCTTGGAACTCAGAAACATAAATTGAAGAGAAAGGATTGTATCAAATAAAAATACTTTTAAAAAGTATCCTTTAAACGACTTTAGTTTTGAAATTCATTGGATATTAATTTGTTGCATGTTATTGCAATGGATGATTCGATGGAATTGGAACTTGATGTCAAAAAATAAATTATCTGTCTACACTGAAACTACGTTAAAAAAAGGGAAAAGTTTTTTGCTTATAGGAATGAAGATTACCTTAAGAATGAATAAAATGGTATTCAGGTGCATTAAAAACTGCAAATTTAGTATTTCATTAGCAAAAAGGCCACTTATCTTATTATTTTAAGATGATTCTTTCATCAAAACAGATTAGAATATATTTATACGATATCCTTCTTTTAAATGTTTGAGATATATTTCTTAGTTGACACATATGTAATTATTACTATAAGGATAGTAATATTATTAAGATATCAGCTCTGTACATCAAGATTATAATCGTAATAAAAACACAGATTAATTAGCATTGGTTGAGATACTACAATTAATAAGTAGAACATTCATGGAAAATTAGCGAGAAAACAAGGCCTGGGTACATTTGTTTACATTTACTTTTTATTCTAAAGTCTATTACAAGGATAAGCAATTCTAGAGCATCACTGCAGGTAATAGTGTTAAATGTTTTACTTTCTTTTACCTGTTTTTACAGTTTCTAAATTATACGTTATTTGTATAGGTGAAAAGTTTTACCAAGTTATAAATAAAAGTCCTTCAGAGCAATAAGACGGTAAAATTTTTATCGCTCACTATATTACGACTGGCGAATGTCAAAAACCGTGTTTGATAAACACAGGGCTCTCTTCAGTTCTTTTAAAAATAACGCGATTCTAGAACAAAATACAATCTAAATTTTGTAAAGGTGATTCCACAATGTTAATAATTAAACCTTCAAAATGCTAAAAAGTAAATATTCACAATACTTAGAGAAGTAAATTTTCACAATACATTCACAATGCTTAGAAGTAAAATTTCATACTGCTGAAAAAGTAAACTTTCAGAATGCCAAGAAGTAAAATTACCCAATGCTAACAGGTAAACCTTTACAATATTAAGAAGTAGACTTTCTCAGCGCTGAAAAGTAAAATTTGACAACATTAAGCAGTCAGAAGTGACCTGCTAAATGAATCTACCGAAACTAAAGTTATGTATGTTTGCACACTATGTGCTGATTAAAGAAGATCTGCTTCTAAATATGTCTGATAATCTTTGTTATGTTACAAACTTTTATGTTAGTTTTTTTTTTCAGGCACACACATAACATCAACAACGGTAAATGGCCTTTCCACTGGCCATTTGAAAACTTTTTAATAACTCTATTATTAATAACTGAATAAAGTGTCCAAAATTCGCTTCCCTCGTTAAATTTCGGGCTTAGTGCTGATACGTCTTACTGCGTTTATGAAAGACACTTGTTCTTCCAAATGAACCTCTTGATATGAAATGACAGTAATTATTATTTTTACTTTGAAGAAAAACTATTCATCGTTTTCATTAAAATTTAAAACTTGATGCCAACTGGTACAAAATGCATGACTGACACATATAGATTGAAGCATGTTTCACACTCTCAAGTTATTTATTATATGAGAATTTGATTGTTTGGCCAGGAGTGATGAACAAATGTTTGTTATTCTTAAATTCGTACCACTTAAATCCTACAAAAAAATGTCACCAATACGTGACAAATTTAGATAATATGAGGAAAGTGCTTAGAATCCAACCTTTTATATTTACCTTAATATACATTCCTAGAACAAGTAAAATGAAGGTTTTTGAAAAAAACAAACAAATATTCCGTCTCGCAGAAGGTGTCACTCAAAATATCATAAGACGTTAAACAGATATTTCAAGAGTATCTGAAGTGATAAATACTTTCGAAGAAATAAAATTTTCTTGTCAAGATAACCAAAGTCTTTTTCAAGTAATTCTCTCTTCAAATAATGTAAAGGGTGTCCTATAATTTCAGTCCCATTTCAAAACTCCATAAAAAGTTTTCAGCTTTCATTAGAGTGCGGATTCATTTTCAATTCAAATGATTTACTCTGATTAATTTTCACTGCAATTCATTTTATTCTTAAGTAAGTTTTAATATATATTCAGCAAGATGGTGCTCCCTAACAAACCCTCAACTTATCGACATTCTTTGTCCTTTTTCTTTGAATATTAAACAAATAGAAATATATTGCTTCTTGGAAAGATAGAGCACAGTTTTTTTTCTTATTAAATTCGCTGTGCTTTTCTACTTATAGTTTTGAGGATCTAAATTATTATCAAGAGGATAAAAATTCTTTAGAATATTTTTATTATTGTCACTTTATATCCAAAAATTACTATTGTGATAAAGCATATAGCTAATGATCAATTCACTTTTTAAGGTTAAAAAAATAGATGTTTGCAGATTCTAGGAAACTTGCTCTGCTGCTTGTATTTTCGACCTAAAACATAAAAGCATTTGAAAATCAAAATTTATTAAAAACGCTGTTATAACCATAGAAAAATCATTCATATTAAATGTAATAATTTGAAAAATATTGAAGAAAAAATGGCATTATTAGCATAGAAACAAGAAAAGGGTTAACAAAGTTTAAATGATGAGTATTCTGTGACAAAGAATAATACGGTAGTTTCATCATAAACTTCTCTTCTTTTTCTCTTTTGATTGATTTTGATAGAATTCATTTTCCTTCGACCTGACACTATTTCAACAATGAGAACCAAAAATGATATAAAATAGCCAGTTAGAAGGAATATAAATGCGGGGCCAGATGTGTAAGCGTGAGGTTTCTATTAGTAGTTTCTGAAACTGGGAATAGGGATTTAAATATCATTGACGACAAGAAAGACTCATCGTTAGCATACTTCATGTAGAGACTTGAAGCCATCATTTTATGTACGAATGAATCCAGGAGATCTTTGCAACAGAAGTCTCTTCGGACCATCATTGCATCCATAGCTTCTTCAAAACGGTCATCTGAGATGAAGAACACTTCAGCGTCCAGAAGGTCAAGAACTCTTGTCGCTATGATATAAGCAAGATTTTGATTTGGACTCTCACGAAGAAAATTTGTGAAAGGTAGCCGGTAACTTAACTTATTCTTAAGAATGTCTGCTGCAATTATTCTTAACCCTTTCCGGCACAGGCAAATTTTGTTGTAAAATGATGAAATCTTCGACTGACATCGGAATTTACATACGACTTTTTTAGAAATTAAAAAGCAGTTTCCTTACGCTTTCATTGTTAAAGAAAAATTTTATTAAAATATTCCTGGTGCCGTTTGTAAGTTTGGAATTAAAATTAAGTATCCCGACCCGGCCACACTGTGCCGGAAAGGGTTAAATGTTCCCGTTCTGAGTTCTCCCAGTAAAGACCCCATTGCGGATAAGCAATACAATGATAACCTCCACTTTCTACAGCTGAAGCCAAATCTGAAAGATGCTTAATTTTAGTGATAGGGGGAACCGAGAGAAATGATAAAAATACTGAATCGTAAGACAAGCAGAGAAGCATGGCTCCAACAATCCACGAGTAGAGAAGAAGTTTCTCTGCGAGAGACAAAAGTTTTATAGATGAATTTTGCTTCATCAATATTGCAAAAACGTCAAAATAAATTTTGCTGAAGGTTTACTTCCTTTTCAGTATGGCATAACTTACTATAAGTATCACAGTTAACAACGATATAATTGTTAGCCATACATGCAAAGAAAACATTTGAAAAATATCGAAAATGTGTGGTTTGTATTCCGGTTTTCGAGTAACAAATGTAAAGTCTTCTAACTTTTACAGGTAAGAAAAATCCACTGCATCTGTACTCCATTTATCCATAATTAAAGGAATAACTCCCACATCTATTTCTGAGTGATTTATTTTTTTAAATAATCCTCCCAATGTACCATTAGGCCAAATTATATCTCGATCATAAGTCATAACAAAATTAATTCTGTCAAAATATTTTGTATGCTGTTGGAGGTACTGAGGAGCTGTTGGAGGTACTGTATGAGTGCTAGTAGTAAACGGCCGTGTGGATTGGATTTCGATGAGAAATATTCTAGTCTGTTCTCATCGGTTGCATTTGGAAGAGGTGTTGAAGGACTCTGAGAACTATATACAAGGAATATCGTTTTCTAGGATTCCATATCCTTCTTCAATTAATTCATTGAATTTGCAGAAAATGTTACTTACAAAATATTTTTAATAATAAAGCATTTTACTATATAAATGAATGTTAAAAATACTTGAATGTCATTACAAAAAATCAAGTTTATTTATTATTTTTGATTAAAGGAAGGGTAACGAATGAAAAAAAATCTATCTTCTTGTTTATTACTTTCTATTTTAAGACAAAAATATAGTGTTTAATGACATTAACTGACGCATAAGAATCAGTCTTAACCCGGCAGGATGGTGGCGTGAAACGTAACACGAGAACGGGCATGGGGTGTCAGCACACCTCAAACATATTAAATAGCATAAATAAGAAAAAAACTTTAGAATTCTGTCTGTTAGTGCAATTCATGATAATTACACTCTTTCTCGTGAAAAATGATAGCTAAAATGTTAAATTATCGTTAATTTAAAAAAAGTAATAAACAATAAATTTAAAGCACTCACCGGCAGAAGACGAATATTTTTGGACGTGGGGGGTCAAGAAACTCTGCGCCCGTCCTGCCTGGTTAATAAATTGGAAATAATCAACGTTCTCTGAATTAAGCTCAGGCGGCTGAAACACAAAAGCGATTCTGCTATGTGAGTTTATTTTTTATGATATATACACATATCATGCGATATTCTAATTTATATATTATAGGAACAATGATGCGTTGTGTAAAGTTCTTTCTAAAATTATTTTTCCTTCATTAAAAAATGTTGTTTTGCTTCAAACTAATTGATTATAATCTAAATCAAATTTCTTTTGCATTGAACTATCGAATCAGAACAAATCAGAAGCAATAATGATGCATAAATAAATTGGAAATACACAAAATAGAGCTTTGAACGTCAGTATAAATTTATTCCTCTATTTCCATCTATTTGGTTCATTAAAATATAAATCAAAGTAGCTATTTTTTAAATAAGCAATATCGAAAGCATCTAGTTACCTTGAACACCATACAACTCTTATGCAATAGAACACTATATACTAAGGAATGGTTTACTTTCCGATACGAAAGCATAAATATATTTCATATGCAGAGGATATAGATAAGATATACAGAGGATATAGATGAAACTAATATTGAACCAGAAATGTGTCTGCATTGAAGTTCCGATTTTACAATGTAATTTCTTTCTGATTATAACCAATAACATTTTGTATCGGTTAGCTTAATGCTTTATCGAACCTATTTTTAAATTGCTAGTTGAAGTTTAAAAATATAAATTACTGCACACATGCTTCTAAACAACCCTTTTTTTTAGTGCCAATAATCGTTATAGTTTATTTTGATATTGGTTATGATATGCTCGTAACTAAAGCTAAAATGTTCGTGGCATTTTGCTAAACATGTGTTCTTTCAAACTTTGTTTCCGTACTTGTCGGTTGTTAAAAAAAAAAACTAAAAGTTTAATAACGTCAATAACGCTTATGACATGTAAAAACTGATGTTTTAGCTTTCCGTGTATAATAATATTTAAAAGAAAGCTACAATTATCCGAATGAAATTATATATATTAAATCGTCTTATGGTGTGTTTATAGGCTTATATAAAGTGGGTGTAACTGAAACTGGAATTTTGATCTTCTGAAATGTATAATTTACAAATTGCGTGTGTTGTAAGGTTATACCAGTTCGGTAATCGTTTCTATAATATCAAATAATCTACAATGCTTGACTTATCTTTCAGCTTGACAATAAGTATGTATATATGTATACATTATATGTTATTTTGTCTTTTTTTTCTTTGTTTGTACCGCTTTTCAAGACGGGCATTTTCAATGAAGGGAGAATATTATGGAGCTCTGGTAGGGAAAGTTAACTTTGACCATATTTATGTCGTAAACATTGTGGTGTCCCATTTAATGCTTCGTGAAGGGGCTGGATATACCTCTGGCCCACCCTTTGAAGTATGAAATTAAGCAAGTAGAAAATTTGGTAATACTAATTTAAATTTCGATGTGTTTAAGATAAATTACATTGCCTTAAATGAAAACAAATATTTGTAATACATTAAATAATTATAAAAATTAACGTACTCTCATATAACTTTTTTACTGAATAGATTTTTATTTATCAATACTATTTAAAATTTTATGAAAGTCCATTGATTTCGGGTATATGTAGTTTGCTTTTAGAATGTACACAGTTAAAATTATTTTTGCATTGTTTGCATTATTGTTAAAATTATTTTTCTAATATTATATAATTTTTCTACTATTATGTAATTTTTCTAATATTCTATTATTTTATAATTCCGAAATTATTTTTAAATTATGGAATTTTTAAAAGACATGATCAAAAATTTAAATAAAATAGTAAGGTATCGAAGATATTTATCATTAACACTTTGAAATTAATGTTTAACCAACATAGAAATTAAGAAAAAATTATAGTATTATGAAAATAGATAATTTGCGATTACGTAATGTATAATTTAATTTTTTAAATAATTTTTCTTAGAGTTTTTTCTGAGGAATGCAAAGGAAATTCAGAGGAGTTAATGGAAAAGGATATGTTTTGCAATTTAATATTTTATTAATCATGCTCATGTGCATTGGTGTGACTAGAAGAAAAAACAAAAATAAAACAGCAAAATATTAAAACCGGACGCATAAAATGTAAATATAAACATTTGTTATAAAATGCAGCAAAGAAAAATACTACACACTATGAAAGAATGAATATATCTTTTTCAATTATTACCTAGCTTCAAGTTATTTCGATGTAATATTATTCAGCAAACGTCACAAGAGCATAAGCTACATTATATTCCAATTTTTAACACTTTCCAACATAGTTGAAATGTGTTTATAAATGAAGTTTATCTGGCCGCCTATCTGTGTGTCCACACTCTAACTTGCGTAAATAGACATAGATTTTCACGCGATTTATATATGAAGGCCTCAGAACCATAGTAGACCAAGTCCCTTTATCTCTGCTGTGAATAAAAACGCTTTAAAGTTCTTAATAAGTAATTAATTCAAGTCAAGTGGGATTATTTATGTCAATATTCAGTTTAAAGTATCATTTTATAGTGTCCTAATTTTACAAATGACAAATTAATATTTGTATTATAAATTTATACGTTTTTAAAAAAAAAATGAGGACTTGGTCCAGTATGGTTATGAAATTTCCATGTGTAAATAAAGACTTGCTTATTATGATTACAAAAACTCTTCAGATTGATTTACATTTACTTGTACTATTGTTTACTATAAAATAAACACAAAGAGTGAAACATATTATTAGTTGTCGTATATCATTTACTGCACACAATAACTAATATTAATATAATAAACTAACTCATTTTTTTTTTTTTAAGTGGACTTGGTCTACTATGGTTGTGAGCCTCTCATTTACCCATTATGTTAAATAATTTGCTTCATACTTACTCCTTCAATAGTAATTTCCGGAACTATATTTAAATACTTAATGAAAAATAGATGGCATTATACTCTTATAGTGTTACATTTTTAGGTTGAATGTTTGAAGATTTGAAAATAAAAAAGAGTAAAAATATTTCAAAGACAGAGAACAAAACATTTCAAACCAAATTCAATGCATTCATGCATAATTCCTTATAATATCAGTAAGTATAAAAGTAAAAATATTTTTTTTAACTCTCTTTTAAAAATCATTTTAAATTAATCTTTAAAATCACGCGTACTTTTTCATTAAAGTTATTGTTTTTGCACAAAAATGTCCGTTATAACACATTCATTTTAGTTGGAAAACGAACTTGATTATGAAAAAAACTGCCGTTTTTTTTCCTTTTAGTAGAATGCGAATGAATTTATTAAAAAATGTATACTTTTTGCTCCGTTTCTTTTTTAAGTAGGGCAACAGTGCAGAAAATATGAAACATTATTTAAAAGATATTTTTAGATTTTCTTCCTTTAGGTTTTTCTTAGATGTTATTAGATTACTTTTATTTATTAAATAATTAATTGTCTATAACGGATTTTGAAAATCACAGCAACAAGATTTTGGATGAAAACAGGAAATTACTGCCTGGAAAGTTAATAATTTAAAAAACGAGCTTTTATTTTTCATATTGAAAACACGAATTAATCATAGCATATACAAGAATCTAATAAACAGACGTCTTTAGAATATTTTAACGGGAGTATTTCGCAGTTACGCAGTTTTCGAGAGGTGTTCATGTTTTCACCAATATTTACGAGAGTGGCTCTATAATTATTGTCCCAAGTGCGCATAAAATATTTGTACTGCGATGGTTGATGTGGAATGTTGAAGCCTAATGTCATAGATGCCTATATGATCAATTTCAGAACTGTAGCTGTTATATTAACATATTTTTTTTCGTTTTAGGTGTTTGAGGTGACACCTACCTTGAAGGAGCTTATGGGGCTAGATTTGTGACAGTGGATGAGACATGGCTACATCACTATGATACCGAGACCAAACGACAGTGGCCACGTCTCATCCACTGTCACAAATATATCACAGAACTGCTTCAGGTCTAGAAACAGAAGTTCCAAACCAGCCTTTAAATTTAGGTGCCACCTCTCTCACCTAAAACGAAAAAAAAAACCATTAATATAGCGGCTACGGTTCTGAAATTGAGCCTATAGACATCTAAGACATTGGGCAATATACCACATCAACCATCGCAGTACATATATTTTTTACACACTCGGAAGAATAATTATTGAACCACCCTCGTGGAAATAATATTCCTCCCTTACTTAATCGGACACAATTTGTTAAAATTCTGCAATAATTTAAGTCCAAAAATACTGCTTCAGAGGAGTGGTTAGGAATGTAAAATCTGTACGTAGCGAGTGTATGCCATACTTTACACCAGTGAAAAATCTTATCTAAAGAATATTATTAATTGCTATTATTAATTTCATTGAACAAATCAAAATTATTCATAATTCTGCTAAATAACTAATACTTCATATTCAGATGACTTTATTGAAAACAGTCTTCATAAATAGATACATAGATAAAATAAACATATACATTTTCGATACCTTGCACACATAGAAAATTATTCATGCATGTATTTTGAAATTGCATATGAAATGAATCCACGTATCCAATTATTCCTTTCATCGAGTCACACACTGAAATCTGAAAAGGAAGGAGCCGGATAAGTCAATTTTAAAATGACGAGAAGAGATTATTTCTATTTCAGTATCTCAGACGAGAGATCACAAGGCGAAAAATTCGGTATTAGAGTATTTGTGCGCTTTCATAAAATCTGTCGTAATTTTTACAGAAAATAAACTAATTTTAAACCATTTTAAAGATTTAAATAAATCTACGCTAGCATGAAATTACGACTCTTTCATTTGAAATGTCTGTACAACACCATATTTGCTTTACATTTATTTTTGTTGTAGATGTTGTTACTCAATAAATTTTAATTTACACTTGAAGAAATAGGGTAAATGCACCAGTAGTCGGCCACTTTGAGATAAAATACGTTATGAATAGCTTATTTTTGATTTCAAATGAAATATTACAATCCCCCTATATGTAGCCATCCTTTATACGTCATAAGCCATCAGCAAAGAATTGTGGGTATTTTTATTGCGTTAGTAATCAGCCATTTTTAATTTGGTTGCGGTCAAATAACCGTTTTTGCTATTTTTTTTGTTAACCGATCACAAACTTTTTAAAAGTCTAGTATTAATTTATTTTTATTATTTTCTAAAATGATAAGACTCTGCTACTAAAAAGTTTAATAAACTAATATTTTTCAGTATCAAAATTAAATAAATGTGTTTGTATTAATTAATTTTAATGTGGCCGATTATTGGGTATTATACTTACTTAAATGTTCAGTAATCGGCCACCACGGTTGACTACTGGCTAAAAGACCATTTCACTTTTTTGAGTCTATTTTTAATAATTTGATTTTTTTCGTAATTTGATTTTGGCGATTTGAGATTTATACACCCTTTTACTTGCATTTCATTTTATATACACTATATATAAGGTGTCCTGGGGTAATAACGCCACCTTAAGATTCTACCAATTCTTACGGCTTAGTTTTAGATTTTTTTCCCCCCAAACAAATATAGGATTTGATACAGTAACTTATTGATTATGTATTCAAGAAAGACTATTTTAGCAGATAGCAGATTCATAAAATATATTGGCGTGATTTGATGACCAATGCTATTAGTCGTTATTACCCACCTGTTGGGTAATAAATAACGTCTAAATCGCGGCCCTCACAACGGCTGTTATCACAAATGCATCCAAGAAATTCCCTTGCATTTTGCGCTGCCTCATACGATGTCATTTCATTGACAGATGATTTTCATTATTATTTACTTTAGTGTTGCATTTTTAGACTTCATAGTTTTTACAAATAAAAAATGAGAAAAAGATTTAAAATATATATTAAGACTTAAATAAATAAGACTTAAATAAGACTTAAGACTTTAATAAGACTTTAATAAGACTTAAATAAGACTTAAATAAATATCACTCTATAAGACTTATATATCTATAAGACCTAAATAAATATCATTCATGCAAAAGTTAAATGAAATTGATTTGCGCTCATACGTTTGTCAGTGACTGCAACGTTCACGAATTTCGTTCGTTTGTGATCTCGAATTTCGCGAATTTAGTACATTTTTTAGACTGCGGCATCCAGTGATTTTTTTTATGAGTGCTATGCGCCTATTCACTCCTTAGTTTTTGCGGCGTTAACGAATTTCGTTTGTTTGAGATCGCGGCTTTCGCGAATTACTGCGTTTTTGAGACAGGTGCACGACGAGGTTGCTGCACCGAGTGATGGTTTTTTTTCGGTTTTGATTAGCGCTATTAGCTCATACGTTCGTTACTGATTGCGGCATTAACGAATTTCGTTCGTTTGTGATTGCGGTTTTCGCGAATTACTGCATTTTTGAGACAGCTACACGATGAGGTTGCTGCACCCAGTGATGTATTTTTCGGCTTTGATTAGCGCTATTTGCTCATACGTTCGTTACTGATTGCGGCATTACGAATTTCGTTCGTTTGTGATCGCGGCTTTCGCGAATTACTGCGTTTTAGAGACTGCTACACGACGGGGTTGCTGCACCCAGTGATTTTCTTTTCGGTTTTCATGAACGCTATGGGTTCATACGTTCGTTAAGGATTGCGGCGTTAACGAATTTCGTTCGCTCTTGATCGCGGCTTTCGCGGATTACTGTGTTTTAGAGACTGCTGCACGACGAGGTTGCTGCACCCAGTGATGTTTTTTTTCTGTTTTCATGAGCGCTATTATCTCATACGTTCGTTAATGAGCACGGCGTTAACGAATTTCGTTCTTTTGTGATTGCGGCTTTCGCGAATTACTGCGTTCTAGAGATTGCTGCACGACGAGATTTCTGCACCCAGTGATGTTTTTTTTCGGTTTTCATGAACACTATGGATTCATACGATGTTTCGGATTGCGGCGTTAACGAATTTCGTTCATTCTTGATCGTGGCTTTCGCGAATTACTGCGTTTTAGAGACTGCTGCGCGACGAGGTTTCTGCACCCAATGATTTTTTTTTCGGTTCTCATGAGCGCTTTTAGCTCATACGTCTGTTACTGATTACGGCGTTAACGAATTTTGTTCGTTTGTGATTGCGACTTTCGCGAATTACTGCGTTTTAGAGACTGCTGCACGAAGAGGTTTCTGCCCCCAGTGATGTTTTTTTTCTGTTTTCATGAATGCTGTGCGTTCATACGTTGATTACTGATTGCGGCGTTAACGAATTTCGTTCGTTCGTGATCGTGGCTTTCGCGAATTACTGCCTTTTAGAGATTGCTGCACGACAAGGTTGCTGCACCCAGTGATGTTTTTTTTTTAGGTTTTCATGAGTGCTATTAGCTCATACGTTTTTTACTGATTGCGGCGTTAATGAATTTCGTTCGTTTATGATCGCGAATTTCGCGAATTTAGGACAGTTTTGAGACTGCTGAATGATGAAGTTGCTGCATCTAGTGATTAGTTTTAGTTTTGATGAACGCTATGCGCCCATGCGTTCATCACAAAAAAAGATAACAAAAACAAGAATTTTTTTTATAAAATCGCATAATTATTTCAAAACGACTGTTACTATAAAATCACAAATCTATAATAATAAGATAACTACTAAAATAACAATAATAACAAACGATTGCTTTGTCACATGTATTTAAAATATCGAATAGGAGAAAACAACTGAACAAGAAACCATATTTTCCCTTAAATAAGAATTGGCGCCTCATTCTGCTCATATTGTTCAAAGATACTACGAGGCAGAATGTAATATTTGTAATGTACTATTCGAGATATGCAACTTATTAGAATTACTTTTCAAAACTCGATTGTAACGCGAAAATGAAGAATTGGCGCCGCGTTCTGCAAATATCTAACCACGAAATCCCAAGATAAACTGAAATATTTGCATTGTACTAGTCGAGACATGCAACATATTAAAATTTCATTCCGAAACTCAACGACATGATAGTAACGCTAAAAAGACGATTTGGCGCTCCCTACTGCTGATATCACAATAAGATATGCATCGACAGATCAGTCATTCATGTTCTGTTAATAATCTTGTCCTACATCATAATTTCATTTTGAAACAGGATGATGTAATAATTTTTTTCTCTGCCCGCAGCCTAGTCTTCGATGGTTAAACAAAAAATTTGAAAGGCCCACTACTAGATAATTTGGTACTTTTAACTTTACTTTCCATAAGAAACAAGAATGAAAAATCTTGCATGAAGAATAGATTATAAAAGCATTTCCCATGACTTTCAGAATTCTTCAACGAAATTGAGCTGCTTAATACCGTAAAAAATGTAAACATTTTAGAAAAGGCATAATACTTTTGAAAACCAGATTATGGTCCCTAACCGAAAAAGTAGTTCAATTCTTTCGCAAAGTCCTGTATTTAATCTAAAGATTTGTATATCATTCTATACATAGTATGATAAAACTTAGTATAATAAGAAAATGCATAACAGGTTGAAAATTTACCTTCAGCAATTTCTACCCCTATACGGAAACATACTTGAATTATTTTGTGCAGCCCTGTATATTACCAATAGATTTTTATATGCCTTGCATATTAAGCTAATATTTTATTAAGGCTAAAACGTGGTTAAAACTACTGAAATGATACTTCCACACATTATTATCCCTGGGAGGTCATGTATTCAGTTTTTTGCGTGGCCCAGTATATGGTTTTATTTATATTATACAAACATCTCTTAGTATACTAAATATAGTTCAGCTTGAAAGAGCATAAAAGCCTCTTTTAAGCCATTCACGCTTATACTCCACAAAGCTTACGAACTCTTTTGTGTAGCCTTGTATATTATCTATATCAGTTATACACACCGCATTGTAAGCAAAGGTTTAATTAAACTTAAAAACACATGTCATAAACAAAATCACACTTACAGCAATTATCTCTAATACAGTACTGTATTCGAATTTTTTGTGTTTCCCTGTAAATGAACGATAAATGCTACGCATATCATGTTATACAACGAGTATTTTGTAGTAAGCTTCAGCAATGTTGTATATCAATTTCATTCTATTTGATGTGGTATAAGAGAATTAATATACGCTGCAAACTGCTTATCCCCTGACACTATTATGTAAAGGAATTCTTTTACGGGGCCCTATAAATCAATAATAAGTTCTTTGGACTCCATATTGTCTAGAATGCGTAGTTAAATGCCCTTGATAAATGCATATCAATTTCATTATATTTGAAATGGCCAAATCATTAAAATAAACTTGAAGCAATTTTTCTCATTGAGCGTAATGCATCGGGATATTTTTGACTGTCCCTGTAGATAAACTATAAATTCTACACACTTTATTTTCATTAGCGTTCGTGTTATTGTTAACATCAAAGACATACAAAAATTTCAAGGAGATTCGAGTATATTTGCGAGTGTTAGAACTCGGACAGACTGAGACAATCCAAATTCACAAGCACTTTTAAACTATGTTGGAAAGTGTTAAATACTATTATAATCTCTCTATTCTAAAAAAAAGTAACTACCGCTGTCACCGCCGCCGCCGCCGCCGCCGCCGCCACCGGTTTTGAATTTTTTGTGACTGGAGGTCTTTCTTCGTTAATATTAAGAAAAATAATGCATACAAAAATATGAAAATCGGTAGTATTATACAGAAATGTTTGATAAACACGCTGATGCAGACAGTTTTCAAATCGAAGAATTATTTTAAGAGATATTTAATGCTAAAGTTGGACAAAATCGTTCCACTAAAAAAGTTTTATAGGAGCAAAAACTATACATCGGAATTTAATAATATTTAGATCATTTTATGCGTTATAATTTCCCGGTGTGCAGAATTCATTAGTTTTTTTAATTTGACTCATTTTTCGAGGTTTCATTTCTATTTTAAATTCAAATTTTCAGCACTTCGAGAGATATTTTTTACTTACTTATTTTAGAAAATTGTACTAATTTAACCTGTTGCCAACTGTATAAACAACGGAAACAATAATGTTTGCTTCAAATTAAAAATTTATTTAACGTGACTATTATAAACAGAAAAGATACTTTCAAATTAAAATTAAATAATTGCGTATAAAAAGCAGGAATTTATTGAAAATTACTTCATAAAAAGTATACACGTGAATTTTAAAAGAGGAAGGATATTGTAAAATAATAAATTCATTAACATGCGTTAGAAGTCTTAAATAGGAGAATTTACGTCATATTTACGTCACATTACAGTTATTACATAAAATGAACACAAAATATTGCAAAACAGTTTAAATTTAGAAATTGCGCTAGACATTTATTTGATATTTTGAGAGGATCTTTTCAACTATTTTTGTTAGGAAAGCGCAAATATTATTTCATTTCTAACAAAAGTATTTTCACGTGAATATTTAAAAGAGAAAGAATAGCTTGGTCAAAATTACGTCAGATTAAAAACGATTAATTTAAAATGCCTCATTTAAAAGAACTTTCTTTTCGCTTTGATAAAAAATACCAGGAGACAAAGACTGTTTACTTAATTCCTTTTATATTAGCTTATTTTAAAATGTTGTTACACGTGTCTACGTCTTCAAGTTATTTTTATTTCGACGTTTTATTTGTATTTTTATTAATGTTGTACTAATTTATTTGTTCTTTCGTTATTTAAAATAAATGTTATGTTAATTTGTACAATTTGGCGATTTATATAATTTGGCGAAATTGGTCGACGAGATAATCAAGTAGTACCGCAGCGGATTTGGCGTTAAAATTTCCCCAGTCAAAGAGAAATGAATAGAAATCCGTTTATGGGGAGATCGCCACTGTTTTTTAAATTATAATTCAATCTTTCGAAATCTTTTTAAAGCCGATCAAATTAGCGTGCATTTAGAGTCAGCGGTGTCTGAACGGGTGTTGGCGAGCGTAGCTCGTAGGGGGCCGAGCTCCCTAGTACTTTAAATTATTACAGCAACATTATAAGAAAATAATAAATCAACATATTTTATCCTTAAAATGTTGTTAAATTTCATATACTATTCATGCCATTGGATTAGTTTATAGCTTAAAAGACACGATTTGAATACCGATTCTTTAATTAGGAAATTTAAGAAAGACAAAACAAGTCTCATTTTTACATAATAATATCTCTCCTTCGAAAATTATATAATACCAGAAAACTATCTAAAAGACCACAAGATGACTTTTATAAATGTTTGTGTTATTAAGTATAAATTTTTTAAGATTAAAATTCGACGGAAACCGCATCTAAGAAATCTCGGAAGTCGTGGTTTCAAGAGGATATCAAATTTCGCTCAAGAATAAAATGTAAAATTTGAAATTTCTATTTCTCTTTAAATATCAAAATATTACTCTGATATTTCATGAAGGAAGAGCTCTGCATAAAAATAAGCTTCTAAATAAAATTTACTGATTTCCATTCCTTATATATTTTTTCTACAGCTGAATGCATTTCATTTTTAAAAATAAAATTCACAAAGAAAATTATTCCAATAGATAAATATACTGTTTTCAAACTTTTTATATTACATCTTCTCTGCTATGAGTAATATTTTTTCTTGGGTTTAAAATAAAACAAAATAAACAAACTCGGTAGAGTTTCATTAGAAATTTCTTTTTAATGCATATCTGAATGTTTCTTTTTGTCTGCATACATTGGGATATGTAACTACAATGTTTCGAACGAATGCATTAAATATATACATTTTGTGATAGTTAGTAATACATGCATAATATCTTCTATTCCTATGTGTATTATACATATAACTTTTCCTCTAACAGTTAGGTTAAAATCAGCAATTTTTTATGATAAATTTAACTGGAATTCTTTGATGGGTAAATTATATAACTAGGAACATTCAAAGTAGATTAATAATTTTTTAACATTAATAGAAATTTTCTATCTTATTACATTCAACTAAGTTTTGCAGGGAAAAACCTCTTATTTAGGAAAATGTGTTATATGTTCCATAATCTGAAAATTTCTTATAGTTTAAGGGAAGTCCATGTAATTGATGATACTCATCATGATAAAATGCAGGGTTGGGTTTTTGAGATGACAAGCGTCAAAAACTGGTTTAAACTGTCATAAACTGATTTAAACCGTCGAAAACTGTCAAAAACACGTAACAGGCTTAAAACATATTTTAACAACAATATGCAAACATTAAATAAGTCAATGATTTATGTTTTCTTTAAAATTATTGTAATTTAATAATAAAAAATTAAAATTATTAATTGCAATAAAATATTTGGCACAGATGTCATGTACGATATTGGCGCGATTTTTTTTCTGACGCCAATGCCATGTACGCACTGGGTAATTAACTGGCGTCAAAGTATCCTTATTTTGCTTGATATGGTAACCCGGATATAGATGATATAGTAACGATGTTTGCGCCAATATGACATCTGTGCCAAATACTTTTATTTTTTGGAATTTTCAATCAGAAGAAAATCATTTCGTACAATTAAATAATACGGATCAATTTTACCCTGCAGCATGCTGAAGCACGCTGCCTGTTTAGCACATTTATTTTCAACCAAATCATTTCTGAGTTTAGAGTGTATGAAGTGTTAGAAAATAGTCTGTCTCTTAATTGATACTGAGCTAGTAGGACTTGATAGCTAGATGCATTTTAAATGCTAGAAAGGCAAGTTTTGAAGGAGGCTCAGCCGGCTCAGCAATAGCATTTAATAATACCGTTACCTTTCCACCAAGTAATGGAGCCCTTCTTATAGCATTGAAATAAGAAGACAGGAAAGGGGATTCTTTAGCTTCATACACAATCAGTATGGGTAAACAACCATAAATTCTCTCTGTAGCCAAAGTGCGAGCTGAATCAACTGATACATCAGTCATCCCTTACCACCTGATGGTTGAGATGAAAAATGTACCCCAATTAATGGTATGGTTTCATGATTTGATCCCTTCAATTATGCGCTTTTTGAATATGGGGCTTAAGTAAATTTTCTTTTAGAAAACGAGCCAAGTTTGTTCAGTTTTTAAATCGAAAACATATTTTTATATATTTAAAGAAAGTATGTTTTAAAAAGGTTTTTGACTTTAGGCTTTTTTTAATTATTTATATTATTTTGTAAATGTTTAAGATTAATAATCCAATTTCAATTTTGAATGGAATGGTTATTGCCTAGACTAGAATAAAATTGATGCAGACTATCTTGTTATATATACAAAAAAATCGGCACTTTTTTATTTTTACTTTAAAAAAAACCTAGTTGGTGCTGTTTTTAAAAGTAATAGAGAAATTAAAACGATTTTAAGTAAGTAAAAAAATGTACAGTTCAGGGGAGCTTAATGTCTGCTTTTTTATAAAAGCATAATTTTACAAAAATAAAATAAATAAATAATATAAATAAATAAATAAAGATTTTACCCTGTAAAAAAGTTGCATTTAACGATAATACTTTACTAATTATGTACTAATTATTGATATAAAGTAATAGGGAATTTTAAATGTTATGTGTGACATTTAATGTGAAATTCTACAGATCAATGAAGTGTTTGAGGTTTTTCACGATGTTATTGACAGATGGTTTGTGACAAGAGCTTTTTGCCATGACGGTTTCAACCATGGTTTTAACTCGACATAAACTGAAACATGTCAAAAAACTGCCAACCCTGATATAATGGCTGTTTGACTGATTTTCTAACTCATTTACAGGGTAAATTGAACCTAATCTAAAAAGAAAAACGGTCAAGAGCGAGTATTACTTGCGATCAGAGGGTTCCGTACAATAAATTTAAAAAATAGTATGCGATTTTCTCCAAAACTATGTGACCTAGGGTGAACGCTAAAATTTTCCTGCAAGGTTTAAATTAACGTCTATTACCTCTAATTTTTTTCATAATTTCAGTTTTAGTAGATTCGGAAATAGAAGGGAGGAACATATTTTTGCACTATATTTTCGCCGATATCTCTGAAAATATAATACCTAAAATTAAAAGAATTGTATTTTTGAGTTCAGCGCTACGAAAGCTTTCACACGATATGCAAAGAAAATATTATTTTTTCCAAGCAACTTAATTAGCCCCTCTACATTTTTCCTAAATATATTTGTGAATGTTTAATAGTCTGTGAATATGTGAGTCAATAGTTTTTATTACTTCCCCCAATTTGAACTTTGCACGTTCCATAATGTACGAGTAAAATGGCTGTGACAGACAAAGAGACCTAGGAGTGATTTTATAATGTTCCGTTTTTACTTTTTAAGTATGGAACCCTAAAAATGAAATGCGGTGATTGAAGAGCCTCATTTGAATATTAAAACATCCTAGCCAAACATTCCTATCTCTAACAGCTTCCTAGTAAAAAGCTAAAACAAAATTTTCTCTTGAACTGACCCACTGATATTGTTTATTGTAGGTCCATTTGACAGAGGATGCAATGGAGAAATGCTTGGTAAAATTGACTGATTGCAACTAGAAAGATTTTTGCAATATTGAATGTCTTTCACTCTGCCAATGCGATTTTTCACTTGGCAAAGTTTCGTCTTCAGTAGCTCACCGTTAAATGCAGATATCTTAATGAATCTTAATTGACTTTAAATACTTTTTTTCAAAAATGTGGTTAAATTATATGTTTGACACACGTCACAAATGTAGGGTTTTTCAGACGTGACGCATTTTCACTTTATCTGTTATATCTCGGAAACAATTACACATACAACAGGGTTACTAGTTTCTTTTATGCACCTCATGGTCTCTTTCATCATCATCTTTCGTATGGCACATTTTGTTTAAATCAACCTACAGAATGACATTTTAAGCATTCAAATGCCTATTGATGCAGGATCATCATCTTACAAAAATTCCATATCTCGTTTAAAGTTTTATTCCGTCTAGTTATAAAATATTAACAGTCTGGAAAGCAAGGCATCTAGTATAAATATAACATTTCGAGAAGTTGAACATATGTGCAAATATCTGAATGTTTCAAAAACATTCTTAGGTTTTTATCTAATCTCAAAACTTCTGTTATTAACACGTTCACGCCGGCGCGGTGTGTCACACTCGACTGTCTCAGAGTTGTTAAGTCTCCGGCTTTTTGCACACCACTGTTATTTTAGATAAAATGTTGTCCCTTTAAATCGCCCAATTACTCTAATTAAATAAAACATCATTTTCTGTATTAAAATACTGGTATCCAAAAGGCCGGAGAGTTGCCAGCTCTGAGACAGTCGAGTGTGACCCACCGAGCCGGCGTGAATGCGTTAAATAAAGCTTTTATTTTCGATTCTAAAGTAGCTTTATTTTGTTAGTTAATTTAAACCTCCGTCACTGTTTTATCTAGCGCGGTTACCACGGATTAACACCGATTGCATATTTCAGCTTATCCATTTTACAATATATTATAAGGTTATATAACAATCATAGTTCATTCATTTATATTAAGATATTGAATATATAATTTACATCTATTTTCCTACATTTTAAGAGAGATTTTAACTTACTTTGTACATTCATTTGAATGAAATTTAAATCTTTCTTATATTTATTGTTTTTTTTTTTAAATCATACATTTATTTTATCGTGCATTACCGTATATATATTTTAATATTTTCTCTGTTCATTGTAAAAAAGTTTCCGGGTCTCTCCTTTTTTAAAAGGAAAGTATAGATTTTAAATTAGCATATGGGTGAACATCAATACTTTATCTGATTCTTGAAAATGAAAAAAAAATAACGTCCGTTTTTTTATTTATAAAATATATTTTAAAGCAAATTTACTTGAATTGAATTACAAAATGATTATGGTACAATTATAACAAATATAAACAAAGTTGAAATACTTAAAATCTTTTTAAAACTATATAAAATAAAATCTCTTAACGGTCTTCTGTAAATTTTTTGTTATTATTTTTGACATACAATTTAATTTTTATTACTTTTTTTAGGCTTAGTTATAAAACATAGAACAAGGAAGAAAGTATCAGCATATGTAAATTATTACTTTGGGCTGCAATTATTGATGAAGATCAACTTAAAATAAAAAATGTAAATTGAATACACAACAATTCACAATAAGTTTTGTGTTCAAAAAGGTTATCCATTAAAATTTATGAAACCAAATTCACTTATTTTAAAATACTCTTAGTTCCTATGAAACAACTTTTAACTATTAATGTTGCCATTGCATTTTTATTGCAAGTAATTATATAATTTTCTTAATGGATATAACAATACTTTTGAGGTACCTGTATTTAATTTTTCTTAGTTAATCATATATTTTTTTAGTAATGTTTAATCAAGTTTTACAGCATAAATTGAATTATTACATTTTCAGTATGGCTTAAGTATGTTTTTCGTCTCTGCTTTCATTACAAAATATAAATAACATTAAACAAAAACCTAATTTGCAGAACAAATTAAAAAAACAAAATTTATTTCCTAAATTGTTTAAGCCCGAGAAGGGGCATATATTAAGATATTTCATTCAATTCGTTCTACGTTTAATGTTAAATTTTTGTAAGAAATAAGTTAAACCAATTGAACATTCAAAAATGAAAATGAAATTCATACAATATAATACTTTAAACACCTATTTACTTAGATTCCGTTCAAATGAAATCGAAATAAATCTTAGACTTTTTTAAAGTTTTGTATTTTGCATGTATCTTATCATATTATGTACAATCGTCATAAACATAATGCAAAATCTGCAGTACAAATATTTACAACTTAAAAATGGAAAAAGTCTAAGATTTATTTCGATTTCATTTGAACGGAATCTAAGTATATAGGTGTTTAAAGTATTGCATTGTATGAATTTCATTTTTATTTTTTAATGTTCAATTTGTTTAACTTATTTGTTACAAAAATTTAACATTAAACGTAGAACGAACTGAATGAAATATCTTAATATATGCCTCTTCTCGGGCTTAAACAATTTAGGAAATAAATTTGTTTTTTTAATTTGTTCTGCAAATTAGGTTTTTGTTTAATATGTCAAGTTTTTTAATAACTGCTGAATTCAGACCAAGGCATACTTAGATACTACAACAGGCAGAGCGATTTGCATTTAATGTATGAAGTCGCTTGCCAGAGGACTCTGATACGCTGCCCAAAACAGAAATTTGACTCTAACCGTAACTTCAACGACGAGAACCAATCAAACCGCTCTGGGTAGGGTTCAGAGAATTCCAATGTGTTTACATTTTTTTCCCGTATAGATATGATTCAAAAAGAGTTTAATAAAAATATTAACTCTAATCATCAAATTAAAAAGAAATATATATATTATTTTAACAATTATCGGAATAATAAATAGTGCGACCGGAGAATACTCTACTTCTTTGGTGCGATTTCAAAAAATCGCCAAATCGGCGCGTTTTTATAACATCCAAGGTTGCCACTTAATACCAAGTTAATACTAAATACCAAGGGTGCCACTTTGACGCATTTATCGCCAGGTTGAGGAGTAGAGTATTCTACGATTCACCCCAATAAATAAAAACATGCATAGTCTAAAAACATCAATGTCATAAATTTATTTACTATCTTCACTGCTGAAACAATAAAACTAATGGAATTTCTTTTAAATATATCAAAGTACTCATAAAATTCCTTGTAATAATTAATAAATGTAATTTATTAAATAACAAATACCCTTACATGATTTAATCAAAATTGCTTGGATAACATAAAATATTGCAACGATATTTAAGTCTGCGATCACCATTTCTTTCTCTGATTAAAAATAAGAATATTTAATGTTTAAGGAAGATCGTGTTTTTCTTTTTTCAACCATTTGGAAAAATGGTTATTGTTCTCGTCAGGATGGGAAATCTAAAGCATATCTGAAAGTTTTTATTGGTTTAATCCTCATTTTATTCGTTTCCTGATTGGTCTATACAGTAATCTGCATTTCCCTTTACTTTCAACAGAGATAGACAATAGAGTGTTGCCACTATGACAAAAAAGTAATAAAAACTACAAAAAAAAATAATAACTCAGAAACAAATTGAGATACAGCTTTCAAACAAATTGCATTTAAAGGTACATTTTTTCTCTATACGACGGTGTAAAAAGTAATATTGTGGGATGTTTAGAAGTTTAAGAATGAAATTTCATTTAAAATGGCTCGTCATATTTCTTGGAAATCTGACGATTGAAAAGACTTTTCCCGAACAGCCAATTAAATGCTTGGATAATACATAGGTTTCAGGTGGATAATACGTACGAGTGGCAGGCGGTTTTTGTCGCTTGGAATTTCTACGTCTAATAACACTATTAATGTTTAATTCATGGCGTTCGTAATGTATGATCAACTCTGTGCGATTTTTTATGTCTTAAATTTTAGTCTTCGAAAACATAATTTTCCAAATGATCGTTGTAATTTGATAAGTTGCGTTTTTTTTTAGTTCGGACAATATCAAAAACAAACATTTTACGGGTAACAATAAATTCGTCAAAAATAACTGCTTCAAGCCAGTTATGAGAACTGTAGTTTGATAAAAACCAAATTTTAATTTTAAAACGTGTATATGAAACACAAGCCATTTTTATGTAAATACGGGACATTCAAAAAAGAATAACAGAATGAACCAAACGATCAAGTAAACAATAAGTAATTTAGCTAATCTTAAAAGTATGTGAACACTAAAATACTACAATCTGTGTAAAATTTCCTTTTAAATCGAAGGAAATTGAAGAACATAAGTATTTAATTTATTATTCTGAAAATGCGATCAATGATTCTGAAACTTCGACGATGAGAAACAAGCCGCTATCTGGGCAGGGTATAAATGTGAACAAAAAAGAGCACGCTGTGATGTTTTGGTTCAGGGTTTGAAGATGAATCCGACTTCACTTTTTCGACGGTTTTTTGCGAAATGCGTGGGCCATATATATCACAGTAGGCTATGATTCAGACGAACACATTTCAAAATTAATGGAGGGTATATCATCATCAGGTTTTGATTTGGTGCGATATCGCATCACAATTTGTGATGCAATTTACCTATGTATAATTCTAAATGTTTCACCAGTGCAGTAATGCAGGTTGCTGTAGTTTGGTCAAAAAATTACAATCTGAACTTAAAAAAATCTGCTTGAAAATGTCATTTTTATTTCCACTATGACGCCATATTCATCTTTTTTTAATTCTTAAAAAAAAAACTATTTCAGTTTCATGTTTCACGTGAAAATCATTCAACTAAATATAGGCAAATTATTAACTTTTGAATTATTTACAACAATGAAGGAAAAAAAGTTAAATTTTATTAGAAAATGTCCGTTGATTCTCAATGAAAAAAGCGAAATTTGGAATTATTAAGAAAAATATTTGAATAATGTAAATAAAAATTAGCCCATGTTACTCTTTAGATTATAATCCACTTATATGCAAAGGCATTTTATGATCCGTTTTGACCCTGACGTCAGGCAAATGTTTTCACACTTTGAATTTATAATATTATTAGAATTATCAAAGAATTAAAAATGAGTGGCATCAGGGACAAAAAGGTGGGAAGAAAAAATGAAAAAGTTATCATCTCCATAGGCTTTACTATGTTAAATTAACTTTGAGAAGTGACACTGGAAATAAATAAGTATTGCGCTGCCGCGCAATACTTAAATATAATGTACTTATATATGTAATGAAATGTACATATTATTTACATTTTTATTTTTGCTTTTAAGTGGATTTGATTTTAAGAGATATTATGAAGTCATTTATGTATGTTCTCACGATCACTTATTTTTAAAATAACCTATAACAAACAGTAAAAAAAATATTTCTTTAAAAAAAAAATTTCTCAGAATTTTAATTTATGTTACCTATAATGTTTTAAGAAGATAAAGATTTTGGAATAAAATATTTCGGAATTTAATGTAACTGATCTTACTGTAAATTGGATATTCAGTGTATCTGGATATTTTTCAATGAAACCGAAAAGTATATATTACTTAAAAGTGTGGAATTAAAAACTTCTTTTCAAATATCGTTATGAGTAACTTTGAATGTATTTACATGTCTATTAAATTTTACACTTCGTAGAGAAATTGTAGAACGAAAACTTTTCAAGAGAGATTTTTGTTAATAGCACACGCAATTTTCTGAATATTAACTAACAGAATACGTTTTATGAAGGAAATTTTGCATTTTACAGAATTCTCATTGAGTTTATTTAACACTAGCAGTTTTAAACAAAATAAAAAAATTATTAAATTCGAAATTCAAAAATTATTAATTGCTACAATAAACTGTAATGAAAAATATTCTATAACTAATCATCCTACTGTTGCTATATTTATATTATTAATTATAACAAATCAAAGTAAATACAAAACTAGGCAAGTACAACAAAAATAAAATTTGACTGACACTCGTACAAATATTTTCCATTTAGCAGGACTACAATTTCAACCTTAGTACATTTTTGCACAATAAAAAGATTTACTAAATATTTGTACCTACTACAACTTCCGCTTTTAAGCAAATGTCATTCGAATGCATTGTCATGGCACTCGCATCTGTGTTATACTATGTGTATTTTCAACCCGCACCTCAACATAATCATAATTTAAATTACAGCAAAGTTTCTCGCCATTTTGATGTGACTGACATGTAACGGTATTTAACCCTTTCAGTGCAAAGTAATTATATTAATAAAATGCTGAAGTGATTGAATAGCACCAGACTTAAGGAACAAAGCTATTTAAAATAAAAAAATGCTTTTCATCACGTAAACAATCAAAGAAAAATTTTATTCAAAATTTATGGGTGCCCTTTTACAGATAGGAATTAAAATTAAGTGTTATATATAACATAACAAATTACTACAAAGAGTTAATGTTACATTTTGTAAATAGTTAATAAAGGTTTGTGAAGTGTAAAACTCGTTATTATCCTTGATTATACCATAAGCATACATTACCGAATCGGACGTGTTCTATTCAACTTGGCTAATATGTTTTAGACATAAATAGAAAGATTTTCAGCAGCTATGTTTCTAAAAAAATACTTATTGATTATTTAGTTATCAGTAAATAAGTCAGAAAATTCCTGTAGTAAACCTTCTAATTTATCAGAATAATTTACAACTTCATTCACATATACTGATTTTAAATTATGTGGAAAAATATCAAATTCAGATACCCAATGTCTACCAAAGAATAATGGAAAATTATCTTCTTTTATCAAATACAACTTTGCCTTTCTCGTTTTATTTTCATAAGTAGCATTTATTTCAACTTAACCTAAAGGTTTGAAAATTTCACCAGTTGCAGATTTTAACTGAACATGTGGCGGAAAATGTTTATGATCAGGAAAAATTCTGCGAAATATTTTTAAAAGAACAGCTGAAATTCCAGATCCAGTATCTAATTCCATATCAGCTATATCTTTGTTTTCAATGAAAATAGACAACTTAATTGGATTCGAACCTTTATCACACTTAACAGTTAAAGCATTTACAATATTTAAAGAATTAACCTGTTTTTGAGAATTTGTACTTCTGCATACCTTGCTTAAATGGCCTTTTTTTCTAAAAAGGTTTCAAGTAACATTAATAAATCTGCAAACATTTGCTAAATGTGAGGCCTTTCCACATCTATAGTACTTTAACTTATTTTTATTCATGTCAGAATGTGTATTATTTACCTGATTGTTGGCATTCTGTTTTTGAGAACAATGTTGTAATTTCTTATTTTGTACATTTTTCGTACTGGAAATTTTATTTACATTGAAATTTTTATGCTTAATTTCAGCAATTTCAATATCTACATTATATAAAGCTAAAGCTTTCTCAACAGCTTTTTTGAAACTCAAATCATCAACTTGAGTTATCAATTTATTCTGAATATTTTCGTTTTTCAGACCGCGCAAAAACTGTTCCAGCAAATTTTCATTTAGAGCATAACCAGTAAATTAACAAAAGGCTGTACCCTTTTTTAATCTAGCAGCAAAATATTGAATTGATTCAGTTTCATTCTGAAATAATTATCCAAATTTTATTCTCTCAATGGATTTATTGGGGGCGGGGCTTAAGTGTTTAAGCAGAATACCAACAATTTCATTATATTTTAAAGTTTCACAATTCTTAGCTACACATAAATCACATAATAAACCATATAATTTCGGTCCTAGCAATGATAAAATAGCAGGAACTTTCTTCTGTTCTGTTATGTAATGCAGAACGAAATTTTGTTCCAATCTTTTCACGTACGTTGGGAAAGATTCTACTTTTTCATCAAATTATTTAAAGTGCGTAAAAATGTTTTACTTTATTAAAAGCAGAACAGAGAAAATATATAAAAGTAAATGTAATATCACTTACCACCGCCGTAAGTTCTGTAGAAGACTACGAAGTATTAATATAGCATTGCAGTATTCCACGGAACCGTAGAATATTGAAAACAGAAGTATAGCCATTTTCACCGGCACAATTTTCATTTTTGGTAAACTTTTTCCGGTACAAACATTTCTATCCCATTCTTGTCGCCACTTTTTGTATATTTAGTAATTAACTAATAATAATAAACACAACTCTTAATAACGAAGTAGCTTTTAGGCATTTAAATATTTAATAAGCACTTCACAAAGAAACATATAACTTACAGAACGTCAGTCACATGACAACAGAAGTAAACAGAACAGAATCTCTGAAAAAGTATTGTGATAGAAAAGGAACTTTGGTGCTGCCATCTACATATATTAAATTGAAGCTCAAACATGACAATACTAAAAATAAAAGAGTATTTATCAATATGAACTTATTGTAACGAATGTAATATCTTAGAAAAAATCTCGAGAAGTTATTTTAACGTAGTTCAAAGAAAAATTCTTCCTCGTTATATTCTGACGTTATGTCAAATTTATCCTTATAAATTAGCATCTATATCAATGAACCGATGATTTGATTTCGGTTTCTGATATCCGCATTTATTTTTTTCGATGTCTATCGATTTGCGGATAGTTTAAGCTATATATAAACTCGGTTTATGGCGTCAGATGCCGCCATCCGAAGAATCCTCAAGAGTCTTTTCCATTTCTTCCGGTCAAGGGTCCATTCCTCTTCCAGACCTCTATCCCTCATTGCCTTTGAGATATCATTCATCAAGGTCTTTCGTGGTCTTCCCCGTTTCCCTCTTTTGTTTGTTTCATAGTTGAATGTTATTTTGGGTAGTCTTTCATTATTCATTCTTTTGACATGACCATACCAGATAAATTGCTTTTTTTTAATATCATCTAGTATAGTTCCCTTTATTTTCATCATTTCCTTGATTCTGTCATTTTTTTACTCTTTCTATTGTTGATAACCTGCATGATCTTCTTAGGGCGTCCGTTTCTACTGCCGCTAATTTCTTTCTTTCTGTCTCCATAATTCTCCATCCTTCTGCTACATATAACAATATGCTCTTTACAATAGAGTTGTATATATTATACTTTCTTTTTCTAGAGATCTCCTTACTCCACTAAATAGAATTTAATATTTTTACAACCTTTTTCCCCTGCCAAATTCTGTATTTAATTTAGTTATTGCTGTTTTAAGTTTAAGTCTGTCTTAAGTTTTTTGTTTTAAGCTGATGAATCTATTTTTTTATACCTAACTCATACATTTTTTTGAAAGGAAAGGACGAACTATTTTAAGTGACTATTTAATAGACGGTCGAGTTTATATGAACGATTGAAGTTGGTTGATTATTGAAGTCGTTTCGCATCCTTATTACTGAAATTAACTTCGTAAATTTCGTAAATTTAAAAAAGCTGAAGACGTCAAAAAATAGATTTTTTACAAAGGTAAGTTCGAATACTTTACGATTTTGTATTAGAAAATGGGCATGTCATTTTTTCTTCATTTCAGCTGTGACAAAAGGAACCTTTTAACCAATAATTTATGTTATGTCTATTCTTTATGTTGTAAATTTCTATTATTTTATACGTGCTTACAAGCATATATTCTAACATCTAAATAAAAAAATTTCAAATCGGTGTGGTCGAGTTACAAAAGGTTAAAAAGTAGCACAACAAAAAAACGCCATTAGCATACAATTTAAGATGTCGGTTCATACCTGATCGGGATTTTCAAAAATGCAATATATGTAACATTTTTTCAACAAATGAAAAGGATAGGGATTCAACATGAATCTTCCATCATCCTAATGTACAACACAGCCATCGCTTCAAAAATAACGGCTTCTTTCCATTATTGATGCTCTTTTATTTTGAATTTATTATATATATATATATATCTTCTATTTTATCGTGTTAGTTTTCAATCGTTCTTGATTTGTAAGTGATTTGTAAAGAGACCCCTTAAGCGGACTTGAAAGAATTTAAAAAATACACTTTCCAACTTAGTAAACTAGGCGTTGGGGGCCAACGTAATACTTACCCATCATGGATATTGATAATATAAAATATGAAAATAAAACATGTGTATTTGCTAAGCATTATACGATGTTACTTTTATTTATATTTTAATTTATTTGGTCTTCCTTAAATATAATTAATATAACCCCTTAAGCTAATATTACTTTTTGTTGCATTAAAATATCTCAATTTGTTCATTTTCTGTAAGCAAGTAAACGCTATTGGTTTACAATGGAAGTCTATGGGAATTTGGCGAAATATTGGAGATACCGCCAATTTGGCGACTCATTTTGGCCGCCAAATTTGGCGATATACCGCCAAGTTGGCAACAAACTTGGCGGTATTTGGCGACAGAACAGGGTTCCCCCCTATGGTAAACCCCTTACACACTGTTAAAAATATTTTTGTAAAACAACAGAAACTTTCTGGCAGCAAAAAGTTGCCAGAAACTATTTGTTTTCAGAAAATATCTGTTAACGAAAGAATGCGTTATCAGACGACAGAAATACGTACTCATACAGGCACTTCGTGTTGACAATTGACGCTTTTCCGAACAGTCAAAATCTGTAGGTCGTTTCCTGTTGGCGAGGGGGAAGGGGGAGGTTCTATTTAACAGAAGAATCGCGTATTATAGGTTAGGTACACGGGAAATTTCTATTTACCGATCGATTTGTTTATATTAATAATAATAAATATTTATAGGAATTTCTCCTCCACACTTTTATAAAATTAATTTAAATAGCTTATTCGCAATAAAATATTTAAACAGTTGAATTTATATAGATTTGTAAATTAAGTACATTAAAGATTGGAATAAGTGAAAGAAGGTATCTTAAACTCCCCCCCCCAGAATAATAAATATATATATATACGATATAAGGTAACTCCCCCCTCCCTCATAAAAATATTTATTAATAAAATAAATATATGTATTGAATGTGATTTGTAATTAAAAGAACTTTAATATTTATTCGTGCAATATTTTTGAAAATTGATTAGGTTAAATCAGTGACTTTGGTTGATTATGTAAATAATAGCCTGCCAATTTTTATAATTTTTTCGAATAGAAAGCTTTGTATATATAAATGAGTAAAAGTTGACAGCTATGAGCAAAGATGAGAAATGAAAAAGAAGAGCCACTAAAATCTATATAAACATCACCGTAAAAAAAAAAAAAAAAAAAAATTTCATTTCAGCTAAAGTGATAAAATGAGTTTTCATCCTTCTTAACAATTTACAATGTTTTTCCGTATAAAGTAAATGATCATCAACTAAATAAGAAAAAAATATTACAATATAATTTAAATTAAAATGTTAAACAAAATTAAACTTGCTGATTCTATAAAATGAATGGTTAAAGTTTAAATAGGAATTATTTTCAAAATAATTCACACAATTGTAGCTCAAAATTTATTTCATTAAATGGAGTGAATAAAATTTACAAATTTTAACTAAACCACTACAGGTAACTCTAAGATTGTACTAAAAAAAAAAAAAAAAAAAAAAAAAACATTTCTCAGAATCAACATATGGAACGATTAAACAAAATATCAACCACTCCATTTTAAACAACACAGTAAATAGTAGGAAATGTGATAAATTTAAGCAATAAAAATATATGAACAGCGTCAGATCTAATAAATATTATTCTGGTTAATGTTAAACGAAAATATCAGTTATCTATAACTATAATAATTAATGCAGCTACTCCGTGTTTATTTATTAAAACTATCACACCAAAACTAATCACGTGTGTCAATTGATGACAAAATTAATTTAAAATCTCAATCAAAATTTCTGGAACTAATACATATGAAGTAAAATTAAACTCTTAGTCATAAAAAAATTAAATATAATAAATAATCATTCTACAGCTATGTAAAAATTCAAGATTTGTAAACTAATCATAAACTTAAGATTATTTATTTAACTTAAAATAAACAACCGATCAAAAAATAATCTCCAGCTATTAACAGAATTAGATCAACTAAGTTACTAATGTGCATAAATAAATGAAGTATAAAATAATACTAATAATTTAAGTAAATCATACATTATAAAATAATAATAATAATAATAAATAGTATTGCTTAATTAAGATTTTTAGAAAATAGGAAGTATTTTTCATACATATTGTTACGTTTCGGAAAAACATTGTTACATATTTAAAAGAAGGATGAAAACATACCTTTTGCCATGTTTGTTTTCTAGTATTCGAACTGTAAATCCTAATCATTGAAGAAAGCGGTTCTGATGTCAAAGGTGGGCGTCGCCGGTTTCAATTGTGAAAATGATTCTTAATTTTCTGTTAAAAATTCTTTATATATTATACTTTTTCAATTAGATCAACTGCTTTATTGAACGAACTGCCATTTTCAACAGTACACAAGAGACAAGACACTCAAATATTCCCAGTTAGAAGAGACGTGTTAGCGTGGGTATGATAACCAATGCTTATTGGTCATTCTAAATGACCTTCTAGACGTCATAGGGGGTGACCTCCCGTTTTTCTGTTATCCAACATATTATCCTGTCGCAGTGGAAACTGATGGCAAAGAAAACAGAATTTTTTGTTGTTTAACATGAAAATAAGCGATATGAGGATGGAATGACATAAGAAGTCTGTTAACGTAATTTTTACTGTCAGAATTCGAAGATTTTTTTCTGTTGTTTTAAGATTTTTTTTTACAGTGCAGGTATGGAGAGGCATTAAATGCTTTATATTTACGATAAGCCATTATTGGCATTTAATCTTATAGTTTGGCGATAGTTTTTTAGTCGGCGGGATAATCGAGTAGTACCGAATTGCGTAAAAGAAACATCCTTATAACTCAAAAAATTATAATCCTATTAACTAACAGTTTACTGCGTCGGATTAAGCGTCTTATTTCCAATTAAAATGTATCTTTGAATTGAAATTTGAATGAAATATAGGATCATGAAAAATCGAAGAGTGTTAAAAATATAATTACAAATATCTCAGCAACTAATTATCCCATCGAGTTCATTCATGATGCAAAATTTATGTTTTTTTATTGTCTTTTATATTCACTCCTTCAAATAAACAATTTCGAAAATTTTTGTGTAACTTTTATCAGATCGAATATTTCAAGAGTACGAAAAAAATAGTTCCGTTTAATCGAGGTTACTGATATTCAATAGGCTTCTTCCCATTATTACCCCCTAAGTAAATTCCAAGTCTCTATCTCAAATTGTTCGGGAGTTAGAGCGTTTAGAGACACACATACAGACGGACGGACAATTTTTTTTTCTAAAAATATGTTTTTCGGAATCTCCAGTGTCTGAAATGTGTAAATACGTGAACAAAGTTTTCGGATTTTTAAAACAATTACAAGACTTACCCTATACTATGTATGATGGGTAAGTAAAAAGTGTTTATGACTTCGGTTTGTCTGTCCGCCTGCTCACACGCGTCAATATAATCCCATTTCCATATAACTGATACATATTATTGATATTTACCATGGCATGTTCGGCAGTGAAAATAAAATGCGTAGCATTTATAGTTCGTTTGATGGGACACTCAAAAGAATTCCGTTAAATGAGGGTCTATGGTGAAAATCGTTTGCGATGTATTTTAATGTTGTTAAACCGTTTGAAACCTATGGAAATGGATATAGATTAATGTTATGGACAACGAGATGCTTACTATGGAATAGAGTTTTATAGCACAGATCGTTCTTTGACAGGGTCATACAAAAGGCTTCGGTTACAATACTGTATATGAATAATAATGACTGCATGTGCGTCCTTAATTATGTTGTGCATTTTTAATTTATTCTATTTTTACAAGAAGAAAGTATTAGATTCATTAAAAAATTTGACGTCCCGATTTCGACGGATCCTGAACACGATAGGACTATTTTTAGAAAATGTCTTTGTATAAGTCTGTGAGTCAAATTTTGTAGGCGTTCTCTCTCAAGAATGAATGCCCAGAATTTAATAAAACTTTAGATATATTTAGCCCGTAATATAAATCGGGGCTGATTGCTTTTGGTGTAAATCGCCCAACAGATGGCGCTGCTAGCCGCCATTCTTCATTATGTTCGCAATAGCTCCATCTAGCGAACTCCTGCACAGCTTTTCATCAAACTTCAGATTCAGTTATACAATGATATAATTGGGTGCTGATTATTTTTTGGTGTAAACCGTCCAACACCTTGCGTTGCTATGCAAAATGTTTTTACGATTTCCGAAATAGCTCTATCTCAAGAACTAATGCACGGAATTTCATACCTTTGGAATCCTCATGATGAGGATTGATTGTCATTTAATTTTCATACTGTGATAGCGAATTTTGACGCATTAACATGTATGAGACAGAAGGAGGTTTTAAGATTAGCACACCCGTCTCATTAAATCTAACAACATTTTTGCATATTGCTGTGTATGTATCAATTCTATAAAAGATCTTATTCAGAGCTGCACAAAAGAGTTCGAGTCCATTTCAGGAAATTGCTGAAGGGGAATTTTAAACAATGCGTTTTCTATCTGAACTTAATTTTAGCCTACTGTGCAGTATATATACAGGGCTTCCGGGCTAAAGGTATCGAAATGTGATGGATTATTTTTACGGAACTACTCATTAAAGAATTAAAAAATATATTTAAATAGAAAGACCATCTCACCAAGTTTTAATATTAATACATTGTGGAGATGTTAGGTTTGGATGTTCGGCAGATTCAGATACCAAAGTTACGTCTCCCCCCCCCCCCCGCCTCTACCTATTCCATTGGTAGATGGATTTTGATGATGTCGGAGGATAGACATTCCATTGTGTTTGCACCACTCACTGAACACGCATCACAGATTTAAATTCGGTTAAACAAAGCACGCATTGTACCTTATACTGTGGCGCACACATCTTTACTAATGAAATCCATGGAATAGGTTTTTCGCTAAAAAGCCATCACTTTTGGATACCTTTATCCCGGACACCCTGTGTATATGCAAACCTATAGATACCATACAGGGCTGCATAAAAGAATTCGATAATTTTCATCTGTGAATGCTAATGGCCGAAATTGAGTTTTCAAATGCGTTATGCGTTTTCCAAACTGTTCTCTTAGATACCCTTTTTCACCGTATTAAAGGACAAAATTTAGTTACAGGTAAAAAAAAAGAAAACCTGGATATTAATTTTCACACGTAAGTAAAATCGGTATTGGATTTTCTTAAGCGAGATTTTAGTGCTCTTACAAATAAATAATTTGCAAATTCATTACCGGACGGAAAATTAATCTAAGTACCAATATAACGGAAAAAATACTTTGCAGTTTCTGTTAATAGGTTCTCTTAGTTGCTTGGGACTTTTAATGAATCTAAAAAAAATCTATCTATTAATGAAGGGAACGAATATTTTTTCCAACTGGATTAAATCATATTCAAGGCTGGAGTAGCACAGTTGAAGTTTATTCCAACAGAGCGAAAAATGTCCAGACCAGGGATCGAACCTGGATACTTGGCGTGCCGTGCCAATGCCTTACCTGTTAGTAGTACCTGAGTAGTGCTATAGTTAGGCTCGCTATAGGAGTGCTATAGTTATAGCTCGGATGAATGAAACTAGCGCTGCAGTTCGCAGCCAAGTCCAACTAATAAGAGGGAATTATGTCAGCCAGGTATCGGTCCGGATAGCCTAACAGGTAAGGCATTGGCACGGCACGCCAAGTATCCAGGTTCTATCCCTGGTCTGGACATTTTTCGCTCTGTTGGAATAAACTTCAACTGTGCTACTCCAGCCTTGAATATCTATCTATTAATTTTGCTCATGATCTCTTTACTGCATGATTTTTTATTGTGTTCGAAAAACATTCTATTTGAGTTTATTTTTTGTTCATGGTTGACTCGAAAAATTGTGAAAAAATTTATTGATGTTTCTGTTGGACATAATGTTACTCCTCAGTGGCATAACAAAAATGCTCAAAAAAGGTCATTGTAAATTACAGTGAAGTACGTTTAACACGAAACTAAGGGGACCGAATTTTTTTTTTCGTGTTAAAAGAATTTCGCGTTAAGAGATTCGTAAAAAAAGAACACAACTCACAAATATTTTCAACGCCGTCAAATTTTATTTCTATTTCCTGTTAAACTACTAGTAAGTTGCATGCATTAGGATAAAAAGCAAGTAAAAAATATTGTTCTTTGTGAGGAAAAAATCAGATATCTTTTTTTAAGTGTCTTTTTCAGCATTCTGAGATCTAGCTTGTTCGAACCAAATAACCAAAGCTGCCTCAAAATCTTCGTGCTTAGAAGTTCTCATACGTTTTCTCTCGCGCTCAAACATACTGCGCTCAAACATTTTAACGTTTTTTATTATTGTTGATAAAGTAGAATTGGCAATTTCTAACTCTTTGCAGATTTCTGTTTTCGGCTTCCTTTTTCATCAACCGCATTAAGCAGCTTCATCGTCATTTGAAGCGAAATAGCAATTTATTTTCGCACATATTTCTCAGCCATTGCGCTCAACAACGCTAATTTTCAAAAATCAAACATACGCTAATTTTCAAAAAATACAAAATTCACTGATTTGCACCCAAAATGCAGTAGTTTTAACACAAAATTCACCCATTTCAACTAATTAGCTCGAAAGCGTATTTTTGTCGTGTTAAACGATTTTTGCTTCGTGTTAAAAGAAAAGAATTGCATTAAATTGCGAAGTATACTGTCCGGTATATCAGTATATCATTCAGTATATCATTCGAAGTATATCATTTCGTGTTAACCAATTTTTCATGTTAAGCGTTTTCGTGTTAAACGTATTTCACTGTATATACTTACTTTAAAGTGATAATTACTGCTTAATAACAAATATTCTACAATATAATAATTTTTATAATGCATTTCAAAGTTTGCAGAATGAATAATGACTACCTTGTAAACAGAGAGAAAAACACCAGTCGAGCCTATAATATCGTAAAGTCATTTTTAAATACTGAAATTGTATTATTAATCCAAAAATTATTTCTCGTGATCAAACAGTATAGTGTTAGTTACATTGTGTTGTGGCCATAAAAGACCACTCTGACATAGCAGTCATTAATTAAAATAATTCTATATTTATTTTTCATATATTTGATAATCAATAACAAAAATAAAAGCAAAAGCATTACCTGTACTGACCTGAAACGAAAAAAAAAACAGTAGTAGACGCATTAGTGAAAGGAAATGCACAGAAGATAATCATCAAAGAAAATATCTTTATTTTTGATGAAACTCTCTTGATAAAAAAGAGAATATTTATAAAGGACAACTCTTATTTTTAAATGTACATTTTTAATGATGAAAAATACACAAATCGATTTTTTATGAGCTCTTATATTAAAAAAAATATATAATAAATTTTCTCCTGGGAAGTGTGGAAGGACACCTCTAAAAAGACAAGGCCTTTATATGATTTTTCAGCAATCGAATTCTACAACTCCTAACGAAAGCACCATTTGAATGAAAAAATAATGATACAGCCATCAGCAGGATTTCTATCCTCATATTACTGTGGAATCATTATTGCAGGAACTGATAAAAGATCTCGCCACAAAACACAAGAAACTATGCAGCCGGTCACACAATCTTTAAAAATTATCCTTTCACTTTTACTATTTTTTGCTGTACGCACAAGATCCGTTTATTTTTGCAGAAGGGCGAGGGGTCGCCACCCATTTCTGCGCTTGTTGTCAGAACTCTAATGATAGCGCGCAAGCTCTGCGTAGAAGAAGAGGAAAGGGGTTGCTATAATACTTGAAACATGCCAATTTGGCAGGAACAAAGATACCAGAGCCTTGCGTTGGCACAATTCGCAATGCTAAAGAATATAAAAAACTGCTTTAAAATAGAGGAAATTTTAGAGATTTCATTAAGATAAGATCACTGGAATCACTGTATGATCACTGGATAATCATCACTGGAAAAACCCACAGACAAAAACAAATTACATTATAATTCATTAAAGAAGGCAAATGCATTTGAAGGCTTCATAAAATAGAACCTTTGACACTGCTTTCTGCCCACCCCCCTTTTTTTGAACACTAAAGCATGTTCACTTTAGCATGTTAAAAATGTTCAAATAAAGATGTATATCCACAGAGAAATAGTACTAAATATGTTTTATTATATAAATTAATTAATTTAAAGCCTTGTAAAGTTTAAATATCTCAGCGAAAATTTAGAGGATTTTTTTTATCCTAAAATCTCATGAAACTGCCCATAATTTCTTATAAAACCTCGAAAAATTGTTTAATTATTTAGGAAAAACTAATCAAAACCAATGTAAAAAAGTTCACGTTAACCAGAAATAAATGCTGTTTACCAGTTTTTCTTATTGATTGATGATATGGAAAACTCATAATTCTCAAAAATTACTCATAGAGATTTTTTCGTATTTGTGTGAAAAAGGTAAGTCTTTTTGGGAATTGTATCTGAAATGCATAAAAATTACAAGCTAATTTAATAAATTATTTTGTTTCTGCAGCAGAAGTACGCATGTAATGCGGAAATATACAGTCTTCGATTTCTCATTTTATTATTTATTTTTTAAATGACAAGTTTAAAAAGAAATCGAAAATATTTTCAAAAATATATTTGCCCATGTGTATTGTGTATGTGGCTGAAATTTACCATGCTTTCTCCATAAAACAGTTCCATAATAGTAACACCATTCTCCAAAATTCAAATTCATGACTGGATAAATGCAGTGATGGTTGTATGATACAAGGTTAAGAATAATATCGTAAAGTCATTTTTAAATACTGAAATTTTATTATTAATCCAAAAATTATTTCTCGTGATCAATCAGTATAGTGTTAGTTACACTGTGCTGTGGCCACAAAAGACCACTCTAACATAACAGTCATTAATTAAAATATATCTGTATTTATTTATCTATATTTGATAATCAATAACAAAAATAAAAGCAAAAGCATTACCTGTACGGTCCTGAAACGAAAAAAACAGTAGTAGACTCATTATTGAAAGGAAAACGCGCAGACGATAATCATCAAAGAAAATATCTTTATTTTTGATGAAACTCTCTTGATAAAAAAAGAGCATATTTATAAAGGACAACACTTATTTTTAGCTGTACCTTTTTCATGATGAAAAATACACAAATCGATTTTTTATGAGCTCTCATGAGCTCATGAGCTCTATATTTTCGAGAAAAAATATAATAAATTTTCTCCTGGGAAGTATGGTGGGACATGTCTAAAAAGACATGCTTTTAAATGATTTTTCAGCAATCGAATTCTACGACTCCTAACGAAAGCACCATTTGAATGAAAAAATAATGATACAGGCATCAGCAGGAATTTCTACCCACATATTACTGAAGAATCAATATTACAGGAACTGATAAATGATCTCGCCACAAAACACCAGAATCTATGCAGCCGATCACACAATCTTAAATAAATATTCTTTCACTTTTATCATTTTGCTGTCCACACACGATCTGTTTATTTTTGCAGAAGGGCGAGGGGCCGCCACCCATTTCTGCGCTTGTTGTCAGAACTCTAATAATCGTGCGCAAGCTCTGCTTAGAAGAAGAGGAAAGGGATTGCTATAATGCTTGGAACATGCCAATTTGGCAGGAATAAAGGTACCCGAGCCTTGCGTTGCCACAATTCGCAATGCTAAAGAATATGAAAAAGTGCTTCAAATTAGAGGAAAATTTATAGATTTCATTAAGACAAGATGCCAAATAGTAGCAAAGTGTTACAAATTTTGAAATTACGTATTAAACTGATTTCAATATGATTGGCTAGGGGCGGAGTTACAAAGAGGAAATTACCTCAGAAAAAGAAGGTTATGGAATGTTCCAGAGAATTCATTTACCGGAAGTACAGATTTTAAAACTATGTTTATGATTTTAAAATGAAACGAAATGTTACGACAGAAAGAAAAGCTTACAGGGGAAGTTTAAAAAAGGAAGGAATTAAAATGATTTTAGAATGCAAATATTAAAATTAAATAAATAATAGATTAATAAAAATATTTTCTAAATCAAATTAACTAAAATTATGGCAATGGTTGTAAGTAACCACAACACCTATGTCAAGCAGTATCAACAAAAAAGATGATAGCAGGCTGTCCATACATAACATTATCCCTTTAGAAGGGAGGTGGCGTCTGGCACTTGATATCTCTTGAGCGGGTCTGTCTTTTGATATCATTAACATTTTTGATCCAACCTAAATTTTCTTTTTTGATAACTTATATTTTACTTCAGTATACTCTGTGTGTGTGTGTGTTTTTTAGTCTGTTATCTATTTTTATGGAAATACATTGCTCATAAAAGATATTAAATGGTTATGAAATCCTTTCATTCGATTTAATAGCCCAACGTTCGCTAGTCCTATTCTTCTGCCCTATGCGCATATAATTAGTTGTTAGAGAAACTAGCTTCCAAATGATATACTTGTCATGTCTGCTAGTAAAAAATGGAAAGAATGTTGTCCACCTGTTTTGTTTGTAATGAGATCTGCTTACCCCCTTCAGAGGGCAAGTGCAAGAAGATAATTTTACTGTTGAATGCATTATGTAACAAAAAGCTGTTATTAAATACTTTTAAATAGTAACTCTTTAAAGTTTTATTGATGTAAAGTTATTTCACATATAATAGTGATATTTTATTCCATTCTTATCTTTATTTAAATCAGTAAGGTATGTGAATAATAAACGCATATTTGTACCTGTATATTATTGCAAACCTACATAAGAAATTTAAAAAAATGTAAAAATATCATAACGTATAATTTCGTAAGGGAAGGGGAGCAAAATTTACATAAAGTTGATAACGTTACTTATGTATAGTCCCTAATCTCCCGTGCTAACAAACGAGAACAAAAACAAACTTCACAAGCTTAAATGCATGTTATGACACGTCAGTAACATCTAATATTTCATCGAAAGACCCATCGAAAGAGCCCAATCGCAAAAAAAAATCACATAACTCCTGAGTTAAACTGTGCATTTAAGGATTATTCTGCGAGTCGAGTTATTTTTCAGGCAACGGTTCATAAGCTTTTTATTATAAATCATCCTTATTTTCAAACAAATCGCAATTAAAAACGAAATTCTCAAATATAATTTTAATTAATTTTTAGTAGTGAAATTACACTCTAAATTATTGAATATATAACACGTAATTTATCACATTGCTAACGAAGAGTAGAACCAACAATGTGAAAAATGTCCAAGCCAGGAATCGAACCCGGAACCCTTGGAATAGCCCTCCAAGTGTTTTACCATTTAAGCTGCGAATATGATGCACAGCTTTTCCCATATATGTCCCATATATGTAACATTTTCCATATATGTTGGCAAGGCCGCAACTGCAGCACAAGATGGAACAGTCTTATGAGCCGGTTCCGGGTTCGATTTCCGGCTTGAACATTTTTCACTCTGTTGGTTCTACGGTTCGTTAGCAATGTGATAAATCACGTATTATATATTCAATAATTTCGAGCGTAATTTCACTGCTGAAAATTAATTAAAATTATATATGTGTTCACCGATGCTGGGTTTGTTTGTACCTCATGTTAGGCCGAAGGATTGTGTGCTCATGAAGACTGTTTCATCTTGTGCTGCAGTGGCCAACTTATGTTGAAAATATTAAGCTGGGCATCGTCCTGGTAGCTAAAATGATAGAGCACTTGGAGCGCTATTCCAAGGGTTTCGGTTTCGATTCCCGTCTTGGACATTTTTCCTTTGTTGGTTCTACGCTTCGTTAGCAATATGATAAATCACTTATTATGTATTGAAATTCTCAAATTAAAAGTCGCTTAAAAATGGTATTATAAAACTGTGTGAGAAAATAGAGAATGTTATATGTCTAATTCATATTACACTAATAATCGGGTAGAAGGGACCAAGGTGTTTGGAACCCATTATAACATTTGTGATTTTGGTATATATGAATTAAATAAAAGAGTGTAAATCTAGGTTTTTATTCTATAGATGTGTCACAGACGTCGAGAACGGTAACATTTTCTTTTTATTTATTTTCTAATTATCTCCAAGCTTAATACATTATATTTAAACATAATAACAGGAATTCTGCTTCTTCAGAATTTAGTGTCGACCCCGATGAAAAAAAAAATGTATAAATGTAGATGTAAAAAACATATTTCTGTTTTAAGACATAAAATACACGCTTTTATTTTATATAAAATGACGAATTTTGCATCCGCTGAAGCATTCCACATGAACGATCCACTTTTAAGCAAAATCTATACAATAGTATGCATAGAACTTCATTTTATTTAAGTAAGAGGAAATAAGTCACACAAATATTCTGTAAAATACATTTTTATTGCAGACGATATTCTTCGCATAGCAGGTATATTATTTACATTTTTTTTTCAGTTTTTATGAGAAAATGACAACAAAAGGACAGAGTAATCGACTATTTTCCCTTTAATTTCTACAAAAATGGGGTACTTCTGTGGCCACCCTTACAGAAATGGCATTACAAATTACAAATAAACGAATATCTCGAAATTAAATGGAAATAACAGTTTTCAAACAAGTTCCAGATAAAAGTACGAAGGCGTAAAAATTTTAAAATGTGTGATGCTTAGAAGTTTTAATACTTGCAGCAGAGATTATCAGGTTAAACTGTAGAATGATGCATCCATTTCGTCTTATCGCTGGCTTGTGTAACGTAACGTTATTTTTTAGGCACGACACTTTAATTGTTGTGTGAAAGAAATAGCATACCGGAAAAAAAATACACCGTTTTCATTTGTAGATCATCTGCTATCTATATTATAAAGGACAAATGTGTCCGTCCGTAAAACTGACATCATTTAGAGAAAGGTAAAGGCTAATGTTTCCATTTGATTTTTAAAAACTTCACTACTTAATTTTTACTTTCTTCTATCTTTACGAGCAAAAAGTATTGGATTCGTGAAAATTTTTGAATTCCGGTTTTCGAAGGATTGATACGTTTTAGCGGTTAGAGATCCCGAAAAACATATTTTTACAAAATGTCTGTCTGTGAGTATGTGACTCTGTCTATGTGTTACACAAATTTTGTGCGCGCTCTATCTCAAGAACTAATGCACGAAATTTAATAAAAATTTATATTAAGTTAATCCCTGATATAAATGGGTGCTGATTGGTTTTTCGTGTAAATCTCCCAACAGGTGGCTCTGCTATACAGCATTTTTCACGATTTTTGCATCGGCTCTATCTCAAGAACTAATGCGTGGATTTTCATGAAACTTCACATTCAGCTACTCCATGATATGAGTTGACGTTGACTGTACTCTGATGGAAATCGCCCAACAGATGGCGCTGCTGTGCTGCATTTTCCCTGATTCCCGCAATAGTTTTATCTCAAGAATTAATGCACGGATTTTAGTCAAACTTCATATTCTTTACCAATTTGACTTAAGTTGTAACTTATTAGGTTTTTTGTATATATCGCCCAACATGTGGCATTGCTATGTAGATTTTTTTTACTATTTCTGCCATAGCTCTACTCAAAAACTAATGCACGGATTTTCATGAAACATCAGATTCAGTTAGAACTTGGCATAAGTTGTTGCTGATTAGATTTTGATGTAAATCATCCAACCGGTGGCGCTGCTATTCTGCATTTTCCAGGAAGTATTAACATGTATGATATAGAAGAAACTTTTAGGATCGCCCATTTTCAATTTGTACACCATCGAATAGAGGGGAAATCTACTTTTATACTATTTGTTTGAAAATCAATTCCGTTAAAAAAACTAGTATGTTGTGGCCATCACAAAACTTTCTTCTATATAAATCACACCAATTAAATCATTTAAATAGTACAAGAAATTACATCAATTTAGCATCAATTCATATCAAATTATATCTGAATTTGAAGTTTGATGAAAATTCGTGCATTAGTTTTTGAGGCAGAGCTATAGCGGAAATTCTGAAAAATGTAGCATATCAGCACCACCTGTTGAGCGATATACACCAAAACATAAGTAACAGTAATTGATATCAAGGTTTACCTGAATCTGAAGTTTGATGAAAATTCGTGCATTAGTTATTGAGATAGAGCTATGGTGGAAATTCTGAAAAATGCAGCATAGCAGCACCACCTGTTGAGCGATTTGCACCAAAACATAAACAGCACTAATTCATATCAAGTCATGTCAAGGTCCTACCTGAATCTGATGTTTGTTGAAAATCTAAGCATTAGTTACTGAGATAGAGCTATTGCGGAAATTGCAAAAAATGCAGCATAGCATCACCACCTGTTGAGCGATTTACACCAAAATCTATAAAACGTCAATTCATGTCAAGGTATAACTGAATCTGAAGTTTGATGAAAATTCGTGCATAAGTTATTGAGATAGAGCTATGATGGAAATTCTGAAAAATGCTGCATAGAAGCGCCGCCTGTTGAGCGATTTAGACCAAAATCTAAACAGCACTAATCCATATTCAGGCATACCTGAATCTGAAGTTTGTTGAAAATCTAAGCATTAGTTCTTGAGATAGAGCTGTTACAGAAATTACAAAAAATGCAGCATAGCAGCGCCACCTGTTGAGCGATTTACACCAAAATGTTCAAAACATCAATTCATGTCAAGGACTAACAGAATCTGAAGTTTGATGAAAATCCGTGCATTAGGTCTGGAGGTTGAGCTACTGTGGAAATCGTGGAAAATGTTGCATAGCAGCGCCACCTGTTGAGCGATTTACACCAAAAACTAATCAGCACCAATTTATATCAGGGAATAACTGAATATAAATTTTTATTAAATTCCGTGCATTAGTTCTTGAGATAGAGCGCCCACAAAATTTGTGTTACATACAGACAGACAGACTCACAGACTCACAGACTCAGAGACAGACATTTGTAAAAGCATGTTTTTCGGAATCTCTGACCCCTAAAATTTGTAAATCTGTCGAAAATTGAAATTAGAAAATTTTCACGAATCCAGTACTTTCTTCCTGTAAAGATAGAAGAAAGTAATAACGATTTATGAACAGTTATAACGGAAAATAATCTTACAACTGATTACACAATTAAATAAAGTATGAAAGCTATCTTAATGCATAAACTAGTCGGATGTATCAATCCCAAAACTTTCTTCTATCTCATACATGTTAATACTTCAAAATTCGCTATCACACTGCCAAAATTAAATGGCAATCTATGCATCTCATGAAGATTCTAACGATATGAAATTCCGTGCATTAGTTCTTGAGATATGACTATCGTCTAAATTCAGCAAAATGCTGCCTAGCAGCGCCACCTATTGGGTGATTTATACCAAATCCTAATCAGCAACAATTTATGTCAACGTCTGACTGAATCTGAAGTTTGGAGAAAATCCGTACATTAGTTTTTGAGATAGAGCAATAGCGAAAATCGTGAAAATTTCTGCATAGCAGCGCCACCTATTGGGTGATTAACACCAAAACCTAATTAACAACAACTTGTGTCCTCAACATACAACTAAATCTGAAGTTAGATGAAAATTGGTCCATTAGTTCTATTGATAGAGCTATTGAGGCAATCGTGGAAAAGGCAGCACAGAAGTGCCACCTGTTGGGCGATTTACACAACACCTAATCAGTAGCAAGTCATATCAAGGACTAACTTAATCTGAAGTTTGATGAAAATCCGTGCGTTAGTTCTTAAGATAGAGCTATTGGGGAAATCGTGTAAATCCTGCAAAATTCATCATAACAGCGCCACCTGTTGGGCGATTTACACCAAAACGTAATCATCATCAATTCATATCAAGGACTAACTAAATCTGAAGTTTGATCAAAATCCGTGTATTAGTTCTTGAGATAGAGCTATTGCGAAAATCGTGAAAAATGCAGCATTGCAGCGCCACCTGTTGAGCGATTTACACCAAAAACCAATCAGCATCAACTTGTATTAGGCACTAACTGATTATCAATTTTTATTAAATTCCGTGCATTAGTTCTTGAGATAGAGCGCCCACAAAATTTGTGTCACATACACACAGACAGACAGACAGACTCACAGAGTCACAGGCAGACATTTTGTAAAAACATGTTTTTTGGAATATCTAACCCCTAAAACGTGTAAATCCGTCGAAAACCGGAATTCGAAAATTTTCATGAATCCAATACTTTCTTCTTGTAAAGATAGAAGAAAGTAAAAACAATAATTAGATGCTTATTTTACCTTAAAATTATCCTTGAATTTACTGTAATTGAAAGGAGAAAATATAACAAAATAAATTACATCTGGTTAGATTCCACTTTCAAATTTGCATTTACAGAAAATAAAGTCAAAAACACATTTTTAAAGACACATCAGCTTTTCAAACATTTAAATCTGTTATCAGTAAAAATTTGTTTGAAAAAATTTATGTTAACGAAACATGTGAAAATTGTAAAAATAATGGAATACGATTTATGGATGATTTATGGGATGAAGATTGCAAAATGCAAACCAACAGGATGCATTCGTTACTAGAAATTACTGACAACGTATTTCCGAGGCTATAATAGTTTTATCTTTTCCTAAACGTTTTGCATTATTATTGTTTTTACTCTGCAACCCATTAATCTTCAGATTCGTTAAGGCAGAAAAATATTGCATTTTCGTATATTAGTGTCGTAAAACTTTCAGCATTTGTTTCACATAAAATAGATATTATCCATCTATCCATTCGTTATTAAAGTATCTTTCGAGGGATTTCTTTTTAAGGTATCTGCCTACGTTTGAAATGAACATTTTCGCGAAAATTATATATTCTTTCTTTAACACTTGCCAACATAGTTGAAAAGTGTTAACGAATTCGATTAGTCTGTCCGTCCGTCTGTTTGTCTGTGCTCCAACTCGCGTATATAGAGTCCGATTACCATGAAATTGCAGTATGTTATTCGGGCGTATTCGAAATAGACGATGAAGTGTGTAGATGAAGAGTTAGCAAACAGAGCATGTCAGTTGAAAGTGGGACATGCATTTTTAACACTTTCCAACATAGTTGAAAAGTATATTAATATTTGGAAATTTTTTTCCAGAGAGGAACATTCGCCTTGCACAATATTTCAAATGAAAATCAAATTTCAAAATAATTGCTTAAAAGGCGCAAACGCCAACCTAGTGAAAAAGATTCCATACCGGGACTCGAACCCGGGCCATCAGTATAGCGCACTGACATTCTACCGACTAAACCACATGGAACGATACCCAGCCTGGAACTTCTCACTATTACATGTTGGCAAGAGTACAAATAAAGTACAAGATGGAATATTTTTCCGTGAGCCACCGACCTGGGGCAAACACGAAACTTAATTAAATCCAGCATCGATTGAAACTATATTAATACTTGGAAATTTTCCCAGAGAGAACCATTCGCCTTGCATAGAATATTTCAAATGAAAATCAAATTTCAAAATTTTCACCTGGTTGGCGTTTGCGCTTTTTAAGCAATCATTTTGAAATTTGTTTTTGATTTGAAATATAGTTGAAAAGTGCTTACTAATTCGGTTTGTCAGTGCATCTGTCCGTGCTCTAACTTGTGTAAATATTGTCCGATTGCCATTAAATGGATATATGTGATCACTGTGGGTATCACAATGGCATGTTCGGTATTGACGATGAAGTGTGTAGCAATTTCGGTTCAGTGACAGGCCCATTCAAAAGAATTCCGTTACAGGACGATCTATACTGGGAAATCATTTGCCGCGTATTTTAATGATTTTAAACTATTTTAAACATATTGAACTTGATATACACCACTGAGGTGTACTGCAAGGTTCTCACGATAGAATAGGGTGTGCATAGAACTTATCGTTCATTGACAGGGACGCACAAAAGAATTTGACTATAGAAGAAAATGAGCCACCATTGAACTATTGAAGCCTACGAACCATAATTTCTGGAATTGCGTGTTCAGTTGTGATATGCGTTTTTAAATTTAACTATTTTTTTAAATATTTCTTAGTGTGTATAAATTCTATAGATACCATACAGGCTGGCACACAAGTTCTGAACAACATCCGTTTACTGGCGGTAACGGCTGAGTTGAAATTTTCAACTATGCCATGCGTTTACCTGAACTCATTTACATATCGGTAGATACTATACGGGTGCTGCAAAATAAAATCGTATATTTTAAAGACAATTCATGGTCATAGCAGAAATCGGGTTTTCAAATGCGTTATGCGTTTTTGTAAATTGTTTATTTAGACAAAATCTTTCGCCTTAATAAACAGTGGAGTTTTATTACACAATTCTGAATGTGTTGAAGAGCGTTTCATAATCTGTGCTGGACGCATGATTTTTCGTTCTTGTTTTATTATTCCATTTAAAAGTACAACTTTCTAAGATTCTCAAACTGCTTTGTTTTTGTTCCTAACCTGTTTTGAACAGAAGCCAATCCATTATTTATAGTAAAAATATACTAATTCAACATGTAAGCGCATTTTTCTCAAAATTGCTTTTTACACAAAACACTCGCTTAAAAAATGATAACTAAAAATATTATTATCATTCTTCTATTGAGATTTGCTAATGAGTGTTGTCTAGTGCATCTCCTAAAAGAATTTCAATTGCATGAATATTTTCAGAGTGATAGCTTGTTATTGAAACGTGGTCAAACTGTTGAAAATCCTATAATTGACACTCCGATCCTCTGTAAAATTTTTATTTTCTAAGATATCATTTAACAGTGCTCTCGATAAAAGCTTATAGTTTACTTTAGTAGTCAGTTTTTCTAAGAAGTTTATTTGTTTTTCATGTCGTTTCAAGATTTCGAAAAATTTCTTTAAATTTCCATACATATTTAACATTTTTGTAAATTTATAGGGATATATATAAAGTGTTATTCATAAACATCGAAAACTCCCAGACACAAACTTCCAATTTCAAAGTTTCATAAGAAAGGTGCAATAATTAGATAACATAAGTTGCAACTTCATGTTTTTTTTTGTTTTTTTTTTTTAGGAAATACAAAAACCAAATTTTCATGCGGCCCCAGTAGGGTAAAATCCTTATCCATTCGTAAGCTAAACACAAAATGTTCCATCTTGATATCTGCAAAACACACAGAGATATTAAAACACAAAGTTTGTGACTCACACCACTTGTGCATACCTCTAAGTGGCGAAATATTGGTGCATTTGGAATGAAAGATCTATGTCATCCACAAATTAAATGTTATTAAAAGTCGATTTACGACAGTGTCTCTTCTTTTGGACATAAAATTAGCAGCGTTTAGATTCTACGGTAAACGTTCTTTCGAAATATGTTGCAGGTCTGCCCCAGATGCCGGTACAAAAGCTAAAATTTCAGACCCGCACGGAACAAAGTTAAAATCTACGTCTGAGTCCGGCCCGGCAGGAATAAATTTCTGCAAAACATGCATATTTACTTCGATATGGCTAAAAATTGTGTCGTAGGAGGAGTTTTGACCAAAAATACTTATTTGATACTTTTTTTACATGTTCACAATCTTCATTTTTAATAAAGCGCTCAAGACTGTGAAAGTAATTATTTTAATGAATCCCTATTCGTATGTAAAAGTTTCAGTTATCATTAAAATCGTTAACTCATATTCCACGTATTGGAGACTTTGAAACTGCTATGCAGTAAAATCTTCTAGTGTGAAATCATTTAAGAAAAAAAAATGCGCTATAGAATAAGTTCCCTTCTTAGCAGGTGAAAATGCATTCTACTATTTTCTCCCATATTATTATATACATTCTGTATGTATCAACACATTTTACCGTTTAAGAGAGGATTCCTTTTTAGGCAGGTTCTTTTTTACAGGTTTTACAGCATTTTACTTGCATTGCCTAGAAATCTACTATTCTCTATAACTTATGAATTTTAAAGTTTAATTGTTGAATAATGGCAATTCATAAATATATGCAAATATATGCATTTTTCGAAAAAAAAATTTGGGCCGGGCAAAATTTTACTAATTTTTTTACGTCCCAGATCACAGCGGTCACAAGCCTGCAATGAAATAATTGCCGGTATAGTAAGTGGTATTTTTTATTGTTTTTTGGATGCTGATTACTAGAAAAATAGTGAAAAAATTCCATCACGAACAGTTTCATCACAAATCGAAATCTATTTTTTTTTATGAATTTAGTATATTTCGGACTAATTTTATGATCGGAATTTAGTATATTTATGGATTTAAAATAGTAAATTGGTGCATTAAACTAATAAAAAAAAAGGAGAAACCATTTCAACACAGAATATTTCTTTTAATTGGTAAACTGCCTATTAAATACAATATTCAAGACAGAGGAAACCAGTTGAAATCCGATTCGCCACCTCTTCTTCACACCCCTTTTCAGTGACCTAATCTCTACTCCAGAATCAGTGCCTTTCTTTTATTCTGTGCTATACGCATATGTTTTTATTCCGACCTGTGATTTATAAGTTATAGTAGTAATTTTTACTTCTAGTTTTTGCTGCATTAGAGAACATGGCTTCCAGACGATGTACTAATTCACCGAATTGTTTCTGCTATATTCGTGGTAACTATACAATGAAAAAACAACAAAGAAGAAGCATTTCTGATTTTGTAAAAAAAGTTATTTCGCTTATTTTGGCATGAAATTGGGCAACCAAGACAAGCATTGGGCTCCACACAAAGTTTGTCGTATTAATGTGGAAGAATTAAGGCAATGGTTTCAAGGCAAAAGCAATCTTTTAAGTTTGGTATACCAATGATTTGGAGAGAAACTAAAAATCACAGTGTTGATTGCTATTTTTGTGTTCATAATGTGAAAGGCTTCAATTTAAAGAACAAAAAGAAAATATTTTATCCTGACATTCCATCTGCCCTACGTCCTGCCCCTCATGGACCTGGTATAGGAAAATCTTGTTGATCCAAAAAAAGTATTACTTCTACAGCTTCATATAAAATTAGGTCTTATGAAATAATTTGAAAAGGACCAAAAGAAGGTGAATGTTTCAAATATCTTGGTGAGCAGTTACCGGGTTTATCCGAAGCAAAACTAAAGGAAGATGTGTTTCACTGTAAAAAAAAAATCTGTGAAGTTACTAAAGTTTTTCTAGGAAACTGGGATTCCTAGAACTTTTCATGTAACGGCAACAACAAAATTTCATGTAACAGACTCACTTTTGCGCCGAAAATCAAAAAATCTGTAAGGTTACTAAGAATTTTTTTGGAAACTGGGATTCCGAGAATTTTCCATGTAACTGCAGCCAGGGTTACAAATAAAAGTTTAGTAAGATTACTGAAATTTTAGCAGATTCATTTGTAAAGTTACAGATTTCTGTAGCTTTACAAAAACTAGTTTCGTAGATTTGCAGCTTTTTTCGTACAGTTACAGGTGAAAGTTTAGTAAGCATGTAACTTTACATCTGTAGAACTACAGATTTTTTTTTACAGTGTTGTAGGACCAGACATCAGGAAAATGATGAAAGATGAAAATTTTAATAATAAAATGATTAAAAAAATGAAAGAAAAGCCTGAAAATCTTTCAAACGAGTTATGACTAGCTTTCTTGGCAGCAAAAAGACCCAAACTATAAATCTGTTGTAGAAGAGATGGTAAAAAAGTTCAAGATTTTAGGGTGTAATATGAGCTAAAAAGTTCATTTTCCCGATTCACACCTCAACTATTTCCCTGAAAATTTAGGTGCAGTTAGCGAGGAACAAGGTGAAAGATTTCACCAAGATATAAAGGAAATGGAGAAGCGATATCAGGAAAATGGAATGTCAGCATGATAGCCGACGACTGCTGGATACTACAAAGAGACAATCCCTGCAAAGTTCACAATATGAAAAGTAGCAAAAAAACTTTTGATATAAAGAAAAAAATACTCTAAGCACTTGTAACCTTCTACATATACTTAACTATTACTTGAACTCAGATATAAATGTTATTTATATGGATTTATAAATAAATGAAATTTAAATGAAATGTCAAAATTCCGTGATTTAAGCTTTTTCTTTAAAAATATGCAATCATTTTGTGAAAAATCCTTACGTGATAGAAAAAAATGGATTTCATTTTGGGAATCAGCAATAAAAGAAACATAAAAATTAATTATCAAAATTAATGTAATTTTCAAAAATTATTTTTTTGCAGGTCTGTGTTATTTTCATAATGGCCGAGACCAGGACTGAAAATTTCGGACCACTCAGAACTTGGAAGAATGAAGCCAGTCCAGGCTCTTTATGGAAAAAAAAATGTTAGTCCCGACATCAGCCCGGCCCGATCCATCATTAAATGGTAATACCGGAGTCCAATCCAGGCCGGAAAAGTAATGTCTAAGCACGGCCCGTACCGAGTCTTCCGAAAAAGTAAGGCCCGGGTCTGACCCGAAAAATATAAAGATCAGGCCCGGACCGTTTCGAGAAAAGCGCATATCTTAATTAAAAATGCATTCCCTACCATCGCCGCTAATATACAGTATTTCGGATAGAAAATACTTGTTTGAAATGTTTTGTATATTCCTGTAAATGTGATGCACTTCGTATTATACATGAAATAACTTAAGTAAGCCTCACCGACGTATATCAATTTTATTATATATGAATTTGTATAATTAAAATACGCCGCAAACAATCTCCCCCCCTATACCATTTGTAATGGAATTCTGTTATGTAGCCCTGTAAATGAATAGTAACTATTCGTTGTACCGCATATGCTACAGACTATTCTGCATATTTTAGTGCACTTCGTAAATGCATATATTTTTTATTTATGTTTGAAAGGGTGTAACATCTTTGAAATTCATTTGAAATGATTTTTTGCCATTAGCTGTAATGTAACGGAATACTTTTGACTGTACCTGTAAATGAACTAAACATGCTACAAACTTCATTTGAAATAGGGTTCGTGCTAGGCTAAACGCCAATAACCAAAAATTTCAGTGGAATCAGTGTATATTTACGAGAGTTAGAGCGCGAACAGACAAACCGAACACTTTTCAACTTTGTTGGAAAGTGTTAAAAATTAGTTAAACATTTGAAAGTAAGCTAATATAAAATGAATTAAATACACAGTCTTTGTCTCTCGGTAATTTTTAACACCGCTATGAGAAAGTTCTTTTAAATGTATCGTTTTAAATCTGACGTAATTTTCACCAAAGTTTCCTTTCTCTTTTTAATATTCACATGAAGATTCTTTTGTTGTTAGAAAGGAAATATTATTTGCGCTGTCTTAGAATTCATGATAATAGTTGAAAAGATTATCTCAAAATATGAAATAAACGTCTCGTGCAAATATATTTTTAATTTAAAGTGTTTTGCCAACTTTTATTTAATTGGCCTTTTTAAATATGACGTAATTTCCTTCATTTGTGACTTTTAACGCATAATAATGAATTTAGTATTTAAAAACTTTCTTTTCCTTTTAAAATTCACATGTAACTGTAGTTTTTATGATGTAATTTTCAACATTTTCCTGATTTTTAACACGTAATCACTTAATTCAAATTTGAAAGTTTTTTTTTCTGTTTATAATGGCCACGTGTAAATAAATTTTTTATTTGAAGGAAATATTATTCTTTAAGCTGTTTTTAAAATTTTGAACAGTTTAAAATAATGCCCTTTTTTAAAATATGTAAAAAATATCTCTCGAAATGCTGAAAATTTGAATTTGAAATGGAAATAAATCCTCAAAAAATGAGTTAAATTAAAACGATAAATGCAGTCGGGACATCGGGAACTTCCAATATATAAATGATCTAAAAATGTTTAAATTCCTATATATAGTTTTGCTCCTGTAAAACTTTTTTAATGGAACGATTTTGACCATCTTTAACTTTAAATATCTCTTAAAATAATTATTCGATTCAAAAACCAATTTTCATATTTTAGCATGAAACAGTTATCTTAATATTAACGAAGAAAGACCCTCGGTCACAAAAAATATGAATGCTGATCTAGTAGGAGTATACCCGGATGATCTACCATGATTTCCATTGGTCCATTTCCAAATCGTTACTTTTTTATATATACGAGGTGGAACCCGTCGAATTTCGACGAAAGAAAATGTTTACAAAGGAACTGTTGCATCAAATTTATAATACATCGACAAAAAATAATTAAAATAAAAAATCCATCTTACACTTGTTAATTTAACTCTCAAAGATATATTTTAACCTAAGATTAACAAAATACTTTTTTCATAAACTTAAACTGTTAAAATTATTGAAAAATTAAACTTTATTCATATACGTAATCAGTAACATATAATCAAGATAAGTAGTTTTGATTAAGTTATTAATTGATGCTTGGTATTACGGAATGAAAAATCCGCAAAAATGATTTCACCTTGACATAATCATAGAATTTTTCTACCTTTACATCTAAACCGAATCAAGCCATTTTCCACGTTTTACATCCATATTAACAATTTAAAAACATTTAAACGCGCAATAGGTTATTAATAAATATATTTTCAAGCTTGAAGTCACGTTTGTCAACTATTACAACTTTCCATGTTAAAATTCCCACTCGTGATTTGAGGCCTTAGTATAATATATGTACCTGCGCGTAAAAATAGACTTTTAGACGTATTCAAGGGGAAATATCTCGTTTTATCAAATAAAATTATCGTTTACTTTTAAATATGACGTCATTTTCAGTCGATGGAATATTTTGCCTATTGTCTCAAACTCAATGTCAGCAAAATGAAAAAATAGTGAAATATAACAGCATCATCAGGGAAATTGCGTCTTTTTTAAAGCATAACATCATTTTCTGTTCAAATTTTTTAAAAAGTTATTTTTAATTGTAATGAGAAAATGGCATCAGTAAGAATATAATCAATAAATATAACTAATCCACTTTTAATAGAAATGAAGTACTTCAGTTGCCACGATTAGAAAATTGGTATTAAAAACTATAAAAAAATTAATATCTCAAAAATAAATTGAAATACAGATTTCAAACAAATTGCATTTAAACATGCATTTTTTTCTGCATACGACGGTGTAAACATTTAAAATCTGGGATATTTAGAAGTTTAAAAAATTGCAGTAGCGAAAATTGCAAAAGCGAAATTTCATTTCACATTTCAAAGTGTTGCCATTTGCAAAATGACGTATGCGTTACGCACAGATATGTTTGTCCTTTATAATATAGATAGAAGGGAAAAAATTCCATATTTATTTTCCCGTTTAAATAAATTTTATTATAGGGTAACTCCGGAAGAGTCGCCGCATACGGGATATAAGCCGCACCCGTTCTATTTCTTGTAATTATCGATAGATGGTCGTCAAACGCACAGTATAGGTCCGCAATGAGATTATTTTAACCAGTGTATAGCGTGAATCCCCTTTCGATGTTTACTTGTAGAAGTACAATCCTTATTTTGACGTAAGTGCATGATTTCACTGTCCAAACTTTTAAACGCGTTATGTTTAAATACTTTTCATACACTAATTACTAAATGCATGCATAATTTCGAAGTCAAAACTAAGTGTAGCGTTTGTATAGAGTACTGTGTGTAGGGTTACGCCATTCCCATTAGCGATAGTAGGTAACTGTGATGGCCGATGTCTGCATCATGCAACATGGGATGCATGCCGCACTGCAATTCCAATATACATGCCGCAGTTTCTTTTGTACGGGATGATTAAGTGCTATTAACTTTTCCTTTTCTTTTTGCACAGACTAACCATGTTAGGCTTGTTATCAAGTTTACTAAAACCAAAGGAGAAAAAGGGAAAAATAAAAGTAAAGGCAAGAAAGATGCAAGTCAAGATGATAATAACGAAAAATTGGATTACGCGTAACGCAGACGGTCTTTGCAAGGAATGTTTATGAAACTGCTCCAAAAAAGAGGAAGTGTAATTGTTTTCGTTGCATCATGTGTCAAATGTAGTTACATAAAGACTGTTCTTTTTCGACACTTTTTCTGTAGATTGTAGTCGAAAAAACAGGTCTCTTAACCCATTCGGGACCATAGGTGCATATAAGTACCTTCATAAAGAGCTTACAAAATTTGTTTCTGGCACCAGTAAAAAAGAAAAGTAATATTTGCTTTGTTTAATTAGAGCATTTTCATGACTATTTAAGTAAATGTAACTTCTTTTAAAAAAGTGGTACCAACAGAATAAAATTTGTGTAAAAGCCACCGGTCTCGAAAGGGTTAACAAATAAATTATGTAAACACAATTTTACTTTTTTTCTTTTCCCTTTCTAACATATATATGTTACGTTGTTGCTGAAATAACAATTAAAATTTAATTTTAAAAAATCGATAATTTTAATAGTAAAAGTAGGCAACAATTATTAATTTGAATCTACTAATACGTTTCATTGTACTCATTTAGTTTCATTTTGTTATTACATCGTTAATTATAGTCCAGATATGAATATTTTTTTTTTAATATTTTTATTTATAGTTTCATTCTGTTCTTATTACAAACGCGGCTTAACTACCGCACAAGTGAGGCGTCGGCGTCTGAGCCTGAATTTACGGGTGACGCGCCGCAGTGTAATGTTTTAGAATTTTTTTTTAATATTAATAATTTGTTTTGAATTTTTTTGTCGCAGTACACGCATTGTACATTTAACATCAAATAGCACAACATGATTTTTTTTTTATTTAATGTCCACCATGGGACTTTATATACAAATTCAAAAAAATGTGCGGCATAAATCCAGGAATTACCCTACATCAGAAAAACCTAGAAAATTTTCAATCATTACGAGGCCGCCATTTAAATGTTGCTATTATTTTCTTTGCGCTTATTCAAGAATTGTCGAGAGGAAAAACATTGTAATTTAAATTTAAATGTTGTACGTCATATCAGATGCCAGATAAAGTTGTTCATTTTTTAAACTAAACGAGCTTTCATCTATTATGCAGCAAATATATCCATACTCCATGGATATCGCATGACAGTGCATCGTTACAAGCTGTATCTTTATTAGCAATTATTTCAATTGATTCTCTTATGATGGCTTCCTGGTAATTATTTGTACGGAAGAAAATTTTTGATTTATTAAAATCTACTTTTATAGGATGAGTTTGAGCTTATCTTTATTAAAATTTAAATACAATTATCTGTGCTTTATATGTATTAATTACACTGCTCAAAACAATTAAAGGATATTGCAGTTTTAGGTGGATTTTGTATCTGGTAAACTGTTTAGCTGATTGATACATGGTCGACAGACATAGTAGGTTATATGAGAATAAATTACACATGTTTGTCAGAAAAAAATGCATTTTATTGCGCATTTGTGTACTAAAGGAAAAAAACACAATTTGTGCATATGAGAAAAAAAGAATAAGAAAAGGTGTTTTCTTCAAAGAAAATCATTTTCAGTAGGGGGTATGGTTTCCACGGGCGGCCAGCAACGTTGAACACCTTTGAGGCATGGACTCAATGAGGCTATTAATGACGAGTTGGGGTATTCTGCCCCACTCTTCCAGAAGAGCTCTTTCCAGTTCTTGGAGAGATTGTGGGGGTTGTTGGCGGCCAGAAACTCGTCTTCCTAGAGCGTCCCAAACGTGCTCGATTGGATTCATGTCTAGAGAACACGCTGGCCATTCCATTCGAACGATTCCTTCCTCGAAAAGGAAATCCTCCACCAGGTTTGCACGATGTGGCCTGCAGTTATCGGCCATTAAAATGAAGTGAACTCCGATTGCTGCAGCGTAAGGGACTACAATAGGTCTGAAGATCTCATCCCTATATCGGCGACCAGTCAGAGCTCCATCTCGAATGATGTAGAGGTCAGTGCGCCCGTCAATGGAGATGCCACCATACACCAACACTCCTCCACCGCCAAATCTGACACTTTCGTGCACGAACGCAGGATTATTCCTACTGCCACGGTCCCTCCAGATGAAAATACGCCTATTACCCGGATGCACAGAAAAACGGGACTCGTCAGAAAACAGAATATTGCTCCATTCATTTCTCCTCCAATTGACATGCTCGGTTGCCCACTCCCTGCGGTCGCAACGATGCCTTGATGTTAATCTAACACATACCATCGATCGGCGAGCATACAGACCTACAGCATGGAGCCAGTTTCGGACAGTCTGAGTTGAAATCGTGGTGCCTGTAGCCGAGCGAAGGTGTTGTTGGAGAAGAGTAGCGTTCATGGTTCGGTGTCTCCGAGCTGTTAACGCTAAATACCGATCTTCACTGGGCGTTGTTGTCCGTCTACGACCTTGCCCTGGTCTTCGGCCTGCACATCCACTCTCCAAAAAACGGTTCCAGATCCTGGAAATGACACTTTGTGACACTCCAATGGCTTGCGCTACTTCGGCTTGAGTTTGGCCCCCTTCTAACCTACCAACAATTCTCAAAGCTTCTGAATCTGTCAAATGACTTCGCTGAGACATCGTACTAATCGAAACAAAGCAATCACTGAATGCCGATCATACTTGTCTTCATTCTCTTTTATCCAGTTGAAAGTCAAATTTCATTCGCTGCCGCTGAAGCGACGTTTTTGACGTCGAACTCAAAATTTGCATACTCCACAGTTTGAAAACCAGAAAAATTTGCATTTGTGATTCTCTTCTTCTATTTTCGGCAAAAAAATGTCGTTTATATCTTTATTTTATATAAAACTTCAAATATCCTTTAATTGTTTTGAGCAGTGTATTTAACTCAAAGTGAATATAGCACTAGAATTTTAATTTTAATTTCTTGAAATAAGATCCATGCTGTACATATAATAAATGTTTTCCAAACATGTAGTATAGGATAATTTATGTTTATTTTTTTCAAATTTTCTTGCTCCCTTCAATAAAACTTAGATACTAAATAAGTTTCCGATTTCACACACCGATCTACTACAAGAATAAAATTTTCGACTGATTTCATGCTACTTCATTTTAGAAACAAAAAGTACGTTTTCGGACTGACTGCCTTGCACATTAATCAATTTTCACTCAGTATGAAATTTACATATTTGGTAGTCAATTTATTTAAACATTATAAGAGTATTTTAAGAAGCAATTTCTTAGTATAATAAATATAAATTACTATTTCCTAATCCTGGTTCATTGCTTTCTCCTTTCTAAAAAGTCTCAATAATGACTCGAGAAAAGTTTAACATACAACAAATAAAGTTGTTAGAAACTTGATTTTAATCTTTTTTAAATTTAGATACTATCATCTAAGTAACAGTTTGTTTTGTATATTTCTCAGAATTTACAATCTTTTCTAACAACCAGTTTATGGCTTTATCGTCAACCCTACTGTTATGGCCAATAAAACTGTTTTGAAAGTGGAATATGATTGTCTTGCCCGGATTTTATGACGAAAATAATGTTTCATAACCTTAACTATATGCAGAACGTCTTTATGATGATTTCATGAAACTGGTCTCCATATCAACAGTGTTTAATGTGTATAATCTGGGAGCACGGCAGTGCGTCCGCCAAGTTCGCACAAGCCGTAAGCTACCTTTTCCTGAACGATTTCGGCATACTTTTCACCCCCTCATAACGTCGTTTTAGGGAGAGATATAGAAATTTCTTTTTATACGCATGATCATATGGTCAAACGGAACTAAGGTTCCACGATTTCATATTTCTATATTTAGTAGTTTTCGAAATATTAAATTCCGAAAAAGCGCTTTTTTGTCATTGACTCGCTTCGCATCATCAAATAACTAAGGTACTTCTAAAAGTCGTAGAATCATGAAATTTCACAAGTAAGTCGGGTTTGTAGCACAATTAACCAGAAAAATCTGAAAACACAGAATTTCCGTTTCTAAACCCTTCAAACAGGGAGTGTTCATTTGGCCGTAAACAGTTCCTTAACACATTAAATTCTGCCAATGTTGGTCGCCAAAACTTGATTACAGAGTTTTAAAGGGAGTCACGTGATTTCAAGCAGAATAACATTTTACATATATGCTTTTCCAAAGATGTTTGTTAAATAGAAAAATGAATATACCTAAAAATTTTAATCAGTATAGGTTATAATATATTTACGATATTAAAACAACAAAACATTTAACAAAATATAACCGCAATTCGGTACGTTTCCGATATAGTAGCCTTGGCGAAATACAGAAAATAGCCTTGACGAGAAAAGAAATTTGATAATAACGTATTTTATGGCAACCTATTTACTGTGTCATATACACAAGCAATTTTTTCAATATCTATACAATTTATTTAATGTAAGGAACCCGTTTATTTATTTTTATATACCAAAATAAATAATTTGTATATAAAAAATAATATTTTATGCATGTATAAATAAAATGTTTATATGTATATAAATACATGGTACTTCTTAGTTATCCCGTCGACCAAATTACTGTCGCCAAATTGTAAGATTAAATACCAATAATGCCATTAATTAATTAATTGTAAAATTAAATGCCAATAATGGCCAATAAAACCATTAATTCGACATTTTATTCGTATTTTTATTAATGTTTTACTAATTTATTTGTTCTTTCGTTATTTAAAATAAAAATTATGTCAATGTGTATAATTTCGCGAGTGGTTTGGCGATTTATATAATTTGGCAAAATTGGTCGACGAGATAACTAAGAAGTACCAAATACATATATAAATAACATAAAAGTTCATCAGATTTGTTTTCATAGTTGTTTATATCATTTGGCAACATATCTCAGTTTCTGAAGTCCGAATTGCGCCAAGATTTTTAAAAAATGCCAAGGTCCCTATAGTGGAAAAATATCCTAATTCCATATGAAAGTTTAAAAATCTCTTTTTAATTAAAATGAAATGTGTAACTAATAAACTGTCTTCTAATAAACTGTCTGTAAACTAACTAATAACTGTCGTCCGAAGTCCGCTGCTAATGTTATTATATTGTATTATTAGCCTACTTACTGTTAATTTATTGTTAATTTTAAATCTGTAAAAGAAATATTATAGTTATAGATAAGATATGTTGGTCGCCAAACCCCGATTACAGAAATTTAGCCTGAGTTATAAAGGTGTTACATGATTTCAAGCTGAATTAATTTTTATATGCTTTTACAAAAATCTTAATAAGGCAAATCTTTCAGTTTATCTGTCCATCTTTCTATCCTTTATTTCCTTAAAATAAATTTTACAAATCTTTCAGTTTATCTGCCCATCTTTCTATCCTTTATTTCCTTAAAATAAATTTTATTAAAGACCGGGAGGCGTCTGCACAGATCATCATCTCATCGAGTTGACGGCTGAAATTTTAGGATTAGTTAAATATCGATTAGCGTATTGAAATGTAACTGGTCTGCCAAGTCATATCTTTGTGGAAACCACCTACAGACCCGATTTTACGGGTTAATTGGTGGATTTTCCATTGTCTTTTCCTGCACCCATTCCTCCGTGTCTCCAAACTTTTAGATGCAGGAAAATACAATAGTGAACCTATCAGTTAACCACTAAAATTAGATCTTCAGGTAGTTTCTACCAAGATATGACTTAACAGACTAGTTGCATTTAAATATGCTAATCTAGTTTTAACTAATCCTAAAATTTCAGCAGTAAAATCGATGAGGTGATGGTGTGTGCAGAAGCCTCCCGGTCTATTATAAATGTCGGAATTCTAATCTCAATATCACTCTGGTCAATCTGGCAATTATCCCTACTATTTGTTGAACACTATTACTTTAAGTGCGTTTTAGTGATGTTAATGAACTTATGCATATGCATCATACATATTATACATATGCATGTAATACGTAATACATTTGCATCATATATATTATAGGTATGTGTATAATACATAATACATATGCATCATTATGACGTCAGAATAAACAAACCATCTTTTGTCGCCAAATTTGAGAATTGACATGATATATTAGGCGAAACTTTGCTAAATGTCGCCAAGCTTGGCGAATATTTGACGCTAGTAGCTATTTTTCAATGAGTTGATTATTAATACGAGCCATCTATTTTTATTTTTCCGCATATCATCTGAATGGTTAAATGATATAACGTACTAATATTTTCAAAGTGCTAATAGTTTCGTCACTGCCCAAAACCTCTGCTATTGTTATTATATTGTACTGTTATTATACTTGCTGTGACTATGTTGTTAATCTTTACACCGCTAAAACTTCTGTATTATATAAAGAGAATTTACGGAAACTATTAAAGCATTGAAACTGCCAGTTTTCCTTATGATTATTATAATTCTATAATATGTAACCTATTAATCGATATGTACGTTAGAATGAATCTTCTATAATCCGGTTCCTAGCATTTTAGTTTTCAGGTTTCGAATAAAATTAGCTAAAATCTTAAAACCATGTCACATTGTCAAATTCTTCAACACGATCAGATGAGAAGAATGATAGATTTTCAAATGGATCATGGCAGTGAGCCAGTAGACCTTCTATTCTTCCGTAATCGAGTCTATTGAAAAGGTTAACGTGAAACAAAAAGATATTAGCATTAATATGGTTTAATGCAAATGCAGATATTGTCAAAGGATTTCATAAGAACCATTTCACTTGTACCCAGTCGTATCAGTTAAAATACAACAATTGGCAGTGAGCCCAATTAAAAAAGATTACTTAATAGGATTAAAAATTTCAGCATTAGAGAACGAATCGTAACTGCTAAGGAAACATGTATAAGTGAGTTAAGAGATATTTGTCACGAAAGAGGAAATACATAACAACACAAAATATATGATGTGCTACCATGATCGTAAAGAGTTCTTGATTTCTCTATAAAAAGCTTCCGACTTGGCAAAAGAATGGGCAAGTAAATTAAATTATGAATAACAGTAACATGATGCAACGTTTAACATGGAATTAATACGGTAAATACTGCTTGATAGAGGCGGCTAGTGCTTTAATATAAAAAGAAATAAAGTATAAATTTGTAAAGCTCAATAAAAGAAATTTAGGTATTTTTATGTTAGCCGGGCCCAAGTGGCAAATCGCCAAATACTGTTACCAACTCCATTGTTCATATTGCATTCATTTCATTTAAAGATATATACTTTTCAGTCATATCATTTAAAATAGATGCATTTCCCTCATTTTATTTAATAGAATATTTAACGTAGAACTAATTAAATAAATAATTAAGAAATAATAACATAAACCAAAATATTTTATTTGAAAATCAAAGCATTGTTTCTAATTTACACATGTGAAAAATGAAAACTGCTATTGGCGAAAAAACAAAAGGCTAATAGGAGATTTGCTCCCGGCTAACTTAAAAGTACCGAAATTTAAGTTTTTTTCATATTAATATAGTTTAGAATAACAAACTTGAAAAAACATACAAAAAGTAGTGATATCCCAACAAAAAGTTTTCGGTAAAAAAAAAAAAAAGCGCCAAGTTCTCCTTAATGTTTCGGCCAGAAAAAGTAGTGGTATCTGAAGTTCGTACAAGTTAAAAGATAAACATCCCAAATGTTTCATTGAAAATGGCTTCCTGCGACTTGGCCGTTAATGCCTTCGAGAGAGTTTTTCAAATTTTAAAATATGTACAAATGAGCTACATGTCAACTACATTTTCTGATTATTTTAGGCATTTTGTGGCACTGAGTACAGAAATAAAATACACATTTGAAAAAAGTATTTAAACAACTTCAGTCTATTTAAATGCTTAGAAGTTAAAAATAACAAAATACTTGTATTCAGGAGATAATATCCCTAATTGCTAAAACATAATTAGTATCAGCTTTTAACAGTTTATAAATAGAATACCTCTTAATGTATGCAAACAAACTATAATAAATGTTCAAACAAAAAAAAAATCTCTTTCGTCAATACACAAGATTTCAATATTACACAATAAAATATAATGAAACATATTTTGAGATTTGAAGTAAGTAAAATTTGTTTTATTTCTTGGGTTTTACGTTAATGACTTTAGCTTTAGACCGTACAAAATGGCAATTAAACCACAAGTGGACTAAATGATCTGCAATCAAAACTAATGTTTGTTGAAACTGAATGGTAGTTATCAGAAATCTTTTACTTATAATGTCTTTATGTGAATTTGCCTCTTTGCATTCTAATATTACTTTTAATATTTAAATAATTCATAAATGCGTAATTTCCAATCATTAATTTTGAAATACTGTAGAAGGCATTAACGGCCAAGTCGCAGGAAGCCATTTTCAATGAAAGATTTTGGATGTTTGGCTTTTAACTTGTGCGAACTTCAGATATCACTACTTTTTCTGGCCGAAACATTAAGGAGAACTTGGCGGGGTTTTTTTTTTTTTATTTATTTTTTTTTTTATCGAAAACTTTTTGTTGGGATAGATTTTTTCGGAATAAAGTAAAGTAATATTGCAACAAGTTTAATTTAAAGAAAAGTTTAGTTTTTAAAGTAATTCAAAAAATAAGTTCTATTTAACGAATTCATAAATGATATTATTAACTGGAGGTGAAAAAAATAATATGCTTTTTTCTATATATAATTAACTGAGAACACAACTATAGTTTCGATGGAAACTAATTATTGGCTCTTTGGAAATTCAATTGTAGCAGAAAGTAGTTAACCCGGCACCGGCAAAACAGGTATATATTTAAATTCAATTAAAGACATGTCCATTGATACATGAGACATTAAGGATATGTCCAATTAAAGACATGTCCACACCAGACCCGCACGATTTAAGCAAATAAGGCATTGAATGCTTCATATAATCCAAATTTTTTGGTTGGATATATTTATATAAACTTATGTAGAAAACGAAAAAGTATGAAATATGTATTCAATAGTTTTTCCTGTTTATATTTTTTTATTATTTCAATAGTTCTTTTATATTTCGTATATTAGTCTTTTTCATTTCAGGATAATTTTTTGTAGTACTTTGTTTTATATGTTAGAGAAATCACATATGTAAATAAACATGCTGCAGAAAGCAGCACTCTAAGCCACCAATATTAATAGTGTGTAGCCGATTATTTAATACATTTAACAACTTGTTAACAACGCATGAATTTTATTTTTATAAACTGCATATTTCGCTAAGCGTACAGAATGAAAATCTTTACGATACACTATAGTATACATCTCCAAAGATTATATTTTTATTCTAAGGTTTACATTTCGTTGAACATCATTACATTCCCTGAACTAAAGCAATGATAGTGTACTTAACTATAACTTCGGAAGAACGAATAAATATCATTTCTCCTTGAGCTTTTTAACATTTCTCTATGTCAAATGATGTTTAAATAAATCTCATTTAGATGGGAAATTCTCGATGTTTCATTTGAATCGATTCAATGCTTACAAACATAGGGATACATTTATCTATTTCAAGCAGGTGTTGAATTGCTCGACCGATTCAGATGAATTAGCTGAAATTTTTGTCTATGAAAAATGAATAGCTATAATATGAAATAGATACCTTAAAATTTAATAGATGACATTTAAAATCACAGAATTCGAATATTTGAAGTTTAAAAAGACAGACAGTGTTAGAAGAGTTTTAAAAGTGAAATTTAAAGACTGTAAAAAAAAATTAACAACTAATATTTATAAAATCAATTTCCCTTCCAGATAAATCTTCAGTTTATTACTGTCTACCAGTATTGAGTATATACAAAATTATTACGCATTAAAAGCTTTCTAAAATATTTATCATTATAATATAATCATTAGTATTATAATATAATCATTATTAAATTATCATTAAAATATAATCATTATCATAAATAAAGGAAACATTTATGTATTACTTTTTTATGTAAGTCTTTTCCTCTCTCAATGTAAAACTGAATTAAAAATTGCGTATTTTAAATTTATGTCTTATAATCTGTATACACAGTGCATTAAAAAAATTCCAGGACTCCCACTGGTAAAAACCGAGATGGCGCAGATCACTCTTCGAAACTGGTGGGATGACTGATTAGCGACCTTCATCCACACGTATCAAGTGGTTGCATTATTTTCCGTGTACTTCCGACTTGAGAGTGTTCATTTCCGTAAAGCGTGTGCGTGCGACAAAGTCATTGAAAAATAAATGGAACAATGAACAAACATCAAATATTGTGTTAAAATGGATAATTCAGCCAAAATGATTAAATCTGCGCATTCTGAAGATGCTATGAGCCTTTCAAGAGTGTTTGAGTAGTTTTTGAGGTTTCAATCTGGAAGAGAGTCGACCAAGACGGTATAACATTTTTGACAGCCAAGACATCATTCGATGAGAATTTCGTCATCAAGGTTCCACTGTGTTCAATGCTTTCTTCAAAGATGTCGTGAATTAGTTTTTGAAACGATTGCGGCGTGTTAGGCATGATTTGCTGGGAATTGGTACGTCTTGCATGACAACACATCGTCTCTCCTTCTGCAGCAATTTTTGGCGAGAAGGTGGGTTCTATGCATGTATCACATACCCGACTCATCTGTCTGTGCCCTTCCAGACTACTATTTATTACACAAGTTGAAATTCAAGACGATGGGGCAGCGGTAAGAGTCGAAAAATTACATTAAACCTTTATCTACTGACGGTACTTATAAGTACCATTAAAATTAATTGTTATAAAATTAATTTAATACATCGATTAGTAGTAATACAGTTTAGAATAAGTTTTAGATGCATTAATTTATCTGGCTCCAGAAGCATTATTGGTTACACAGAACAAAAAAAAGGATGATTGCATATTTTCTGCTTTCTCGTCGTTGGGGGAGGCGGGGGGGAATTTTCAATTCGGAAATATTTCTATATTTCTGTTGTAAGAACATTATATTTGTACATTTCCTAATTCTACAAAATGCTAAGAAAAATAGTTAAAATAAAAGATTTGAGTGGAGTTATAAATATTGTACAAAATCTCTATAAATTCAAATTTAATAAATCCTTCAATCCTTCTAAAATTCTTCTAAAATTTATTAAATAATTATGTAAATCTTCTAATGTAGTTTCAAAAATTCACAAAAAAGGCTTTAGAAGATACAATTTTCATGAATTCATAATTCAATACGTAAAGGGTTAAAGCGGCTCTGGCATCAGAACTCAGTCAATATCACAAGGTACAAGGTACAATATCACAATATCACTTGTAACAAGGTACAATATCACAATAAACTGTGTTATCTCAGAATTAAGAATTTAAATACTGTCGAATGTAATATTTATACGTATTTTTACAATGATAAATCATACATTCTCTAGTCACTGTTTAATGTGGCCAGGAGAGTTCACTACAAAAGACTATTTAAAGTGGCTTTAATAAAAGTGTGTGTTTTAAATAAGGCCATAATTTTCTCAATACATGATTTAATATACTTACTGGTAAGTACCCCTAGAGGAGAAATTGAGTAGTGAACGAATCCCTTTGTTCTATCCACCGATCTTTGAAGCACACACGTCTGAGATTTTATCGCCAAAAGGGTGTCGTTTTTTTGCGGTCATCCCCTTGTTGGCAAATTTATGTTGCTGCTGTCAAGCTCCGGATGCATGCAGATGACATACCGGTGTCTGTGGATGCAACAACTCCAATGACAGTTTTGGGAGGGAAAACCCGGCTTTGCGCGCAATCCTCCCACTATCACGTGATGGTGAGAAGCATGATATGTGCTTCAAGAAAAGGTTACGATTTCTGCGTCTATCGTAGTACCCCCAAAATGAACAAAAAAAGCGTTCTTCTTGTAATACAATATTATGTAACTGCTGTATTTAGGGGTACTCCGTTTCAAACACCCAAAGCAGTTGTTTCCATTTGCCTTTTACTCTATTGAGCTCGCTTTACCACCGCTTTGATAGATTTTACTTTCCTACAAATATTTACCCTGAAAATGTTTAATTAACTTTTGTAGTGATAATATAGGATGAAAACGGCAAGTCCCTTAATAAGATCAGGCCTTGTACTAACTCGTCTTATTAGGGTATTTCTGTTTTTTTCACATACGTTATTTTCAAATAAAAAAAATTAAAAATACAAAATTTTTCAATATACATTATAAAATATCAGTAAATAATCTCGAACGTCATTCAAATATTATAAAATTAGATAAGATTTACGCTGATTTCATATAAAAGTTTAATCACGACTTTTAGGTAGCTTTCATTACAAAAAGCTACCTATTGCAGCCGTTCGGAGGAAAGCGATTTCAAAAAATTTTGGTATATTTTCATCGATCATGACCCCCAGACCCCGAAACCACCCTCCGTTCAAAAGTTGATATATATATATATATATATATATATATATATCCATATATATATATATATATATATATCTGACCTTTGTCATACTGTAACTCTCGAATTTATGAACCGATTTGGATGTAATTCGGTATGTACATAGTACATACCAATGTCTCAACCGAGTTCGTTGGCCAGCTTCATCCGCCATTTTGTTTCAAAATGGCGGCCATTTAATTTTTTTTTTAATTTTAAATTTGAAATGTGGTACCAAAGAATTTAAAATCGAAAAATATTTTTTTTTCTTATGTATTTGACCTTTATACAAAGATTCGGGAGCAGTTTTTGTTTCGTCTATATCTTAAAAAATGGCTGAGTTATAGCATTTTGAATTTCTAGCGTGGCTGATATTTTGAAACGTCCTGATATTTGTCACGTGATAACAGGCGTATTTATGAACCGATTTGGATGTACGTTGATGTGTACATAGTACATACAAATATCTCGACCGAGTTCATTGGCCAGCTTCATCCGCCATCTTGTTGCAAAATGGCGGCCATTTAAAAAAATTTAAAAAAATTAAAATTTAAAATGAGATACCAAAAATTTGGAAAATGAAAAAGATTTTTTTCGTATATGTTTGACCTTAATACAAAGATTCCGGAACAGTTTTTGTTTCGTCTATATCTAAAAAAATGGCTGAGTTATAGCATTTTGAATTTCTATTGTGGCTGACATTTTAAAACGACCTGATTTCTGTCACGCGATAACAAGCGTATTTATGAACCGATTTGGATGTTACTTGGTCTGTACATAGTACATACCAATGTCTCGACCGAGTTCGTTGGCCAGCTTCATTCGTCCTCTTGTTTCAAAAGTTTGCCATTAAAAAAAATTAAATTTAAAATATAAAATGAGGTATTAAAAAATTGGAAAATGAAAAAGATTTTTTTTTATGTGTTTGGCCTTGATACAAAGATTCCGGAGCAGATTTTGTTTCTGAAAATTTGTTCTTTTGTTTATGTCTTAAAAAATGGTTGAATTATAGCACTTTGAATTTCTAGTATGAATAACATTTTGAAACGATCTTGTATTTGTCATGCGATAACACACGTATTCGCCTATTTCCATATAAGAAGGCATGTGGATAGTATACATCAACATCTCAGCCAAATATAAGTTACTTTAAATAAAAGCAGCTTGGATAAAGCTGACTAATTTCGCGAAATTCTCATTCATAATGATTTAGTATTGATAAAAATTAGTATTGAATCTCCTATATTCGGTTTCCACTAAATTGAACTTCGTGTGCTTGAATAATATAAGTTGGCTTTTTTAAAATAAGGAATTTGAAAGTTACCTCTTCCTCCCGGCACTGGCCGGAAGGACTTTTAATGATGACATGTCAGAATATTCAATGGTCCGAAAAGGAACACGAAGCCGGTATCGGTTGCGGTTGAAACTATTTCCACATGTCAAGGATACATAAACTGTTAGTTATATGCTGCCATATTGCGACTGTTCCCAACAAGATATAGGCAAACGGCATTTATAAGATCATGGGCTTATCTCGTAGATGTACCTTGCAAATTTTTATTGTATTTTTTTGGTTGCTTTGAAATGCGTAAACACTATACACTTATCATTAACCCCTTCGCGACGAGCGTACATTACAGAGTTTTTGATCTTTTGCCAACAGTTTTTCAAAACAAAAATTTTCGTGTAATTGAATCGCGGAAATGCTATGGTTAAATAACGCAAAGCTTACAATTAAAAAAACTTAGAATTTTAAATTTTTATAGGAAATAAATTTGATTCATAGCATACCAATGTATGAACTGAGTAATTGCAATAGTTATCGAATCGTAAAAATATTATATGAAATCTACATTCCAAACTTCCAACTTATGAAAAAAATCTACTTGGTGTTCCATATCACACCTATGCATTATTTCACAAATATATATTAAAAAAATACACTTTAAAGACTCATCTATTTTTAAATTGTAGTAAAATGCTTATAATAGTATACTTTGTGTTGGGTGTTATTTTATTCGATTTTCAACAATATTATATAGTATTAAAATTTAACACATTATGATTTTGTTATGGGCATTTTTACAAATATTACTACGCAGATTTGTAGATTACATATATCAATACAACATTTTCAACATTTACATCCTTGTAGAACTGTATATTTCAAACCACATCTTATAAAATGTAGATTCTAAAAAGAAGTAATGTTTCTTAACTGCTAGTAAATACATTAATAAAATTAATTTTAATAAATGCTTCTTTTATATCACAAAACTCCTTCCCAATTTCTTATATAATTACATTTTTTTTTTATTATAAACATTTTGAAAACGTATCCATTGTTAAAATGCCTTTGTTGAAGATAATTTTCAGATTACATTGAAATTATTTTAAATATGGTGGATACATATTTTAAGTATTATAAGTAGATATAAGATGAAATTGTAAAATGCATTACATTTCATGAAGCTAAATTAATTCAGAAGAGCAAAATTAAATTGAAAGCATTCAATATAGTTTAGATTAAAATACTAAACATTTGAATAAACTAGCAAATTAACAGATTTTAAATGGATAGATACGAGGCGAATTTTAAAGGGGGACTAAATGTGTTTACTTAATTAAAAGATGCTTTCATAATACATTTTCAACACAGGAAAAATATTTCACTTCAGTAATATGAGCTTAAAATCAAGTCGTACAATGAAAGCATTTTCACAGTGTGACTTAATCTTTTTTTAAATATAAATAAAATCTAGTTATATCATGTGTAAATATACTTACTTATTTAGGTATTTTATAATTAGAATTTTCATGTATTTAGTTGGCTGCATTGCATATGCCTCTATTTTCTGTGTTGAAAAAAATGGTAAATCGTTTATTTAAATGGATTTAGTTATGGATATTTATATAAAAATAAAAATTTTTTAATCCAATTTTCTTATGCAGGCAACAAAAATAACCCTGACAATTTCTTGCCAAAACGTTACGGAGGAAACAACCCGCATTACTATATTGAAAAAACAAAACAAATGCGGGCTTGAATAAACGGGCATACATTAAAATTATTAATGGCGAATTTACACAACTTTCTGCTATAAATTATAAATGTAATTTTTGTCATAATACTTTTCGCATTAATCACATCTTTAACCAAATTAACATCCCTTCTTGGAGTTAAAGGTTAACTGCCATTAAAGTAAATAAAGATCATTTTATTGGCCTCAAATTGCTCTGTTATAAATTTACCTTAATTCTTTATAGTTATGCATTGTACAGATGATCACTTTTGTCGCCGATAAGACTGGACAGATGAAACAGCTGTTATTTTCCTGTGATCCAAGGTGCAGCTTTGCGTAAAATTCTCATTATAAGGCAAAAATTATATATATATATAATATTTCTATTATATATATATATATTATTCTATATATCTATATGTTCTATAATTGCATGTAAGGGATTTTCTAAGAATATCTAGATCTTTCTATATTATAAAAATCAAATTTACATATTCGTATGATACCTAGAATATTTTATAATATATATATCTACCCTATACCGGGTGAGCACAAAGTCCGTATAAACTTTAAAAAATCATAAAAGCCGAAAGAAATAACCTAAATGAAAAACTGTTTGCAGAATTAGCATCTATAGTTCACGGGAATTTTTTTAAGACAGAAATAAAAAATAACTCAAAAAACAGCCGACAGATGGCGCTGGTTCGTGCGATTTTGGTATAAATATGCAAAGGAAACTGTTCTAAGAATTTGCGCTACTAATCCAGAACTAGTTCACCATTGTGAGCCGTGTACTTCATCCAGGATGCTGAGTATGAAGGATAAAGCTTTGTTAGTGAAGTTATTTTATGTGGACAATTTCTGGATTAGGAGCGCAAGTTCTTATAACCGTTTCATTTGCATATTTCCACCAAAATTGCATGAAACAGCGCCATCTGTTGGCCGTTTTTTGAGTTATTTTTTATTTCTGTCTTTAAAAAATTCCCGTGACCTATAGATGCTAATCCTGCAAACAGTTTATCATTTCGGTTATTTTTTCGGTTTTTGTGAATTTTTAAAGTTTATACGGACTTTTTGTTCACCCGGTATATATAAAATCCTAATTAAACGGATATTATGAAACGACTGAATTGAAACGAATTTATGTAACGATTCTATGGAAACGACTGATTAAACAACTGATTATGTTTCACGCCGATTTCTCCTAAAATATGGAATACTTTGCGATGAAATTAACACCAAAAATCAGTATTGATCCACAGATCTCAAAACTGGTATTAGAATTTTTTAATTCGAATTAGTTTTTGAAATTCTAATTTTAAATACTTTTTTCTAATAATGGTAACTCAAATTTCAATCATAACAGATTTTTTTTTTCAGATTTCATAAAAGGTTATAATTTTAAATTAATTTGGCGACCAGTTTGGCCTCCCTTAAATCTCCCTAAGAAAAATGCTTTTTTTTATTTCGTTATCATTTTATTTAATACAAAACTTTCCTTTAAAACTGAAACATTTAAAATTAATGGCTTTCACTTCTTTTTTTTTTTTTTGAGCGAAACGAAAAGAAAAATATTACTCTCAGATGTCATATACGCAAGGGGGTACCTAATTGGCGCCAAAATGGCGTTATTTTGCCTGACATGGTAACCCGGCTATTGTCGCTTATTTATTAATAAATGTTTATTTACATTTATTTTATTTTTTTTTTTTTTTAAGTTACAAATTGCTTTGTTCTATAGTTATTAATTATTTTTTTTAATTTATTGTTATTTCATTTTAAAAATTATAGAAAATAATTTAAAACAATAGAAAATAATTTAAAATAAATAATGTCACTAGTATTCGAAAACGAGGTTTTCGCCAAATTGTCGTAAAAAATCACGCCAAATCCGGTGCTTATATGACATCTGTGTTAAATATTGAGTAATGCAAGAAATCATGACATTTAATTTCAAATTCAAAACAAGTGACCAATATCGCCATATTATATAAATCGCCAAACCACTCGCCAAATTATATAAGTTGACGTAATTTTTATTTTAAATAACGTAAGAACAAATAAATTAGTATAAAAATACAAATACAAATAAAACGTCGAAATAAAAATCACTTGATGGCGTAAACACGTGTACCTTCCTTACAGTCAAGTGAATGTGACATTTATGAACAACCATTATTGGCATTTAATCTTATGGTGAATCTTAACTGGTGATAGATTTTTTGCCATAGTAGTCCAAGTAGTACCGTTTTAAATTACCACTCGAAAAATAAAAAAATGCTAACTTACGAGTTAAAAAAAAAAATGGTACGTTTCCGTTATACGGACACCAATGTCGTCAAACGTAATAGTTGGCTCAAAATGAAAATCACGTGAATTGAAACATTTGAAAAATAAAAGAAAAATCACTGTCGATAGTAAAGTGAGCCTTTTAAAAATATAACATTTGGAAACTACAGACTTTTACGAACTATTTTACTAAATCACAAATATATACTTAAAATATGTGAACAAATAACTGTTATACAATAAAGTATAGCAAATAATAGCAAATCATAATGTTTCGCATGGTTTACAAAAAGTCCTTCCGGCCAGTGCCGGGAGGAAGAGGTAGCTTTCATAATCCTTATTTAAAAAAAGCCAACTTATATCATGCAAATACACGAAGAAGCTCAATTTAGTGGAAACCGAATATAGGAGATGCAATACTAATTTTTATCAATATAATGAATGAGAATTTCGCGAAATTAGTCAGCTTTATCCAAGCTGCTTTTCTTTAAAGTAACTTATATTTGGCTGCCAAATTCGGCAATTTCTTAAAGTGCCTGTCATTTTAAGACAACATGGTGGATGAGGCTAAGCAGAGAACTTAGTCGAGACCTCAGTAATTGCTGTGCACATGCTCACTCACATCGGAATCGGTTAATATATAGGAGTGCTGTCGCATGCAAAAAATCAGATTTTTCAAAATGTCACCCACAATAGAAATTGAAACTGCTATAACTGAGCCATTTTTTAAGGTAAAGACAAACAAAAAATGCTCCTCAATCGTTATATCAAGATCAAATACTTAAGAAAGAAACCTTTTTCAATTTCTAATTTTTTAGCACCTCACTTTAAATATATATATATTTTTTAATTTAATGTCCGCCATTTTGAAACAAGATGGCTGATGAATCTGGCCAGCGAACTTGGTCGAGGTGTCGATGTATACTATCCACATGCCTTCTTACATCGAAATAGGCGAATACGTGTGTTATCGCGTGACAAATACAAGATCGTTTCAAAATGTTAGCCATGCTAGAAATTCAAAGTGCTATAAATCAACCATTTTTTAAGATATCAACAAAAGAACAAATTTTCAGAAACAAAAACTGCTCCGGAATCTTTGTATCAAGGCCAAACACATAAAAAAAATCTTTTCCATTTTCCAATTTTTTAATACCTCATTTTGAATTTTAAATTTAATTTTTTTAAATGGCAACCCTTTTGAAACAAGATGGCGAATGAAGCTGGCCAACGAACTCGGTCGAGACATTGGTATGTACTATGTACAGACCAAGTTACATCCAAATAGGTTCATAAATACGCCTGTTATCGCGTGACAAAAATCAGGTCGTTTTAAAATGTCAGCCACAAGAGAAATTCAAAATGCTATTACTCAGCCATTTTTTTTAGATATAGACGAAAGAAAAACTGTTCCGGAATCTTTGTATTAAGGTCAAACACATACAAAAAAAAAAAATCTTTTTCATTTTCCAATTTTTTGGTATCTCATTTAAATTTTTTTTATTTTTTAATTTTTTTAAATGGCCGCCATTTTGAAACAAGATGGCGGATGAAGCTGGCCAACGAACTCGGTCGAGATATTTGTATGTACTATGTACACACCAAGGTACATCCAAGTCGGTTCATAAATACGCCTGTTATTACGTAGGAAAAATCAGGACGTTTCAAAATGTCAGCCACGCTAGAAATTCAAAATGCTATAACTCAGCCATTTCTTAAGATATAGACGAAACAAAAACTGCTCCCGAATCTTTTATCAAGGTCAAACACATAAGAAGAAAATATTTTTTCAAGTTTCAATTTTTAGTACCACATTTCAAATTTAAATTTTTCTTTAAAATTTAAATGGCCGCCATTTTTAAACAAGATGGCGGGTGAAGCTGGCCAACGAACCCGGTCGAGACATTGGTATGTACTATGTATAAACGAAGTTACATCCAAATCGGTTCATAAATACGCTTTTTATCGCGTGACAAAATTCAGGACGTTTCAAAATGTCAGCCACACTAGAAATTCAAAATGCTGTAACTCAGCCATTTTTTAAGATATAGACGAAACAAAAACTGCTCCGAAATCTCTGTATAAAGGTCAAATACATAAGAAAAACATATTTTTCCATTTTCAATTTTTTGGTACCACATTTCAAATTTTAAATTTTTAAAAAATTTTTAAATGGCCGCCATTTTGAAACAAAATGTCGGATGAAGCTGGCCAACGAACTCAGTCGAGACATTGGTATGTACTATGTACACACCGAATTACATCCAAATCGGTTCATAAATACGCCTTTTATCGCGTGACAAAATTCAGGACGTTTCAAAATATCAGCCACGCTAGTAATTCAAAATGCTGATTCTTTGTATAAAGGTCAAATACATAAAAAAAAATATTTTTCCATTTTTAATTTTTTGGTACCACATTTCAAGTTTTAAATTTTTTTAAAAATTTTAAATGGCCGCCATTTTGAAACAAATCGGCGGATGAAGCTGGCCAACGAACTCGGTCGAGACATTGGTATGTACTATGTACACATCGAATTACATCGAAATCGGTTCATAATTACGGGAGTTACAGTGTGACATAGGTCAGATATATATATATATATATATATATATATCAATTTTGAACGGAGGGTGGTTTCGGGGTCTGGGGGTCATGATCGATGAAAATATACCAAAATTTTTTGAAATCGCTTTCCTCCGAACGGCTGCAATAGGTAGCTTTTTTGTAAAGAAAGCTACCTAAAAAAAAAATCCAGTACTACTTAGTTATCCCGTCGACCGATTTCGCCAAATTATATAAATCGCCAAACCACTCGCCAAATTATACAAATTAACATATTTTTATTTTAAACAACGCAAGAACAAATAAATTAGTATAACATTAATAAAAATACAAATAAAACGTCGTAATAAAAATCACTTGATGACGTAAACACATGTAACTTGCTTAAAGTCAAGTTAATGTGACATTTACGATCAACCATTGTCGTACCCATTTAATCTTATAGTTTGGCGATAGATTTGTGTTCGACGGGATAACTAAGTAGTGCCAAAAATCCTTTTCATGATCAGGGTTGAAATAATTGGTGCATTAGCATACATTTTGGCATGGTGTCCGTATAACGGAAAAATACCAAAAAAGCTATTGGCGAGATTTGAACACGGCTAACATAAAAGTACCAATAATTCTTTGCGATCATGGAAACTTTTATGTAATTTTATTCGAAAAAATAACTTCGATTCTTTAATCAAAATGGAAACCTTTCTTATGGAAAGCGATGGAACTGTTGATGATAGTCACATGACTTAGGCTAATGTTATAGAAATTGTTTTCAATTCTAAAAACAGATAATATAATATTATTTCCTATAATAAGAATAATATTTTATAATAAGAATAATATTTCTTAATGATTACAAATTTATTTACACGTGGCTATTAAAAACAGAAAAAAAAACTTTAAAATTACTATTAAATGAGTTCCGTGTTAAAAGCAGGAAAATATTGAAAATTATGTCTTGAAAATTGTATTTACCGTGAATATTAAAAAAGAAAGGAAACTTTAAAATAATAAATACATTAATATGCGTTTAACCCTTTCAGGGGCAAGGTACTTCTATTCGTAAAATGTTGAAATCAATGAATGGCACCGGAACTTACAAACAAATTTCGAAATACGAAAATACTTTTGTTCACTTACTTAATAAAAGAAAAATTTTCATTCCAGTATTCTGGTGCCAATGTGGCATTTAAGAAGTGGTCCAGAAATGAAACACCGTCCTGGAAGGGGATAAAGCAGTAAATTCTAGTTATTGCAGTAAATTGTATTATATCAATCGTTTTATAACGCTGTTAAAAAATACCGGTCGGCAAAGACTCTGTTTACTTAATTCATTATATTTTACCTTCTTTTCAAATGTTTAACTGATCTTCTTTAATCAAACACGAAAACAACCATTGGATGTCTTAACAGCAACTGATTCGGCCTTAAATTTTCGCAATCAAAGGGAATTGAAAGGAAACCCGTTTACAGGGAGATCGCTATATTTTTTTCATTATAATTCAATCTTCTCTAATCTGTTAAAAACCGATCAAATTAGGGAGATTTTAGATTCTGCGGTGTCTGAACGGGGGTTGGCGAGCGCAGCTTGCAGGGGACAGAGCGCCCGAGTATGTATATAAATAAAAGAAAGTTATAAAAATAAGCAAAAAGTTCATAATGCGACTGGAATAGATGTTGGAAGCAAGTGCTCTCCAGCAGCGTTTTTACGCTGAACTACATTTAGATACTAAGGTATGTTTGTAGAATATAGATTAAATGATGTACCCGGCAACGCATGGAAATGGAGGCATGGCCGTCTCTGGAAGTATTATTTCAGTATTTTTAAGCGTGTTTTAGTCTTGATTAAATTTTAGCTAAATAGTGACTTATATAGAAATATAGTAGGTAAAATGCAACAGTATTCAAAGGTTGTACAAATGTATTCAAGTATGCTTCCGTCTATTGTTATAATTTTCTGAAAGTGAAATTTCAACCTATTATGCGTTTTTAACATTTCGCAACATACAGTGAAATACGTTTAACGCGAAATTGAGGGTGCCGAAATTTTTTTTTTCGTGCTAAAATAATTTCGCGTTAAAAGATTCGTGAAAAGAAAGAACAAAACTGGCAAATATTTTCGACGTCGTCAAATTTTATTTCAGTTTCCTGTTAAACTATTAGTAGGTTGCACCCATTAGGATAAAAAGCAAGTAAAGAAATTATTGGGTTTTTTTTTCTTTTTTTTGGGGGGGGGGGGGGATATCTTTGTTTGTAGTGTCTTTTTCAGCATTCTGAGATCAAGCTTGTTTGAATCAAATTACCAAAGCTATCTCTAAATCTTCGCGCTTGGCGGTTCTCATACGTTTTCTCTCTAGCTTAAACATACCGCTCTCAAACATTAACGCAATGGGATCCCTGTTTTTTATTATCGTCGATAAAGAAGAATTGGCAATGCCAAACTCTTTGCAGATTTCTGTTTTCGGTCTTCTGTTTCATCAACTGCATTAAGCATCTTCAACTTCATTTGAAGCGAAATAGCAGTTTGTTTTCGCACCGAGTACTCATCCATTGTGCTCATAAAACATAAGTTAATTTACAAAAAAACACGAAATTCACTGATTTTCATCCAAAATTCAGTGGTTTTTACACAAAATTCGCCAATTTCAACTCAAAATAACTAGATTGAAAGCGAATTTCTTTCGTGTTAAACGATTTTTGTTTTGTGTTAAAAGAAAAAGTATAAAATTGCATAGTATACTGTCCGGACCGCTATATCATCTCGTGTTAAACGTATTTCACTGTAGTTGAAAAGTGTTTATAAATTCGGCTTCTCTGTCCGGAGAGTTATGTCTAATGACCGAACAAAAAAAAAGATGTTACTACTGAGGAAGAGAGTCTTAGAATCATTATTCTTTAAAGCATGAGGATACTTCTCAAGAAAACACCCGAGGAAACTTGCCACATAGTATACAATATTATCGAATGGTATTTTTGGCCAAATTTTAAACAATTATGCCCTGATATTGTATCCCATATGAAAGCTTCCTCAAGTGTAAACTTCAAACTATAGTAAATGTACGCCTTTTTTTACTCCGTTCATAACACTGACAATAATAATTTTTTTAACGATATTTTAACAATACTGGAGCAAGAAACCCGATGACTGTAAATTCCTAAGCATCAACTGTCTGGCCAAAGGGATGATACTGAGACTGACTTGAGTAATCATTCTTAAACATTTTCTCTATCAGTTTTTGATACCATGCATTCTTAAAAAATGTATAATTAACTAGCTGTTACCCGTGGCGTTGTTCGCGTAGTATTAAAAAAAGCAAACATTTCACACACGATAATTTAAAACATGTATAATTAAGCCACTCTTTATTACATTTTATAGCACACAATACACTAGGGATGCACAACCTGTGGTCCGTGGGCCAAAAGTGGCCCGCGATGGGTTAACCAGTGGCCCGCGAATTTCGTCAATTTATAATTGCAAAAATTGCAATTTTTGACCATAGGTTGCAGGAAAAAATCGTGAATTTCGTGAATTTGCCGCGTTAAACAATTGGAAATTTTATCAGTCAGTTTAAAATCAAGAATTTCATTAATCGCCCGGCCAATACCATTTTTATTAATACAGGACATTCCCGATTTGCAAATTTTGTCAGTCGCTAGTGGCAAAATACCTCGAATTGAATCGGTCAGACGCTGAAAATTAGCATGTCGCGAATTTTGTTGATCGTTCGCGGGAAAATCGCGAGTTTCGTCAGTTTATCGGGAGAAAAAAATCGTCAATTTACCGAGAGAAAAAATATAAATTTCGTCAGTCAGTTAAGAATCGAGAATCTCGTCGATCGGGCTCAAAAAATAGCGAGTTCTGTCGATGGGGTGCGGAAAATTCTAAAATTTTATTGATCGGCTGCGGAAAAATCTTGAGTTTCGTCAGTTTATGGCGAGTAAAAGTCGCGAATTTTGCTAAGGGTGTTTAGTCAGTTAAGAATCGCGAATTTCGTTGACTGGGCGCGGAAAAATCACGAATTTCGTCGATCGGTTGCAGAAAAATTGCGAAATTTGTCGATCGGTCGCAAAAAAAATCGGAAATTTCATTGATCGGGCAAAGGAAAAATCTTGAATTTTTTGGATTAAGTGCGAAAAAATTGAAAATTCCGTTGATTTGCTACGGTAAAATTACGAGTTTCGGCAGTTTATCGCGAGAAAAAGTTGTGAATTTCGACAATTCGCCACGTGAAAAATATAAAATTTTGGCAATCAGTTAACAATCGCGAATTTCGTTGACTGGGATCGGAAAAATAGCGAATTCCGTTGATAAGGTGTGGGAAAATCGCGAATTTTGTCGATCAGGCGCGGGAAAATCAAAAATATTGTTGATCGGCAGGAGAAAAATTGAGAGTTTCGTCAATTTAACTTCGTTCATAAAGTTCACATTTTTTTTCGGCATTAGGGCCACTTTCATGCATATGTTTGTTTTTTAGCACTTTTAATAAAACAAAATTTAAACCAACCGAATAAAGTCAAGGAATATTTTCACTCCTTGAAAATAATTTTTACTGTATCTCTGTTACATATACAAACATAAACTGTTGATATATCCTTGCCAACTAAATTGGGTATGGTATGTTGACTGGGTAGAGGAACCTAAAGGAATAAAACTGCCACTCCTCTGGAACCATGTTTTTTATAGGCCACAGATCTCCCCACCTCTCCGAAATAGAATCTCCGAAATTATCTTTGTGTTACTGATGTGGCCCTCGACAACAAAGGCATTTTTCTAAGTGGCTCTTCTCTTAATTGGTTTCATGAAAATTTTCGAATTCCAGTTTTTGACGGATTTACACGTTTTATTGGTCAGAGATTCCCAAAAACCTGTTTTTATAAAATGTCTGTCTGGGAGTCTGGGAGTCTGTCTGTCTGTCCGTCTGTCAGTCTGTCTGTCTGTATGTGACACAAATTTTGTAAACGCTCTATCTCAAGAACTAATGCACGGAATTTAATAAAAATTAATATTCTGGTAGTCCCTGATATAGATTGGTGCTGATTAGTTTTTGGTGTAAATCGCCCTGCTGCTATGTAGCATTTTGCAGGATTTCTGCAAAAGCTGTATTTCAAGAAGTAATGGACGGATTTTTATAAAACTTCAGATTCCTTTAGTCCTTGGCATGAATGGAGGCTGTTTACGTTTTGGTGTAAATCGCTCAACAGGTGGCGCTGCTATGCTGCATTTTGCAGGATTTACACTATTTTCGCAGTAGCTCTATCTCAAGAACTAATGCACGCATTTTCATCAAACTTCGGATTTAGTTAGTCCTGCATATGAAATGATGCTGACTGCGTGTTGGTGTAAATCAACCAATAGGTGGCGCTGCTGTGCTGCATTTTGAACTATTTCCTCAATATCTCTATCTCAAAAACTAATGCACGAATTTTCATCGAACTTCAGATTTAAGTATAACTTGATTAATATTGCTGCTGATTATGTGTTGTTGCAAATCGCTCAACAGGTGGCGCTTCTATGCTGCATTTGTCATGATTTGCGCAATACCTCTATCTCAAGAACTAATGCACGAATTTTCCTCAAACTTCATATTCAGTTAGACGTTGACATAAGTTGGTGATAATTAGGTTCTGGTGTAAATAACGCAATAGGTTGCGCTGCTATGCTGCATTTTGCTGGATTTACACGATTTTAGTGACAGTCATACCTCGAGAACTAATGCACGGAATTTCATATTTTTAGAATTCTCAAGATGAACACAGATTGCCATTTAATTTGGCACTGAGGTAGTGAATTTTGAAGTACTGGCATGTATGAGATAGAAGAAAGTTTTGTGATGGCCTCAACATACTAGTTATACGGGCCTTGACATAAATCATTCAAAACAATGGAATTTTTTTGTCAGATAATATAAACAATCGCGAAAATGAAACTGCAATCAATGAAAAAAGAAGGGCTAGCTAAAATCATGAAAATCGACGAATCTCACTTAGTAAAACGACAAAATCAATGCTGGGTTTTGTAGTAGAATTTAATACTACAAACCTATATTTTAGGTGGTATTTTATGGCGAATTTCTACGTGTATGCAAAGCATCCTAAATCTCAAAAAACGTTTTTTTTTTAAAGTGACAACGTATTTTTACTCTTTTAAAGATAAAAGAAATGTGGAATTAAAATCCTGTTGTTAAACATCGATTTACAAATATGTCTCCAATATACTTCGAGCTCCCGATCCTTAATTTCTATATTGGTTGAGGAAAATTTTATTATTTTGACGCAATCATATTAAAACTTTGGGTTTTATGACCGAAAATGCAATTTTCTTTAAAAAAATAAAGTAATTCCTATTTTGTGAACTGAACAGCTTTAAGATTTAGCACTCGACAAAAATCGTTTTTTTTCACGCAGGCGAGATAATTTTTTACTTTTTATAAATGAGAAAAAAAATATTTTTCGTTAAGCATGACGTTATTTACGACTTGGATAATTTTGCGGTGCCTATTATTGACATTTACTATACATTTTGTTTCTAACCTTCCTTTTTTAACTTACTTCAGTTGCAATTTTAAATTAAATCTTTATGTTAACCGTCTACAGACGATAACCCGCCCAGGATCGATAATAATTTCTTTCAATTAATAAGAATTGTTACCACAACTGAATCCCATTACATTTCAACGTCAGAGCATATTCGTTTTATTTTCCATATATGATGTGCTATTCGTCTCCTTTCCGAAAATTCCCGCACCTTGTATTATTAGAAATACTTTTATTTCCAATATGACGCCACATGTATATATGTTACATTGTTAAATCTTCCTTCGCGATATTTCCCTTTTTTATGCTAAATTGCCACCGTATTCACAAATTCCTAATTCTCTGATATCTATCGTTAATTCTATTAAATTCCCCTTACATTAATTATTATCTTGCCGATTTACTTTAATATAAAGCTTTTAGTTATCCTTAAATTACATCATGATTTCCGATCATTTCTGTGAATTAGGTTACTTTTTACTATAAAATGCTTACTCTTCAGATTGTCAGGACTCTTTTTACCACTATAACTTTCTATTTTCTTCTAAATTTTTACTTATAATGAATTTGCATAGCACCCACAGGACATTCAAATAAGAAATAATAACAATGTAGTATTTTTAGTACACAATTTTGGTATAACATTGTCTTAAAGGTGTGGTAAAGAAGGGACGGTAATTGGGAAAAAAGGGGATGGTAAAGATGGGAGAGTAAGGAAAATTACTACTATATTTAGGAAAATCATGTTAAGACTAAGTGACAGTCGCAATGTTCATATATTTTTAAAAACAGTTATTTGCATTGGATTTAACAGAAAAAAAATTAATTTACTTCGAAAAGTGCAGGAATAAACCTTGGAGACGGTAAGACCAACAAGCCATGATGCTTGAAATTGATATTTAAATGCTGATTTAAATTCTGCAGCACATTTCCTGTCCAAGACTTTTAGACATTCTTTCTCTAGCATACTTCTGTATGAGAAAAAACTTGAAAAAAATTCTGTCGCTGCATCTGAAGTGATTTTCTGTATAATTTTAGAAGAAGGACGGTCAGGAATCTAAAACCCAGGAAGAGAGTTTCAATAATAATATCAACCGTAAAAATGTGTGCAAGTTAATTTTTTGCTATAGATTTATATAAAACAACTGTCCCAGTTTCGGAAAAAAATTATATCGAATTACTTTTATTGAAACAATTTCATACAGACAGCTCCAAACATAAAAATTAGCATGAGGGACACGGGACAGTATAGGAGTTTTCCTGGTATTTGGACCCCCAGCATCGTCCAAAACTTATATATTTCATTAATATTGTTATGCAATCATGCAATGGGACATTCCCCAGTATATAAAATAAAAATAAAAAACACAAGAATATGTACTAAAATAAAAATTATTATTCAGGGACATAAAAGTCAAAAGATTGTGTGATTGCCCCATATGCACCTATCATACCAATTAAAAATACCATTTATTATTTTACGTATTCATTTGCTTATTTATTTTTCTTTTCTATCCATTGAATAGAAGACTTCCTATAGAAAAGTTGTATAAGTAAGATTTTTAATCCGAAAACTCTGTTTATAAATTTATTTGCATTTGAAATAACTAGATTCCTTTCAAAATAAAATGTTGAGAAACTAAACGAACATTGCGCAACAAAGTTACGAAGCATTCAAAATATTAGAATTCAACTGACTTTATTTTTAAAGACAACTATTTATCACAAGCTTAACAGGCACTAAATAAACATCGAGTAGATAAGTAAATATATCTCTCTATTGAAATTCACCTCGTTTCTATTCATTTTAAATTTACTAATTAGCTCTTTCATAGAAACATTTCATAATTTAAGTTAAAGTACATTCAATAACTCTAAATTAATTCTGTCTTCTATGAATACGTTTACGTATGCCACCCCAGTCTTGAAAATATGAGATTAAAATACTACATTATGTTATATGAGAAAACATTTTTGTTTATGTGACTCATAAACTTACTAAAGATACCAGAAAACGTACTCAGAATTGCCAAGTTAATAAAAATTTGGTTATTTTAACTTAAAATAGAAAATATAAAAGATATGAGGGTAAAAAGTTACATTATGATATACGAGCATACATTTTTATGCATATTAATACTGATACTTAGTAAGTATCAAAAGTGATAAGACTTTAAAGAACTAAATTAAACTAGTATGTTATGGCCATCACAAAACTTTATTCTATATAAATCACATAAACAGCATTAATTGAAATCAAGGTATACCTGAATCTGAAGTTTGATGAAAATTCGTACATTAGTTCTTGAGCTAGAGTTATAGTGGAAATTCTGGAAAATGCAGAATAACAGTGCCACCTGTTGAGCGATTTGCACCAAAATGAATAAAATGTCAATTCATGTCAAGGACTAACTCAATCTGAAGTTTGATAAAAATCCGTGCATTAGTTCTGGAGATTGAGATATTGCGGAATCGTGAAAAATGCTGCATAGCAGTGCCACCTGTTCAGCGATTTACACCAAAAACTAATCAGCACCATTGTATGTCAGGGACTAACTCAACATAAATTTTTATTAAATTCCGTGCATTAGTTCTTGAGATAGAACGCCCGCAAAATTTGTGTCACATACAGACAGACTCACAGACAGACATTTTATAAAAACATGTTTTTCGGGAATCTCTGACACGTAAAACGTATAAATCCGTCGAAAAACGAAAGTCGAAAATTTTCACGAATCCAATACTTTCTTATTGTAACGATAGAAGAAAGTAAAAAAAGAGTGGTGCTTTGTGTTTTTATTAGAACTAAGAGAATCTGTGCACATATGTATGTATGATTTTTCTTTAGTTTATTTGATGTTCGTTCGTTCGCTTCTTTGTACCTATGGTTATACGTATTTTTGAATGTACATTTGTACGTATTTTTGTATGCTTCTTTAGACATTTATTTGTTTATACCTGTCTTCCTTTGTATGTTTGTTTGTACGTTTATTAGTTTGTATGTTTATTTCTTTGTAGGGTTATTTATTTGTTACTAAATTTGATTGTACGTTTGTGAGTTTGTACGATTGTTTGCTTTTGTGTTTGTTTTTGTACGTTTTATTGTATTAATGTACGAATACTTGTACATTTGATTGTTTATGCATCTGTTTGTACTTTATTTGTTTGCACGTTTATTTCTATACGACAGTGTAAAATTGAAATTGGTTGACGTCTAGAAGGTGAAAAATTTTCAGTAAAAGTGGAAATTATTCTTCAAAATTTACCGACGTGCACAAAAATTAATGTTACTTATACAGTAGGATTTACAAGACGATTTTATGGATTGCTGCTACATTCCAACAGTGCAGCATATAAATTATTAATATATTTCTCAATAGACGACTAGACTACTGAGTTAATTTTTCAGGCCAAAGTTTTATTCATCAGTTGACCTTTTTCGCATCGTTGCTGCTAAAAGGAATTTTTTTTAATTAAAAATTGTACAGACATCCAAAAATAGATTTTTTTAAAGGTAAGATCCTATACGTTAAAATTTCGTTTAGAAAATTCATAATAATTATGGAAAATATGTTTTTTCCTTTTAGATGAGAGAAAATACATTTTAGTCAATAATTTTTTCATGTTCTATTTATTTGCATGCGTAAAATGATGTATTCTAACATGTGAGTAAATATTTTCAAATCGGGGTTGTTCAGGCACAAAGGGTTATGTTAAATTTAAGAGTACGATCATAATAAAACAAATATGTAAATGTGTATTTAAGACTACGTAGAATAAATATTTGGTGTCTGAAAGGGATGAAACGTCTCTACTCATTTAGAATGAAGAACTTTCAGTTCTATCTACACTTTAGTACAAAGCATTCGAATGAATTAGTCACCACTGTAAAGTTCTCGAGAAGAAAGGTTTCGATTCTCTGAAGATCTGAAATCGCGTGATCCTGAGTAAAGTTGCATAAAATAACTAGCAAGCCGTGACTATGGAAGAACTTTGCTATACAGTATGACTTCAAAAATCCGGCATGAAAGCCATTTTTTTCCTCCCTTTTTTTTCTATTTCTTTTTCTCTCCAAACTTACGGAAGAAAGAGAAACAGCAATTGTTTACAAATTAAAAACTTCGAGTTCGAAAGTAAAAGTGCGAAAAATAAATAATTGACTATGAAGAATGCGTGTTTTCCTCATATGTCAGACCCGATCGGTTCCTTGAACAACAGAGAGTCCAAGACTAAAAAACAGGAATTCTGCTTTTTCAGAATTTAGTGTCGCCCCCGATGAAGAAAACATATATGTATATATATATAGATAGTACAAAACATATTTCAGTTTAAGACTTAAAACACACGATTTTACTGTATATAAAGTGACGTCATCCGCATCCGCTGAAGTATTCTTCATTTGCGATGCAGTATTAAACAACATCTACAGTAAAGTACGCATCTGACGTCACTATTGCTGAATGTCAAGAAACTCGACAAAAATATCGGCTATCTAATGATTTATATGGGGTGATTTGTTCGTAACATTAATACAGATACTTAAAATTAAATTTAGTTTCTAATAGCTCCATGTTTTATCAGAAATCATTCATTTATATTCTTTCAAAATAGCATGCATTTTAAGTAAATTTTTTGAGTTTTTATGCGAAAACAGAAAGCTATAATTACAATTTTCCTTCTATTTTTCGTTTATTTTCAACAGAAATGGGGTACTTGAGTTGCCAAAATTAATCAAATGGCGCTAAAAACAACAAAAAAAAATGAATATCTCAAAAATAAATGGAGATCCAGTTTTCAAACAAATTGCATTTAAAAGTACTTTTTTCCCAATACGACGGTAAAAAAAAATTGAAAATGAGCGATGCTTAGAAGTTTAAAAAATTGCAGTAGGTATTTAAGAGTTTTGCTGTGTTTCAAGGCTGGCTTCTGTAAGGTATCGTTATTTTTTGGAGACCTCAGAAAATAAGCTGGGAGAAAGAAATAGCATACCGGGGACCGGGGGCGAAAAACTGGGAACTGGGAATATATGGCCTCAATGGAAGAGCCAATAACACAATTAGCAGGTCAGGGGACGAGATCGCGTAACCGACAGAAGAAAAGGCAGCACTGGAAAAATTGCATAAATTTGACGGGAGAATTAATATCCACTTTAGAGAAACAAGACTTTATTTCCAAAATAGGTATTATTTACAAGAAAAACTTGTTAAAGAACGACCAAAAAAATTGAAGCAAATAACATTAACGATTACACGAGAAGGAAATGTCTTTACTGTTTATTAGATTTTTTAAAATGATTATTTGTAACATAGAAATATCAATTAAAGCATTTTTTTTAAATTTATTTTTTTCTTTTTTTTGTCCCATAATTCTTACTGGGTCATGAATTAAATTATGAATAAAGGTGCCATTAGGAACATCGGAATTCCTTGAAAAATCCGGAATTTTCAAAAGTCTCGGTCTCGACGATGCCGGATTTTTGAGGTTATACTGTAGTTCAAGAACAACTTTACAACTCGTGTTTTGAACATTTCAAAGACAGTACTTTACTTGACTGTTGAGCATAAAGTTTTCCGATTTTAAATGTTAGTTGTTGTCAAATCAGCACACCAGATTAGATTTTCCTTTATTTCCTAAAGGAAATAAAGGATATTTCCTAATTCTAAAATGTTTCATATTTTCTTACTTCCAAATAGAACAGTGAATATTTTGGCAGTTGTACCTAAATAAAACAGTGAACAGTTCACTAGACTAAAATAACTAATTTTGTTAGCTAAATGTATACTCTATATATTCGTTAAAATTCAATTAATGATTAATAGTAACTGTATGTGGATAGACGCCTTTCAATATTGTTACTTTAAATATGTACGAGTGTATTTATTGTTTATGATAAAAATACCTTTCAACAGTTAGTTCACTTCTCTAAAATAGAAGTCGATTTAAAGTTTTATGGAATACTGTGATGTTGAACAGCTGAAGATCAAACTATAAAAGAGTAGAAATATTGAAAAAATATCTTCCCATTTATTGTCAACATAGCCTTAATATTTTATGCTAAATGCATGTCCGTCATAGTTCTCCCGCTTTGAATCATTCAGGAAAAAATATTTTATTTTAACAACATTTTACAAATATAATAAATTGTAAAAATCCGCAGAATTACATAACGTTTTAATGTGCATCTAGTTTTAGCTATAAATAATGCTTAAATGATTTGCAAAAAATTTGGATTAACATATACTTCCGTTTTCAGACCTAATAAAGTATTCATTACGATAATATCCCATTTCTATGTCGTGTAGCTTTATTTATGCTGAAGTTTTACATATATTTAAACTAACACGAGAGCAATACAGGAAGTTTTATGACAGTAACAAATAACCGCTGATTTATTTTTTTCTTTTCTTTCCACATTTGTTGCTTGCATAGTGCCACATAGATAAATAGATAGTGGAGATAACAATAACACTGCAATTTTACAGAAAAAAGCCTCTAGTTTATTCGTGAAATTTCCGGAAATTAATTACAAGCATTGTATTTAAGCTTTCAACACATATTTTGTAAAATTTAATATATATCTCTGATGGATTACATTTCGGGCATTTTTCGTTCCTAAAAATATCATAAATTTTACAAATGGTTACTGTAATTTATCTGTGACATTCAGTGAAATCTTGTCTAATGGTAAAATGGTTTTGGAAAGCAATGCTTTTAAATAGATCATTACATAATGGTTTGACTTTATTTTGTGAATGTAACTAATTTTTACTTTCTACTATCTTTACAAGGAGAAAGTATTAGATTCGTTAAAACTTTCGACTTCCGGTTTTTGGTGGATTTACACATTTAGAGTGTCAGAGATCCCGAAAACATGTTTTTACAAGATGTTTGTCTGTATGTGACACAAATTTATGGGCGATCTATCTTAAGAGCTAATGAACGGAATTTAATAAAACTTTAGATTCAGTTACCCTTGGTATAAATTGGTGCTGATTAGTTTTTGGTGTAAATCGCCCAAAATGTGGCACTGCTATGTTGCATAGGAGCTGTGCTATAATGTCGCATTCACAACAACAACAGCAAGTTGTCGGATGTGGCAATCCCAAAACTTTCATCTATCTCATACATGTTAATACTTCCTGAAAAATTAAGCATATCAGCGTCACCGGTTAGATGATTTACATCAAAATCTAATAAGCACCAACTTATGAAAACTTTTAACTGAAAATGAAGTTTGATGAAAATCCGCGGATTAGTTTCTGAGGTAGAGCTATTGCTGAAATCTTGAAAAATGCAGTGTAGCATCGCAACTTGTTAGGCGATTTACGCCAAAATGTAAAGAGCGCTAACTTATATGAGGGATTAACTGAATCTGCAATTTCATCAAAATATTCGTGCATTTGTTCTTGAGGTAGAGCTGTTTCGACAATAATGAATAATGTAGCATAGCAAAGCTACCTTTAGGATGAATTTACCAAAACGTAATCAGCATCAAATTATATCACGGACTAACCGAATATGAATTTTTATGAAAATCTGTGCAGTAGTTCTTGTGATATAGCTATTGCTGAAAACGTGAAAAATGCAGCATAGCAGCGCCACCTTTTTGGCGATTTAAACCAAAAAGTAATCAGCACCAGTTTATATCAACGTCTAAGGGAATCTAAAGTTTTGTGCAATTCCGTGCATTAGTTCTTGAGATACAGCGCCCAAAATTTTTGTCACTTACAGACTCATAGAATGACAGATAGATTGGCTGAATGACTGAGTGACAGATAGACTCGCTGACAGACATTTTCTAAAAACCATCAAATCGTGTCGGCACATTCTAAAACGTCCATCGAAAACCGGAAGTCAACATTTTTCATGGGTCCAATACTTTCTTGTAAAGATGGAAGAAAGTAAAAAGAAAGAAATATAGAAAGCAATTACGGGTAGTCGAAAGTTTTAATAAAAGTTAATTTCAGAAAACACAGATAACTAGTCGGATGTGCCAATCCCAAAACTTTCTTCTTTCTCATTCATGTTAATAGTTCAAAATTCGCCACCACAGTGCCAAGCTTAACTGGAAATCAATGCCCGTCATGAGGATTCTAAAGATATGAAATTCCGTGCATTAGTTCTTGAGGCACGACTATCGCTGAAATCGTGTTAATCCTGCAAAATGAGCATAGAAGTGCCACCTGTTGGGTGATTTACACCAAAACCTAATCAACAACAACTTATGTCATCCTATAACTGAATTTGACATTTGGTAAATGTCCGTGAATTAATTTTTGAGATAGAGCTATTGCGAAAATCATGAAGCTATAGCAAAATCGTCCAGCATAGCAGCACCACCTATTGGGCGATTAACATCAAACATAATCTGTAATAATTTGTGTCAACTTCTAACAAAATATCGAGTTCGATGAAAATTCGTGCATTAGTTCTTAGGACTGAACTATTACAGAAATCTTGAAACATATATCATAGAGGAAACATATATCATAGATATATACCTGTTGGAACATTTACACCAAAGCATAATCAGCAACAATATTTATCAAGGTATACTTGAATCTGAAGTTTGATGAAAATTCGTGCAGTAGTTCTTGAGATTGAACTATTACGGAAATCGTGAAAAATGTAGCAAAGCAGAGTCACCTGTTCAGCGATTTATATCAAAGCGTAATCAATAGCAGTCCATATCAAAGGCTAACCGAATCTGAAGTATGATGAAAATCTGTGCTTTAGTTCCTGAGATAGAGCTCTTGCAGTAATTGTGCAAAATGCAGCATAGCAGCGCCACCTGTTTAGCGATTTATACTAAAAAACTAATCAGCACCCATTTATATCAGGGACTGCCAGAATTTTTATTAATTTTTTATTAAATTCCGTGCATTAGTTCTTGTGATAAAGCGCCCACAACATTTGTGTCACATACAGAAAGACAGAGTCATAGTCTTAGAGACAGATATTTTGTAAAAATATTTCTTTCGGGATCTCTGATACCTAAAATGTGTAAATCCGCCAAAAACCGGAAGTTGAAAAATTTCACAAATCCAATGCTTTCTTCTTGTAAAGCTAAAATAAAGTAATAAATATTGAACAAATGTATGCATTAGTAATACTGACGCCATAATGATGCTTGCGTCAGTGTGGTTTCATATGAATTAGAATTACTAATTTGACAGGGTTTTATAAACTCTTCGGATTGTGATAGGTTCAGAATAAGGAGTACAATGTTCATGGAATTTGCAATTTTCCCACCCCCACCGCAGTATTGTCAGATGCTTTGACAATTGTTCCAATTGCTAATCGTAATCGCTGTTGTTGGTATAAAAGAAGCATTCATTTTAGAAAGCTACAGTTAAAGGATTCCCATAAAATCAACAGAAATAATGATCTGAAACATTGGTGTTTACTTTAAAACAAAAAGACACTCTAAAAAAACCTATATTTTTTAATACTAGAACGGCTAGAAATTTTACTCAAGTTTTCTAAAAAATATTGTAACTAAAATTTTTATTTAAAACACTATAAATTATTTATTTAACTTTTTTCTTCTTTGTATTTTTTAAATATATTTTATAAAGCAATTTCTTTTTCGAACCGATGTGTATTCATTTAGTAGGGGTCAAAACGACCCTTCACGGCCCTTCTAGTGTTAAAATCTTGTCAGCAGTAATACCAGTTTACCTTTAATTTGTGCAGAGATATTCTATTACGGGGACGTTCAACTTATTTTACATAAAATTCACGTGATTCTTTGTGATTTTGCTTCGTTTAACAGTGCCCGGGACACAAAAATCTTCAAATTTACAAAAAAACTTTTATTGCATTAAGCATTTCTCTTTTTTTCTGCTTAAAATGGCGTTTAAACAATGTTTCTATCTTAATTAGAACAGGAAATATAAAATTTTTCGTTTTGGATTGTTTTCAAAATCTAGCTTTTAAGCAATGGTTGTCTTGGAAACGACTTCTTGTGAAAATGCGTTTTTTTTCATAATGGTTTTCTTCACCATTTCTCGTATTTAAACCGTTATAAATCAGGAACCGAGAGATAAATGATTCAAACTTGGAACATGTCTTTTTCAATTGTGTTACTTTGATTTTGATTCAGCAAATTTGAAAAAAAAAGATTTACTTTTGAAAATATGGTTTTTTTTTTAAGTTGCATCATTTTTTCATCAATTTTTAATTTAAATATTTTTAATATTTTAAAATTAATATTTTTTATAATGCTGAATCCAAATTAAAATTTATATATTTCTGTTTATTGAAATGAAAAGAAAAGAAAAATTCTACGAATAATATTTCGAGTTATAATGATTTTTAATGACCCCACTTCTTTAATAAATTTTTAATTAAAAATTTTTTGAAAAAAAAAAATATGAGAACTCTTATCATGGAATTTCGTTTACAAATGATATGGTTAACCATCACAAAAAAAAATTCAAAATTTTAACTCAATAAATAAAAATATTTTTAAAATGTGTCCGGGATTCCCTTAAAACAACAAAAAAGATACCACCTTCGGATTTTTTCATTCTAATTTTTGACATTTCACTTACATATTAAATTGTCTGTGTAAAAGAAATGAATATTCCGCCTTCTGCGATGGGTAGTATCTGCAGGTGTGCGCTGTGAACTTGCAATAGGGCAATTCAATCCGTTTTTCTCCGGTCACAAGAATCTGACACGAATTGGGTCGCCCCATAATAAAAAGTATTGGTTTTTCTGGAGCTTATTTAAAAAGTAGATTTTTGCAAAATGACAGTCATTTAAGGCCACAGTGGACGTTCAAAATCGCAAAAAACATTAAAAAATCATTTTTTTGTTTTTAGGGAAAAATGTTCTGGCAATCTTCTACTTTCAAATTAAAAAAAAAAAAAAAATCAAATCCGATCATTTTTTGCAGAGATACAGCTGTTTTCCAACGTTAACAATCGTTAATCCACACTTAAAATAAAACTTTAAATCCAGCTTTCTCAAAATGAGAATTTTCGCTGAGTGGGTAAGTTCAATTTTCATAATACTTGGTAATACTGTTGTTGATATACTTTATTACAAAAGTTGCTATTAATATGAGTACATTATTTCATATAAAGGTAAAAAAGGTAATATTTTATCATTGAATTTTATCCGGAATGATCAATATTGTATGTTTATAATTTTTTTCTGCCAAGGTACTTAGTAAAATTTTAAAATGTATGCCAATTTTTGATATAATATCGTACAGCTATCCTAAAAAAAATTACAAGTTTCTGAAACAAAATTTAATGCGCATGGAGCATTTTTAATTTGTATCACAAATTAGCATATTATTAATTAATTACTCATTTGCATATTAATATTTTTTAATGAAATGAAGAAATTTTCTTAATTATTGCACAAATTATGAGTGTATTAAATATCAGAACAATTTAGCAAAAACTATAGAAAATGTTTTTGAACGTCCACTGTCGCCTTAAACAAAGAAGGTCATTTTTATCTCCTTTTTCGGGTGCATTCGTAATTATATAAATACGTAGCACTTATAGTTGTCCTCTGGTCAGTCCATCTGTCTGTCTGGCCACCTGTCCGCATAGAACAGGGCAAAAACTACCCAACCAAATGGTTTGAAATTTAATACGTAGAATTGTTCCAGAATTGTGTCAACTCCTTTCAAATTTCATGAAAATCGAATCCAAAATTAAAAAGATATTAATAAAGGTTTTCTTCATTCCTTTAAATCCTACCCTACGTCATTAATCCAATGCTGTCCCACGATAGATAACGATTCTAGGTTGCCATTATGATGACGTCCTATTGAAGAGAGAGTCCTATTATGTACATATAACTGAATTTTGTATATAGAATCGTAATAAATTTTGTATTCATCCAATTTTGAATAAAAGTGCAACAGCTAGTCCACCAACATCTGAACAAAACTAGTTACAGTACGAACGCGCCTCATTGGTCACGTTTGATGTACAATTTTCGACTTGTTTATAAAAAATCGAAAATTTTGACGAAAGAATTTAATCCCCTCCAACTCCCAACTCCCCGTAAACTGATATGGAGATTCTCTGTGTGAAACATAACTTCACCCTTTTTAGGCAAAGTAATCCTTTTATAGAGAAGCAAAGTTTCATCGAATACAACTGAAATTCTCCATTATACAGAGAAGGAAGTCCTTCTGAAGCGGAAAGAAATCTATCTGTATTACATCCCAGAAATTCTTGTTTAAATTAAACCAATGGTTGAAAAAAAAAAATACACCTAAAATATACTTTTATTTGTTACCAATTTTTCCAGGTATTATTTCAAACAATGAGGTCCATTATACATGTCTGTGTTATATGCTTATCTCTAAAAAATAGTCATAAAAAGTTTTTTATTCATCATTTGTAAATACGTTTACTGCTGTTTTGCAACAAAAAAGTTCTTTCTACAATTTATCTATAAAAACAGTATTCTGCATTGGTATAATAAAATAGCGAAGCTTTACTTTGCTGTTTTTATAGATAAATTGTAGAAAGAATTTTGTTGTTGAAAAACAACTGTAAACGTATTTACAAATGATGAATAAAAAACTTTTCATGACTATTTTTTTAGAGATAAGCATATAACACAGACATGTATAATGGACCCCATTGTTTGAAATAATACCTAGAAAAATTGGTAATAAATAAAATTATAGTACAGTACAAGTATTAACCAAAATAAAACCTTCGGGTTTTAATTATATTGAGTACCTAAAATATTTCCACTTATTATACTCTGTTTTCCAAACTTGTATAATGTTCACATGAAGACGAATATGACAACGTGACTTGTATCAATCTATATACATATAAAAGTATAGTGTGTGTGGGTAAAGCCAGACTTTTCTCCATGAATACGCACTACCACCAACACGCATTTGTTGTGGTTAGATAGCCCTTGGTCTCCTGCTGTTAGTAAGGCAGTTTGGTTGTAGTGGGTGGAAGTGGGAGATTACAGGGAAACTCAAAACAATTCCATTACATTATAGCCTATGGGGAAAAATCGTTTGAGATAGTTTTTAATAATGTTATAGCTTTTCGAACATAATGAAATTGAAATGCTTTATGAAATGCATTTAAATATACATTTTGTAGCATATGTGGTGCAAAGAATATATATTATTCATTTACAGGGCCACACAAAATAATTCCGTTACATTGTGAGACAAACTTTTGTTTTGTTTGTTTGTTTGAGTGTTTATTTCGCGGGGGGGTGATCTCTGGAACTACCGAACCGATTTCAAAAGGAATGGTATCAAAATGATGGTGTTAGTCCCTGTTCTAACACAGGCTATATCTTATGTCGATACCATTTAGACAAAAGGGTGCAGGAGCAAAAAACATTCTAAAAATGTGATTTTTGTGTTACTGAAAGGCTTGTAAACATGAAATTTGACTTGGTAGTTACTTATAAGATATAAATGATCTCTAAGAATATTTCTAAAAGAAATCGAAATTTAAAAGGGGTGAAAATGCGCGAAAAGCGTTCTAAAAACGTTGAAAATTGCGATTTTTACACAATCTCAGGAAGTTTCGAACCGATTTAAAAAATAATTGTGTCAAAATGATAGTAACGGACCTTGCTCCAAAATAAGCTATATTTATGTCAGTGGCACTACCCCAAAGTGGGTGCAGGGCAAAAAGCGTTCTAAAAATGTGATTTTTGTGTTACTAAAGGGTTTAGAAATATGACATTTGGCATGGTAGTTACTTATAAGATATAAAAGATCAATAAGAATATTTCTTAAAAAGCTCGAAGGTTCAAAGGGCTGAAAACGCACGAAAAGCGTTCTAAAATCGATATAAATTGAAATTCACAGGAAACACGAAACCAATTTCAAAAGTAATGGTTGGAAATTGATGGTGGCATTTCTTGATCCAACATAGGCTCTATTTTATGTCGGTGTCACTACTACTTGGGTATTGCAGGGGCAAAAAACTTTCTAAATTGCGTTTTTGTGATACCGCAGGAGCTAGCAATTGAAATTAGGCATGGTAGTTACTTATAAGATATAAATTGTCTTTAAGAACGTTCCCTGAAAAACTCGAACTATGAAAATGGTAAAAAGGGGCGAAAAGTGTTTTAAAAACGTTCTAAATTGCGATTTCTACGCAATCTCCGGAAGCATCAAATTGATTTCAAAAGTAAGGATTTGAAACTTTGGAAATTGATGACGACAGCTCTTACTCTAACATGGGCTCTATTTATGTCGGTGTTACTGTCACCTGGAGGTTGCAGGAGCAAAAAACATTCTAAATTGCAAATTTTGTGATACTGCAGGGGATAGCAAATTGAAATTAGGCATGGTAGTTAATTATAAGATATAAACGATCTCTATGAACATTTCCTAAAAACATCGACATCTAAAAGGGTGAAAACGCGCGAAAAGCGTTCTAAAAACATTCTAAATTGAATTTTCTACGCAGTCTTACGAAATACCAAACTGATTTTTAAAACGTGGTTGCAATTTGGTGGTGATATAACGTGGTATATATTTTATTTTGGTGTCACTTCTACTAGAAGGTTGCAGGACAAAAAACGTTCTTGCGATTACTGCGATGCTGATGAGGCTAGAATCTTGAAATATGGCATGGTAGTTAATTATAAAATATAAATGCCCTCTAAAAACTAGTCGAAAACAAATTCGAAATTTAAAAGGGGTGAAGCAAAGGAATAGGTGTGAAAAGCGTTCTAAAAATGTCCTGAATTACGATTTCTATGCAATCTCAAAACATAATGAGCCTATTCCGAACGTAATGATTGCGAATCAATGGTTACAGTTTCTGATACTACACCGGCTACACTTTCAGCTGGTGCTACTACCACTGCGGGTTTGACAGGAACACCAAGCGTTTTAAAAAACCCTTTAATAACTTTCTAAATTAGGTTTTAAAGGAATATTAGGAAATACAAAATATACGTCGATACCAATCTTGCTTTCAAATGAGTTCGTTTGGGGCTACATCTATATGCAACGTAGAAAAATTCAGCCCAGTTTTTAAAGTCCAAGTGAAAATTTATCACAGAGTAGGCTCGTTAATGCCCATATTAAATGAAACACCGAAATTCCTACAAACATATCTTGTCAGTGAGAAAATAACGAAATAGATTATCGTTGCACTCACATTCTGTGGCTACAACGAGAAATTATTCAGGGATTACAACGTCTGTTCCATAAACATAATCAAGTGATCAATGTGTTCAAGACTAGAACGAATGGTTGCAGACAACTATAAGATCGTCATTCTGGCCGACAAAAGACCAGCCGGTGAGCATGAACGAAGGTTTAATGCTCCTCAAGTCAATGAAATTGCAGTGATAACTGTGGATAACAAATATAGCCATCGTGATATCTTTATTCAACGCCGAAGCAATGAACTGCAGCACTGCTGAAACACATCACTTAAGGAGACTGGTCCTCATGTCATAAAGCGTGCAATATATTCTGACCCGGGCAACGCCGGGTATTACAGCTAGTGTAAGTATAAATAAGAGTAATAAGTCTCAATTACGTCCACTATTAACCCTATCGCCATATATATTCTAAACGGAAAAGTTAAAACATATATTAAAATATTCATTTTCTTAAAAGACGTTAATAAAAAAAAAACACTAAAAGTATATTAAAATGTTTCAACTCCTTCACTGAGTTGTCATCAGAATGTATAACAGAAATTACAAATGCATATGAAATCCGGAAAAAATTCAAGTAAACATATAACGCCTCCTACATTTTCGATATCGCACAAGGAACACGTGCGATGTCGAAAATATAAAGGGCGTAGAGGGGTCAGAAACATTAAAAAAAATCAGTGGCTTCAAAATAAACATTTGTTTTATAAATGCATCTTTTAATCCAGGAAATACATTGACTCCGGAAGTTTCTTGAAATAAAAAAAAAAAGGTTTTTCTTAATCGTCAGTAACTCCAGTGTAACCAATACAAGGCTGAATGCGGCTGAAATGATTGCGAGACAATCCTGGTTCATTTTATGTCTAAAAAATAATTTTATTTGATAAATAATTATGCGTTTTTATGTGCAAGATATATAAGACATAAGATAGATAAAAAAGTTGAAAAAAAAACCTCTCTTATTTAATGTGTTAAAAGAAGAAAGGAAAATTTGGAATGTTAATACAATAAATTTCCAGCTAATAGAAAGCTTATCTGATATTTGAACAGATTTATGTGCGATTTTTTCCCTCTTTCTTTATAACTAAAGAATACCTCAGCCTTTTATATATATTGACTACAAAATCCACCTAAATTCACTGGAGTATATCAGAGATAATCAATTACCTACATTTGGCAAGTTGTTTGCCCGATAATTGTTGAAAGATAATAAATTTTCTAGTGTAGCCTGATCTTATGAGGATTTAGGTCCACTGACACTTTTATTGATTTTCAATATATATTCTAGAAAGAAAATTTTATGTAGTTCTGCTGTTTGTAAACAAGAATGATTTGAGATAACCTAACATTTACACATCGGTGATACTTTAGATTAGTATTTCGGAACAGAAACTTTCTCGATATTTAACTCCTTTCATTCATACGGGCCTCATTTCAGGGCAGATAAGTATTGTCCTATAAAGTAAAAACTTTTCAACATTCGTTTATGAGATCTGATTTGTGGATCGATAATAGCTAGCATGCAGCACAATAATGAAATTATTTCATTATGGGTTCCCATTTATCACAAAAAAAAAAAAAAGATTTTTTGTGAATAATGAAAAATAATTTAGGCATGAGAGTGGTAAGGTAAAAAATTACGCGTTTAAATAATACAAAAATTTGGACCTATTTACACATTTCAAGAGAGTTAAAGAAAATGTTTACATTTCGGAAAAAACTGAATTACTGAGAGGCTAAATGTTACTTTATATGATTTCGTGGAGTGGATAGTTTTTTTTATATATTATCAAATATTTAAGGCGGTTCTCAGAAAAATATTTTTCCCTCTTTAACAACTAGACACGTTTGGACTCATTTAAAAAAAATTAAGAGCAAGATATTTAGAGGCATGGTAATTCAAGTAATTTGTCATCGAACAGTTTTTTTCATTTTCCGATAAATGAATTACATCTTGGATGCGATTATTATCTCAGAACGGTAGTTTTTTATATACATATAAATGTATATCACAATCCGTAGTTTAAAAAGTGTATTTATTTAAAATTTTCTTAAACTAGTTCATTATGAAGAGCCGATAAAGTTTTCTCTTAAAGAGTACATTTATTATAAAAGTGTATTAATATAATGATATCGATAAATCGACAAGAAAATGAAATTTTCATTATTTTTTTACGGACGCTCTATCGAGGTTCCGCCGAAAATTTGTTTATAAACATTTAAATCTTCATGTGATGAACATTCTGTATTTTTTTTCTGATTTTTCTTTGTATGTGCTTATGGAGACATTCCTTGTTAGAAAGGCAATATTTTTTTTTCTTGTAAATAAAATTATATTAAATCACGTATTATATCAATCGCATTCTATCCAAAATTTCCTATGTGTGTCCCTAAAATTTGCACTAAATATTTTAATTTGCTTTTGGATTTAGTTTAAAGCACAATATGATAAAATGTGATGCATCATTTTGAATCCGCAGAATTCTTGAATTTTTTCCCATGTAAACTTATCCTTTTAAGGTTTCATTTATTAAAGGGAATAACCCATAAATAATTCATATAGACCGGGTCTAGTTGGCCGGCTTTTTCTTCTAATAATTTAAAAAAAATTATAATTCAACATTTTAAATTTCTTTATATGTTACCACTATCAGTGTAGTTTCAGGAAGGAGTCACAATAGTAAAACGTGAAAGTATTAACTATCAGTATTAATTTCGAAGCTCAAACTGACACCATGTCGCTTGGGCTAACCTGCCCAATTGTGGGGGTAAGTTAACCCACGTCACTTTACAATATTCTGATTGTGTAGAAGTTTAAGACATGTTCAAAATTTTACCAAATTTTATTTCGAGCGAACGAAAACACAATTGCTTTTAATTAATTGCTTTTAAGGTAATAAATTATTTTTTTAAGTACTAAAATATTTTTCTTTATAAAAGAAATATTTCCTGTAACATATCTTTCAAATTAGAAGAAAGAAGTATGTGGACTATTTCTTATAAATAACATAAAGCTCTCATTATATGTTTAGAATGTTTTTATAATGGAGCGTAAATGTTTAACATTGAAATAATTCTCTTTTTTATATAAAAAAAATATTTCCCGTGACAACCACTTTCAAGTTTTCAATAACGTAACGAGTGGACTATTTGTAACAAATAACATAAAATTCTCATCATAAGTATAACATTTTTTTATTTAAATATCGAATAGAAATAATTTAATAAGCCTCCTTGAAAAAATCAATTATAACAAAAATTCGCCGATTCGCCCTCCTATGAAATTGTCCCCAGGATAACACAATGAGATAATGAAACGTAGTTATACGTTTTACTAAAAAGTTCAAGAACTCATCATACTTTTAACAAAATTTCTCATACAAATTGATTTCTAGCACGTGCTCGAGGTGAGATTGCAGGTAAGTATTTCTATATTGAGAATTAAAATGTTCGATAAGAGTAATACTTGGGAACGAATGTCATCCTATTTATCAGAGAGACGAAGCCATGTTCAAAAATTAAAGTATGGAAATTTAAGAGTACGGAAATGTCGAACATTGACTTCAGTTTGAACGTAATTAGTTGAGACTATTATACCTCTTTTTACTTATTTATTTGTGTTTTATAGAAGTAAAAAACTATGCATTAAATTAAAAAAACATACTCAAAAACATTTTAATACTGGACAACAAAATAAAACTAGAAGAACTAGTTTTTCTACGATTTAAAATCCATGTTTCATATTTTTTTATCGCCATTTCTTCTTTACACCAATTATTGCGTTGTATTTCGATTATACTTTGAAAAAAAAAATATATAAAATTTGAAAGAGATCCAAATTTCTATTTTTTTTTTAAATATAATTGTAGTAGAGTAAGAGAACAAAATAGGAGGAGTCGACACATCAATTTTTCCTTATTAAAATTTTGAAGCCCACAATCGAATTTTCTTCCTCTCCTTCGTACACCATGTTTGACTTTGACCGATAGCAGTCAGCAGTCCAAAATGCAATTAGCGGGTAAATGAAGCAGACGCATGGGGGTGGGGGTTAGGAACATCTTTAAGTGACGTCATTTGTGTCAACTCCTTCTATTCTATCCTTGTAAGTACGAGTACGTGATATTCTCAAATATAAGTATCCGTGCATACTTAAACATAACAGAGTCCATACACAGACATTTTGTCCATTTATAACTTAACGATATCAAGGTAAATTACCTAATACATGTCTGAATATACAAATCAAATCTAAAATTTTTTGTCAAATAATTTGAAGAACGAGAAGTTGGAATTTCAAATTTGTGTCGATCTTGTGACACAATGATTATGAGTGTGATTTACCTTACGTGCATTTATCACAATGAAGTTGTATACAAACTAAGTACTATAAAATCAAATTATATAAAAAAAACAGTATGTATGTTTTTCATAACTTAGAATTAAAGTCAAGGTGCGAATTTGAGCTGAAAGACACTCTGAAATGTGTAAAAGGTTTTTATGTTTTAATATATATTGTAAAACCATTATGTAATGTAGTTTTATTTTTCTTAATACAGTGAGAGTTACATTGTGTAATATTCACGAAACATATTATATTTCTATAGACAAAATCTTTTAGATAACTAATTTTGGAATTTTTTGCCGTATCTTTGAAAAAAAATACGGTTTTTTTTTTTTTTTTTTTTTTTTTTTTTTTTTTTTTTTTTTTTTGCTGGACAGTAGCTTTTTCTTTCTGGATTTAACTTAGAGAACTTGAATATACTGCTACTGTATACTTATATCACCTACAATTTTATGTAGAAATGTTTAAAATATTCGTCAGTGTTCAAGTGTCTAGACAATCGCTCTTCTGATCTTAATGATGGCCTGTAATTATTCCCATTTATTTAATCGATATTTTTTCTTCAATTAAAAGACCAGAAATTAGCACATAGCAAAATATTACGCAAAAAATTCTTTTTTATTATTATTAAAAAACTAAAATCAAAACTTTAGTCCAATTTTTTTCATTGGAGAGTAAATGTTGTTGTCGAGTAAAAGGATAGGAACTATTTTCATTGTTTATACTTCACCGTATTTTCCTAAATTCTAGTGAAAATGTTTTTTCTTTAAATTTTATTCGTATCAGCGAAGAATATCAATGAGAGATAAAACATTCTCAAGATAGTCCCGATATATGTTTGTGCTCGATAACATTAATGCATTCTGTTATTCGCAAGCATGAATGATTTGTGACAACGGGAAAAAAGTTACTTGTTATTGAAATGTCATTAAGTTTATTTCCGAATTGGTTACTTCCGAATACATTTTCAGGTATTTAAAAAATTTATAAGCGTGTTTAAAGCGAAATATGTCTGTATAATATAATTTTATGTTAATTACAGTAAAGCTCGAAAATTAAATTAATATCTTGAGATAAAAAAGCCATAGAAATTATTTTCCTTCCTTGACAAAAAGAAAAAACAGAAACTGATTATAGGCTTGTATATTATATTGTAATGTACGATAATTTGTATATTATATTGTTTGATACTAATAAGTTTAATTTAATATTCGATGGATCATATTCGAAACTGTTTAGAAAATGAAAATAAATCTAAATTTATAAAATTTCGAGCAAAAATGTGTCCTGTGAAATTTCTAATTTTATCGACTATTGAATATGAAGTTTCGTTTAATTGTGGAAATATAAGAGATTTCGTTTGAAGAGTATTCATAACAAATATGTTTAAAATAAGGCATGGCGACATTTTCTGGCCAACTTTAAAAGAAGCTGTGAATCAATTTACCAACAAAACAAAAACTTTTAGGTAGCTTTCTTTACAAAAAAGCTACTTATTGCAGCCGTTCGGAGGAAAGCGATTTCAAAAAATTTGGTATATTTTCATCGATCATGACCCCCAGACCCCGAAACCACCCTCCGTTCAAAATTGATATATATATATATATATATATATATATATATATGACCTATGTCACACTGTAACTCTCGTATTTATGAACCGATTTGGATGTAATTCGGTGTGTACATAGTACATACCAATGTCTCGACCGAGTTCGTTGGCCAGCTTCATCCGCCATTTTGTTTCAAAATGGCGGCCATTTAAAAATTTTAAAAAAATTTAAAATTTGAATTGTGGTACCAAAAAATTGAAAAATATCTTAAAAAATGGCTGAGTTATAGCATTTTGAATTTCTAGCGAAGCTGACATTTTGAAACGTCCTGAATTTTGTCACGCGATAAAAGGCGTATTTATGAACCGATTTGGATGTAACTTCGTTTATACATAGTACAGACCAATGTCTCGACCGAGTTCGTTGGCCAGCTTCATCTGCCATTTTGTTTAAAAATGGCGGCCATTTAAAATTTTAAGAAAAATTTAAATTTGAAATGTGGTACTAAAAAATTGAAAATTGAAAAAATATTTTTTTCTTATGTATTTGACCTCGATAAAAAGGTTCGGGAGCAGTTTTTGTTTCGTCTATACCTTAAAAAATGGCTGAGTTATAGCATTTTGAATTTCTAGTGTGGCTGACAATTTGAAACGCCCTGATTTTTGCCACGTGATAACAGACGTATTTATGAACCGATTTGGATGTACCTTGGTGTGTACATAGTACATACAAATAACTCAACCGAGTTCGTTGGCCAGCTTCATCCGCCATCTTGTTTCAAAATGGCGGCCATTTAAAAAAAATTTAAATGAGGTACCAAAAAATTGGAAAATGAAAAAGAGTTTTTTCGTATGTGTTTGACATTAATACAAAGATTCCGGAACAGGTTTTGTTTCGTCTATATCTAAAAAAATGGCTGAGTTATAATATTTTGAATTTCTATTTGCTCTATTTGCATTTTAAAACGACCTGATTTTTGTCACGCGATAACAGGCGTATTTATGAACCGATTTGGATGTAACTTCGTTTATACATAGTACATACCAATGTCTCGACCGAGTTCGTTGGCCAGCTTCATCCGCCATCTTGTTTCAAAAGGGTTGTCATTAAAAAAAATTAAATTTAAAATTTAAAATGAGGTATTAAAAAATCGGAAAATGAAAATGATTTTTTTATGCGTTTGGCCTTGATAGAAAGATTCCAGAGCAGTTTTTGTTTCTGAAAATTTGTTCTTTTGTTTATATCTTAAAAAAATGGTTGAATTATAGCACTTTGAATTTCTATCATGGCTAACACTTTGAAACGATCTTGCATTTGTCTCGCGATACCACACGTATTCACGTATTTCGATGGAAGAAGGCATGTGGATTGTATACATCAATATCTCGACCAAGTTCGCTTGCCAGCTTCATCATCCATCTTGTTTCAAAATGGCGGCCATTAAATTAAAAAAATATATATATTTAAAGTGAGGTGCAAAAAAATTAGAAATTGAAAAAGGTTTCTTTCTTAAGTATTTGACCTTGATATAAGGATTCAGGAGCATTTTTTGTTTGTCTTTATCTTAAAAAATGGCTCAGATATAGCAGTTTCAATTTCTAACGTGGGTGACATTTTGAAAAATCTGATTTTTTGCCTGCGACAGCACTCGTATATATCAACCGATTCCGATGTGAGTGAGAACGTGCACAGCAATTACTAAGGTCTCGACCAAGTTCACTGGTTAGCCTCATCCACCATGTTGTCTTAAAATGGCAGGCACTTTAAGAAATCGCCGAATTTGGCAGCCAAATATAAGTTACTTTAAAGAAAAGCAGCTTGGATAAAGCTGACTAATTTCGCGAAATTCTCATTCATAATGATTTAGTATCGATAAAAATTAGTATTGAATCTCCTACATTCAGTTTCCACTTAATTGAGCTTCGTGTGTTTGAATAATATAAGTCGGCTTTTTTTAAAATAAGGAATATGAAAGCTACCTCTTCCTCCCGGCACTGGCCGGAAGGACTTTTTCATATAATGTTAAAGGAAGGAAAGTAATGGTATAAATGAATAAATCGCTTTAATATAATTAGTATCAACGATAACTTTAATACAATTGAACTACAGAGGGAGAAAACTCACTTTTCTGATTACTGAGTTTACAAACTAAATTAAGAATAAACCAGTCTTTAAATGTATATATATTCAGAATAACTACACACTATAATGTTATATTCGAAGAATATTTAAACGCTAAATAAAGGCCGTTTTACTCGATACTTATTTTACTCGAAAAAGAGTTATCGACATCGCATCAAAACCTTCGTAGATCACAACACAAACGACTGTAAAATCCGATCAAAGGAAATTTTTTATTGTTATATGCAATTAGAATATTAAAGCTATAAAATAGATTGGAAATAGATTGTGTCTATATGTATAAATATACATTGATAATAGTATCTATATACAGGGTGCATCTGAAATTGCTACAAGAAACATAAAATGTAATGGAGCATGGGGTTGCACACCACTTAATGAGTCACCAAAACACGGTGTTTCACCTCATTGAAGTCTGTCATAATTTTGCTAAACCTTAATTTCTATATTCATAATTTCTATATTTCTATATTCATAATTTCTAAACCTTAAATTAATAAAAATGAAATTATTAATTGATAAAACCGTATTTTTTTACATCTATTACGCTCTTCAGTTTTTTTTCTTTGTTCTTTTTAGTGTTTAAAATGTTTCATTGTTGCAGTTTCACCGCCATTAGGTGAGATTTACTGTCGCATAATTAAATACACTGTTGTTTCAACTCGTATACAATTTTAAGAGTGGCACAGAATATTAAATGATTTATTATCTGTGGCGGGCTAAAGAAAAAATGCATCAAAATTAAGTTATTGATTTATAATTCCTCTTCAAAATTATTAAAACGTTGTATTGTTATTAAAAACACATCTGGTATCTTAAGTTTTTATAATTCTAGCCTAGCAGAAACTGCGTTAATAACCGATTAAATAATTTTACCTTTACAAGCAGAAACCAGATAGTAAAAAAAAATGTAAAAACACATGCCCATTTTTTAACAAATTTATTTTTACATGAAAGCCAAAACCTTAATCTCCTTCTTAACATAATTTCCACATATCTTGACCTGACATCGCGGTGCTTAAGGAGTGCCGACGCGGCGTGCAACGCCGCCGCGCGTAACCTCCAACTAAATATGAAAAAGAACTAAGGATGAATTTCGAAACAATGCACGGCCTAAAAGTATAATTTGGAAGCTCTGGTGGAGACCCTAGGGCCATTCCAGAGTTGGAAGCACGAGGTTAAATATAACCTCCAGAAAAAGGGGCGCATAAGGCATCCAAGAATTTTTTGGTTGCCCTGTACTTCGATGTCACTTCACCGACTGGCGTAGGCAAAAACGGAGAATGTAAAGGTAGTAGGGTACCAACGAGCACAGGAAAGCTATTGCATAAGGTAGCCAAGCCTATGTATCTCTAAAACTTATAAAAAAAAAACAAAGAGGGCCACAAAGCTTACTAATTTAGATGTCAAGCCTAGTGCGCATTACAGGTCGCGGGTCTCCCGGCTTTCGCACAAACCGTTTAGCCTTGAAAAAGGCTTTGTGGTACTAGACATCGAGAGAACACCGCTATTGCAAATTGCATTTTGGCATTGACAGTGATCGAAAATGGGGACAAGTTAAGATTAAAATTAAAAGCTAAAAATTAGACAAGTAACTTCAAAATTAATTATAAAACTGGGTCATGAAATTCGTGACCGGGATGCCTGAGCACCGCCGGTCAAATGAACCAAAATGGGAAACCTATCTTAACACACTTATCGTACCTTCCAGCCAGCTTTTATATCTCATCTCTGTAGAAGTCTGTCGCCGAAACACTGCTTCGCCCCCATCTTGATATCGTCATCGTCGGTGCAGTGTTAACTGCCAAGGTGCTTCTTTAAGTGCAGGGACAAGTAGTAGTCACGTGGCGCTAGGCCAGGGCTATATGGAAGGTGTGAATTTGTTCTCAAGCGTATGATGCGGTGAAATCCTGGTCAGCTGGAATCCTCTGACCTAGCCCCAAGTGACTACCGTTTGTTCTAGCACTTAATGAAGGACCTTGGATGTCAGCGCTACATGAACGATGACAACGTCAAAACTGTGGCGATGAAGTGGTTATTACAGCAGCCGACAGATTTGGAAGGGGATGGAATACAAAAGCTTGTAGGATGTGGTAGTGCCTTAATATAGGGGAAAATTACCCAGATTAAGATCCAGGCTTTCGTGTAAAAATAAAATTCTGAAATAATTGCCTTTGTCGTTTTAAAACATGAAAACGGTACTTTAGTGAAAAACACGGCCTGTAATAAAGATCAAATTTTCGCACGCATTTTCACGTGATCTTGTATTAGAAGAGGAACTTGGCGAAAATAGGAAATCGCCAGAGTCATCTACTGAGGATTAAATAAAATATATTTCTTAGGGACATTTCAGAAGTTCTTTTTCCTTCAACATATATGTACATGTACTTACTACATGTACAATGTAATGTACATATAAATCGTATATTAAATAACTGGAATTTAATTTTGTTTTCTGTTTTTCTTTAATTCTCACACTTGTTAGAATGGCGAAATACAGAGCAATATTTGTCGGATATTTATACAATTTGCACAGGTTCATAATGTAGGTGAACTAAAAAAATGTATTGACCTTCGATAATCCGGCAAAATCACTAAATCGGCACAGATGTGGTCCCGAACGTGCCGGATTAAAGAGCTTCTACTGTATTTCTATATCCTTAAAAAGTTGTGTAATATTTTTATTTATTGACTAGGGGGCTCTGCCCCCTGCAAGCTACGCTCGCCAACCCCCATTCAGACACCGCAGAATCTAAAAATCTAAAAACATACTAATCTGATGGGTTTTAAAAATATTAGAGAAGATTAAATTATACTGAAAAAAGCTGTGCAGATCTCCTTGTAAACGGGTTTCCATTCAATTCCCTTTGATTGTAAAAATTTAAGGGCGAATCAGTTGCTGTTAAGACATCCAATGGTTGTTTTCGTTTTTGATTAAAGAAGATCAATTAAACATTTGAAAAGACGCTAAAATAAAATGAATTAAGTATTTAGAGTCTTTGTCAACCGATATTTTAAAACACTCTCTATCACAATAGCCCAAATCATGTGACTATCATCAACAGTTCCGGGCGGAACACTTTGCTTTTTATACTCTAGGTGCCATTTTGATACTTTAATGTTATCCAGGCACAGGTGATAAGTCGCCAAATATTATTCTATCCCCATCATTTCATCTATATTGTAATAGTTCAAGTCATCAAATGCCATAAACAAATATCTGATCCCTTCGCCTTTCATATGAAGGTTTGGCACTAATGTCATATACGCCTCATATTGGCGCGATTTGTTTCCAATGCCAATTTGGGGAACGCATCAAGAGCATAAACAACAACATCCGGCTTACCATATCAAAGAAAATAACGATACTTTGGCGGTAAGTACCCGTTGCGTATATGACATTGGCTTCAGAAAAAAATCGCGCCAATATGGGGCCGTATATGACATCTGTGCCGAAAGAAAAAAAAGCCGGGTGCAAATTTGAAGTTGAAATTAAATGTCATGGTTTGTTACATAATTCAATATTTCGCCAGATGTCATATACGCATCGCATGTTTGGCATGATTTTTTTTTTTTTTTTTTTTTTTTGTTTTTTTTTTTTTTTGTTTTTTTTTTTTTTAACGAAAATTTGGCGAAAACCTCGTTTTCGAATACCAGTTACATATGTATTTTTGGTACTACTTAGTTATCCCGTCGACCAAAAATCTATCGCGAACTATAAGATTAAATGCCAATAATGGTTGATCGTAAATGTCACATTCACTTGACTTTTAGCAAGTTACACGTGTTTACGTCAAGATGTGATTTTTATTTTGACGTTATATTTTTATATTTATTAATGTTATACTGAATTATTTGTTCTTTTGTTATTTAAAATAAAAATTTTGTCAATCTGTACAATTTGGCGAGTGGTTTGGCGATTTATATAATTTGCGAAATTAGTTGACGGAATAACTACTACATTGTACCGTATTTTTAAATTATTTTCAAAAGGAAATAGCAAAAAAATAATTAATAACTATAGAACAAAATAATTTATATAAATTTAAAAAAGAAATAAAAGTAAATAACCATTTATTATTAAATAAACAACAATAGCCGGGTTACCATGTCAATCACAATAATACCATTTTGGCGTCAATTAGGTACCCCGGTGCGTAGATAACATCTGTGCCTAATTTTTTTTCTTTTCGTTTTTTTTTTTTTTTTTTAAAGAAAGGAGTAAAAGCCATCAATTTTAAATGAAAGTTGTGTATTTTAAATAAAAAGAATGAAAGGATTATATTTTAAATGAAATGATCGAAATATGAAGAAATGCGACGGGAAAAATGTTTAGCGAATTATCACCTGCGTCTCGCTAACATAAAAATACCGTCAGAATTGATTTCTCTATCAGAATCTTTCGATTTGGCGAAAGATTGTTCAAGTAAATTGAATTATGAATAAAAGTAGCATGATACATTTCTTAGCAACATTTAAGGTAACCTTTTCTGAATTATGAAAAAAAAAATATCTGTTATGATTAAAATTTGAGTTGCCATCATTAGAAAAAATGTATTTAAAATTAGAAAAAAAATTAATATTTCGAAAACTAATTCGAATTTAAAAATTCTAATACCAGTTTTGAGATCTGTGGATAAACTCGGATTTTTGGTGTTAATTTCATTGCAAAGTATTCCATATTTTAGGAGAAATCGCCGTGAAAGAAAATCAGTTGTTTAATCAGTCGATTCAAAGAATCGATACATTTCTGCCGTTTCATATATTCGTTTCATAAATTCGTTTCATTAGAATTTTATATATAAAGGGAAGATATATTTTACGTTTTTTGTAACTTTTTGATATTTCTTGAATGAAACTTTTATTTCAATTCGCACTACTATATGTCACATGAAGAAACATTTACATGTGAAACTGTCTAAATTTGCCTTTTTTGAACATCTTAAACCTAAAATATATTTGAAATATCTAAATCAGGTACTACTAACTTTATAAAAACTAGTTGATTATACCCGGTCTTTCTTGGTTACAGAATGCAGGCGAAAACCCTCTTTTTTTATTGAAAATTCTTATAATTTTTTTGCACTTAATATATTGTATCATTAGCCATTAACAACACCAAAAAGCATTTTTATATGAATCATTAATGTATTGAAATAAAGTTTTGAAATTTATTCATAGAAATTAATAGATAATTAACAGAAATAGATAGATAATTCATAGATAATTATTAGAAATAGGTAAAAACGTTTAAGTAATATGAACATATTAACCCTTATGATGTCTCCCCTTTCATGAAATTAATTTATTTGAAACGAAATCTCTAAAAAATGAGAGATAATTATTTGAAGCGGTGAGTAAATTTTTTTCATCAACGTATTTAAATTTTATAGTCTACAGCCGTCTGGTGAGTGGTTATTTTCAGCATTATTCCTTTTCTTTCTGGATAAAATTTTCGTGAGCAATAAGTAATAATTCTGAACCCTGCTTCCATTAAATTTATACAGCATTCGACCGTATTTGCTTACAAGTTAACCCAGCGCATCTTTATAACGCACCTTTCGGGATTCATCAAAGGAGAGTGATACATACGAAATCGAGGTATAACCGGAGCATTAAAATCTTAAAAAGGATGATAACATACAAATAATTTTCGAATATTTATATCTAACAGCAGAGTTTATACACGTGCGTTAATATTCTTAACAAAATGGACTTTAGATAATTACATTTATTACAATTGAGATAAACAATACACTAATTATTCAGTTACGCTTTGTTCGTGAGACAAAAGTGTTATATCCGAATGAGCAATGCAACGAAGGTCAATATATCAGTGCAATTCTCATCTGTCAGTTTATAGGAAAACGGAGAATTAAAAAAAAGTGCTAATGATTTAAAATGTTTTATGATAAGTAATAATATATAAATTATTTGTTGATATTTTAGAATGCTTTAATTCGCAGACATTATGTATGTATAATGTATATCTATATATGTATATATATATAGGCAATCTATTTGGATTATTTATGAAAGAAGTTATTTAAATCATATTAAATCCAATATTCACATGAAAAAGCTTATAAACTGTCTTGCATAAAACAGAAACTTTGAGAGAAAATTGAATCATTAATTATGTAATCATTCATTATGTAAAACATAGCCTTTAATAAAAACTCCGTAACTTATTAAATAACTAATTTGATTTTCCCTAAATTATTAATTACGCATTCTAATAAATAAATAATTACACAAATTATCTATTGATCTTGGCATTTCATAAATTTTCATTATCGTTTGGGGTAATCTACGAATAGTAATGTTTTATCTCGTCGTACAAATCTGCACTCGGAAGCAATTGATTCCGAACACTTCCTTCAATTCAGTCTTGCATAAAGCAGAAACTTTGAGAGAAAATTGAATCAATCATTCATTATATAAACAATACTCCGTAACTTATTAAATAACTATTTTGATTTTCCCTAAATTATTATTTACGCATATTAATAAATGAATGAACTACACAAATTATCTATTGATCACGTAATTTCATAAATTTTTATTTCCGTTTTGGGGTAATCTGCGGATAGTAATATTTTATCGTGTCAAAAAGATAAATTGCCGTCAACATTACAACTTTGCTCTCGGAAGCAGTTGTTTCCGAGCACTTCCGTTAATTAAGTTTCTCATATTTACCTTATTTTGTTCGTCGAGAAGTAAGTGCATGATTTATAAAAGAGAAGAATAAAACAAGAATTTAGAACGTGGTTAATACGAGAAGCAACGGAATTATAAAAGTCCTCATAAAACCGTTAATCGTAATATCCGTGAAAATGATGAAAATCTTAAAAAACACGCACTTAATTAAACTATACACCTATTTTGATTACTCAGTTTTAAAATCAATTTATCATCATGATGTTAAAATAAAGTGTTCAAACTTTCTTCTTGTGAATACTTTTTTAGGAAATTTCCACATAGTAGCTGTGTTCCTGTTTTTGTAGCTTATAAAAAGCTTAAAAATCTCAATAAGTTAAAAATATGAACCATTATTAACTTGCAAACTGCTCGTTTTAAACATGTCTTCATTTTAGACGTTATCGTATTGATTGAGTTTGACTGCATATAATTCAGCTGTTTTCATTTTGAATGCAATTTTTTGTGAGCTATAGCAAAATTAATAAAAATGGAATCATAAAATGTAAATTATATATATATATATATATATATATATATATATATATATATATATTGTTTACTAAATTATGTGCTTTCAACGTTCAGAACGAATGTTTTTTTATAAATTATAAAAGCATACATTATCGAAATATCTTCTAATTTAAGTTTTACAAATATAAATAAATGTAGAATCATATATTGTACTTCTTTAAAAACTCAGCTTCAAAAGAAATGTATATATATATAATGAAAAAAATATATAAATAAAATCTATAGTTTAATTTAATTTTATTTTTATTTTTTATTTTTTACTTTAAACGCTGTTAGTATGTTTTAAAATGCGTGAGTACGGTTTTTATTTGACTTGACCCTTTTATTTATTTACTAGAAATAATACTAGGTAAGAGGTAATACTAGTAGAATACTAGGTAGGTTATTCAGCTTACCTCAAGATAGTGGTAATCGAATCTCTTCACGATGACTCAATTTCAGATCTGGAACTTTGTGTTTTACATTTTATTAAATTATTTTCTGTGTCGTGTTCGCCTCAAATCATCAGAATTTTAATTCTTGACTACTGGAACTTTAATGAAACAATATAGAGATACAATTATTAATAAAACATGAATCTAGGTTATATGTTAAGTAATATACATTTAAAATTTAATACCAAGGAGTTTATATTATGAGAGCTGTGAGCAAAGCTTCTCAATAGAATTTTTGGACCAAGTTAACACGGATCCTTACAGCTTTCTGAGAAAAGTACGGGTTTTTAAAAGTTAAATCAGAGTTCTTACATTTGTTCACTTGTACAAAGAAAATTTATGAGTAGACGATTTAATCTTTGTCAATAGTTATGTACTTGATTTAAAATGACTTTCTTCAACAAAACAATATATTAATCTATATACTTTTGATAGCTTATACAATTACCTCTTCATAAAATGCTTTATATCTAAGAAGCATTTTTAAAAGGATTAAGTTATTCCAATATTATATATGTACAAAAATGACACTGATTTTACTTCACTTGGGATTTGAATTATCTTCCATTCGGTATTAAAAGTGGTTTTCATTTTTACAAACACATCTCAAGCGAATATCTAAAATACGAAGTGAACCCTAAATCGAATTAGATTATTTTTTATGTTTACATTTTATTAGCCCTATTCGTATCTGAAAATTTAGGACAAATCAAATATAACTGCTTATAATGCAATAAAATCCTATAAAATTTTATTTCCGCGAATGAAGCATATCTATTTTTTTCTTTATTGCATACAGAAAATTTCTTTTGAAATTTTAATGCATCATAAAAATATATCCCGGATAGGAAAATGTAAAAAATAATAATAACTTATAATCGCATCATGTTTATTATCCATAAACCTCTTTGTTTTCTTTTAGGGATGAAGTAGTAACGTTAGAAATTGTAAGCGGGAATAATATTATCCAGATAGATTAAAGGTCCATTTGTAAATTTAACGACGGGAAACAACCAATCAGCAGAACAGCTTTTATTGCTTTTTAAGAATCGAGCCATAAAGTTGTATCGAAAGAATAACGTAAAAAATGTAAAGAAAATGAAAAAAATAATATATGTGTGTTGCTTTGTTGAATGCATTTTAAAAATGTAACTTCATATAAAAAATTGATTTCACATATATAAATAAAGCTTACTGAAGCTGATTCAAAGGTTGTTTCTACAGAAAATATAAAGATTTAGCTATTGGAATTATTAAAATTACTTTTAAATTAAGAAACTTATTATTTTAAAAATTATAATTTTCAACATATTTTACTTTCAACGCACTTAATAACAGCTCAATAAAAAGGGAAAACAGAAATAAGAAAAGAAAAATGACAAATAAAAAAAAAATACTTTTCCTAGACTGATGTACCATTTATAATACCATAAAAGTAGAAATACGTGATGTTTTTATTAATGTTGTAATTAGTTATTTTCATAAATGCAATTAGTAAATAGCTATTCAATATTTGATATTTGATTTAAAATTGCATTTCCCCCAGAAATTGTAAAATATTGATAACATGACTATTTACTACTTTATTGCATATTTTATATCCAAGAAAAAATATTAATGTGATTAAATTATGCCAATAAGGTAACATGTACAAAATGGCATTGCTTTTTCCACACATGAGGTTTCAATTTCCTTCTATTCTACATTAAAAAAAAATTATTGATTTTTTTTTAGAAAACATGTCAAGCGAATATCTATAAGAGAATAAAAAAAATAACAAATTCATTTCAATTCCTTAACATCTAATTTATTCATAACCAATAAACTTTAAGAAATATAACACGGCTGTCATAAACTAATGTCATGGCTAACATAAAATCCTTCTATAAAATTTATTTTCGTAAAATAAGACTATGTGTTATTTTTAAATGTTTTTCTTTTCATTTTTTAAATTTTATTATAGCATTCCAAAAACAATCATAAAATAAAATAATTTCTTTTTAATTCGCTTATAGATTATTACCCATAAAAAGTTCGTTTTTCTTAGCTTTTAAACGGATACTTTTTATACAGAATTTACGGAAAATACATATACTATGTGTAATGACTGGTATAATGACGGGCAATAAGGTGACTTTTTGGATCACCTTATATATGTGTGCGTGTATGTGCTTGCCCGTACGCAAGGCCAGCTGAAGGGAATATGGTACTACTTTACGTTTTCTTTTATTGGCTCTTTTATAGACAGTAACAATACTATTCCAGAAATTTTGAATAAGTTTTATATCTTGTAAATGACTTTTTACTGCAATAATTAATTTAAGTAAATTCACCCCAAATAAAATTAAAAGATTCATTTGATTCCTAAAAAGTATTTTAAATAATAATAAATGATAGAAAGCTCTCAGACCTTCTGCTGATCCATGAATGAAAGTTTCAGTTATGTGATTATGAATGCAAATTCTTTATTTGTTTAGAAAGAATGATCCCCTGAATGAAATTGACTTACAAACAAGGCTTAATTTCTAACAAAAAGATTACCGAAGCTTTAATATTCTTCAGTAATTCAAACGTAGTGTATTCTCCCGTAACCAGAACCTGTATATTTTTATGTCATGTATGCGTATATTTATATTTATATTTATATTTATATATATTTTTACAAAGTTTAAAGCAATTTTCATTTCCAACAAAATAATTTTTTAGTGTATTTTGATTAAATCTTTAATATTTTATACATAATAAAATTTAATAAAGGAACACAGAAAAAAATTAAAATGAGAGTTGGTGAATTTTCAGAAAATCCTACTCTCCACTCTTCTTTGACTTTTTTGTATCAGTTAGCAAAAACAACGCACAGCGCTATTACGCTTGGCTCCGAAGTGTAGTATTTATGAGCTCCAACGGATGAATTCCAACCCATATTTAAGTATTCACAAACATAAAAAAAAACTTCTGTTTTCAGTAATTCGGGTGCTAATTAAGCACTGCTTACAAATATAGGCTTTCCCGGAATAAACTCTAATAAAAATAAATTAGTACTTGAAAATTATGCTTTAAGATCCGAAGTGTAGTATTTATGAGCTCCAACGAATTAATTCCAACCCATATTTAAGTATTCACAAAAATTAAAATAAAACTTCTGTTTTCAGTAATCCGGGCGAAAATTAAGCACTGCTTACAAATATAGGCTTTCTCGGAATAAACTCTAATAAAGTAAATTAGTACTTGAAAATTATGCTTTAAGATCCGATTTTTTTTCTTGCCCCACCAGTGGCTGAGAGGTTCTGCTCTCGAAGCTGGTACACGGGAGGTGCTGGGTTCGAACCCAATCGCGCCCGTCGGCCTAGCCGTTTCGGAGTTTTCGTGGTTTTCTTCGAAACCTTGGATTTTCCATGCGTAAATACGGGTCAGGTTCCCTTAGAAAGACCCCCACGGAGGGCACTCCCCCTAGGGCCTATATCCCTCGAGTAGATAATCGGCCGTCAAAAATCAACCCAACCCGATTTTCATTTTTTAACCCAAAGATAAATTTTCATTACCATTTAAGTAATTATATAAAATATACCATTGCCATATTTTACTGCTGCTTCAAAACAAGACGCATCAAAAAAGAGTTCGCTACAAGAAATAATTTTTATGTAAGAAGTTAGCGCCGCAGTCTAATTTTGACATACGAAAAACAGGGTGTCTCAGACTAACCTAAAGGCTCATTTCCGTTCTTAACATTTCCGTTCTTAACAATAATGAAAAAATGCATTGTAAAAACAAGAAAACTGTTTTTTAATCTATCACAATATATTTCATCGAATAAAAACGTCAATAATCCCATCCGAAGGACCCGTGACTCTGAAAACTTTCAATAGCATTCGAACAGTGAGAAACTATTTTATTATTTCGAAATTTATAAAATTAATTACAATAAAAACATTACTTTTACTGCTACTGGTTTTAGGAAACTTTCCGAGTAGATTTTATTGTGTATAAATTAGCTTTCTTATCCAGGCATACGTGTTCTAAACTGAACATTCTTAGCTGCGTAACTGAATGGATACAGCTAATGTAGCATCGTAATATTAATTTTAATGTTAAAGTTAATGCTATTAATTTATCCGTTTGTCTGGAAACACGTTTGTTAAACATGAAAATGCTTAATTGAGAATTCACAGCATTCAGAAAACTTGTATTCCATGAGAATGCTGATTAAAGCTACTCGTAAACATTTCCAAAAATCAGTGACAGCAAAAGAAACTTTTCATTTATAAATGCTTCTTTAAATCTCGGAATATATTCGATCCTGAAGTTTCTAAAGATAAACACAGTTTTTCCAAATCTTGGGTAACTCCAAGGGTGTTATTGCGTATTTATGTTTGTGGTTATAATACATTTTCCAAGATTAAATAATATTAGACTTTTTTTCACAGTGTACACCAAAAAGTATAACCAAGCCAATAGTGAGAGCTGTTGAAATGAACAGGGGCAATCTTGTTGCATTTTACATATAAGAAAGTTTTTTTAATTCAAGTAATAATTATACACATAAATAAATTGAAGAAAAACCTTCATTATTTAATTTATTTACAAAAGAAAGAAAACTTTAAATTGGTAATACAATAGATTTCCACATAATAAAAAGATTATCTGATATTTGAACAGATTTGTGTGCGGTATTTTTTCTCTTTCTTTCTAACGAAAGAATAGTTCACGGCTTTATATACATAGACCACAAAATCCACTTAAATTCCATGGAATATATTGCAGGTAATCAATTACTTAAATTTGGCAAGTTGTGCATCCGATAATTGCTTGAAGATAATAAATTTTCTTGTGTAGCTTGACCTTCTCCGGATTTAAGAACACTTTATCTTTTATAGATTTTCAATATATATATTCCAGAAAACAATATTTATTTTTTATGTACTGCTGCTGTTTGTAAACAAGGGTCATTCAGGATAGCCTCAGCTTTACACAGGAGGAATAATTATACACTTGTCAGATATAATGTATTTTATGTTTTGCGCGAATGTTGATGGGAGCCGTGGACTTCCAGTTGGGCAACTATTTTTCTCGTGTCACAAGCATTTCAAAATAATTTAAACACCATATTATGAAAAGGCATTAAAATGTTAAATTCTGGAGCTTAAACCAACATTTGCTTTTAAAAGTTAAATTTTGACAAAATATTGTAATTTCAACAAAAGATCACTTTTTAACTTTTTGTCTACTTTTTGCGAGCTCTAAAATATATTTATTCGATAAAAAAACGGAAGGATATTGTTCTGAAAACAAAATTTTAAATTTTAACTCAAGGATGTAGAACTTCCTTTTAAAAGCTTTATTGCGTTAGCTTTATATCAACATTCTGCAATCCAGAAGATGATTCTAAAGATTTCGACTGCATTTTTGGAACATATTAGTTGAAATCACAGCTGCACTGTCATCGTCGCCCTTATCTTTGCGGCCCATCTACTTGTTTGGTGGCTGAGGTGCTGGTTGCTAAACAAAGGATGCGGATTTCGAATCGTGCGACATGCATGGATGTTTGTAGCTAGTCGCAATTGCTTTTAAATCGAGAGATTAATTTACACTTCGCGTGGAAAATTTATACCCGCAGTACCGGCCTCAATAAACCCAACCACGCCTTGTCATCGAGTAATATATTGGCATCAAAAGCAGTTTTACTGCATCTTATTTCGGTACTTTTTATTGTAATTTCACGAACATTTTAAAAATTATAAGAAATTGCAGAAATTTGATTCGTGTTTATCATTTGAAGTTATTATTTGTTATTACGTGTTATTTATAGTATATCATTATTCCATTCTTTGGTGCCAAAAATAAGGCAAATAAATAAGTAAAATAAGAATGTAAATATTAAGTGAGTTTTCTTTAAGTATTTAAACATATTCTTCTTTATTGGAAGAACCAGTTGTTACATGAAAAGTAACGACTATGTATAAGATAGTTAATTATATTTAAGTAAATAAAACAAACAAGTAATATTTGGTTCAAGGTTTGTTGCAGTTTAGACGAAATATAGATCAATTATAGGATTTCATTCAAATTCTTAGTGCAATTAAATTGACATTTTTTTTACATTAAAAGGACTTATCACCTCTATAATTAATTATAATTTTTAATTATTTAACTGCGAAATAATCTCATGATTTTTTATAATTTCCTTAGCGTATATATTTGAGGACGTAAGTTTCAAAACTCGCCTTAACCAAAACTACAAAAAATCGAGTTTTCTCGATCGGTCTGTACTATTGGTGAACCTGCATAAAAAAAACTACAATCTGAAAAAAACTAGTTTTATCGTGTATTTCTGTCACTGTAAAACCTTGGTTTACAATGAAAACCAATAGACTCAGTCAGAGGTTTTTCGCGATTTCCCAGAATTAGATTTTCTAGATAAGGAGATTTTTGATACACGTCCCCATTTGCATACCATAAATTCAACTAAATTTTTACGGTTTTTCTTTTGATGTAGTACAAATTTATTTTCAATAATGTTTACATTCTAAGTAAATGTCAGCAACGGAAACAGAAATCAATAATTTTCCTACCATAGATCAGGAGTAATGATGCGGCGTTATTTGTTATAATAGCCCCATCAACTTAATAATACTAAAAGCAAAAAATCTACGGAAAAAAGTAATCTCTTTCGAAAACCGGATAAAAACTAAAACAAAATTATAAAATCAGGACGAAAAATATTCATTTACAGAGAACATGGGACGGTATTTGCATAATACTACATTCTATAAACGTACATCTTAGTGAAATAGAATGAGTAAACATATCAAGATAATTTAAATGATATATAAAAAATGAATTTATAAAATGCTTTAAATAAATGAAATCATAATTCCTCATTCATTGCCTTTATATTTAGTGACTTACACAAAATTTGAAGTGAAATGAGGAATTGTCGAATCAATTATTTGCAAATTTCGTACGAACAATACCTGTTTGAAAAATTTCAATTGGCGGAGTTCATCAGGACATAGATTCATTTAATACTTATTTAATTATTTAATCCATATGTATTCAATGTTCCGTTAAATGCAATTCATTAAACTACAATGTATTTCTTTCGGAACTCATATTTTTCCGAAAATAGTCATAATTTATTAATAAATACATAAAAATTAAGTATTCCACGTTTACATTTATCAAATATAATAAATGCAGGAAGTAAAAAATGAAGTTCAAATTAAGGTACGATTATCAAATTGTTTTATCCTTTAGAAATCTTTGAAAACCGAAACTCTTGCATTATCTTTTAAACAAACAGTCCCCTTTTAATATAATTTTGAAGATTTTCGCTTAAAGGTTATTTTGGATTTAAATTGCTACTTGTAATGGATAAAAAATCTGACTAAACAACTGCATAATTATCTAACAAAAATTCTTATTCAATTTAAAAACTGCTTCATAAATTCTGATAATGTTCGTAGAAATGGAAATAAAAATTTTAAAAAGATACTATAAAAACCAGATTTTGTTTTCTCTAATGGACTTTGTTTTGTTTTTATTACTGAAAAAATATATATATGTTTATCTTTAAGAGGTACTTGGCTGTCTAATAATTATTGTACTTCTAGTAGCGTAACCAAAATATGTGTAACCATTCGTATTGCCTCCACGTGGAGGGGTAAAGTATTGAACTCCAAGATACTACGGGATTTCGAAATTTTGCATTGTGTGATATATCGCATGGGACGCATAGATAATAAATGTAATACATATCCTTTTCAGAATGTTTATCATGAGCCATTTTAGATGCTCGTCTTCATGCAAAATCCCTTTGTGGATGTTAATTCGTTTGTGTAGTCTTTATTATTTACATTTTATCTAGCCAGATAATTAACGTTTAGTGAATATTTTATCTAACATAAATAATATATCAATTGTCAATATAAAAACAAATTTTATATTGACTGTTATATGCTTAAGGAAAAATATCGAACAGTTTCATTTACCCACACAAATCAATATCCAGGGTAGAAACAAAATCCGACTTCTTCAAACTAATATCATCCTGGTTCAATAACGTATTTAGCAATTTACGAAGATAAATTACACTCCGCCTTAAGATGTAATGAGGAAGAATTTTTTTTATCCGGAACTTGAAATAACTTCCCATGATTTTTCGAATAAAGTACGTTCCGTAATGTCCGTTGATATTGGATTATTATGCTTCTATTTTAGTATGTTTTCCACAAAATAAACTTCCGAAATTCTTTCCCAAAAGTTACATCTTATATATATATATATATATATATATATATATATATATATATATATATATATATATATATATATATATATATATTTTTTTTACGCCGTAATTTTTTAAGTAGTAATGGCTATATTTCGTCAAACAGATAATGCGAGTTGGAGATTTTCTATTCCGTCAAAGAGAGTACAACCTGCAAACGATTGAAAGATTTTTAATGAGCATTAGCAGTTGTGATAATAAATAAAATATTCTCAAGTGAAAAGGCATACAACGTATGCCTTAATAGCATAGATGAATATAAAAGAGTAAAGAAAATTGTGTAGTCGATTTTCATAGTGAAGTGGTTTAGCGATAATGTAGTAGTTTTTCGAAAATGTCCACACTGTAAAAAAAAAATCTGTAAAGTTACTATATTTTTTCTAGGAAACTGGGATTTTTAGAATTTTTTATGTAACGGCAACAATAAAAATGCATGTAACAAATACACTTTTTCACCGTAAAAAGAAATCTGTAAGGTTACTAAGAATTTTTTAGGAAACTGGGATGCCTAAAACTTTTTGTGTAACTGCAACTCGGGTTATAGATAAAATGCTAATAAGATTACTGTCATTTTAGCAGATTCTTTAGTAAAGCTACAGATTTCTGTAGCTTCACAAGAACTTGCTTTGTAGATTTCAATCTTTTTTTGTACGGTGTATTGATAAAATTTTAGTAAGCATACATATTTCTGTCACTTTATGCCTGTAGAATTACAGATTTGTTTTTACAGTCTAGAAATCTGTAGATTACAGCAAATGCTAAAATTCCTTATTTAGTAGATATATTTGAGAAACTTTAATCCTTTTGCATATTTAAGATAAAAAGTAAAACTATACAAAAGAAATTTGAAACAAAATCTTTATCCTATTTTCTTTGTTATTCATGAAATCACATCAGCTAATATATTTCGAAAAGGAAAGTTTTTACTCATTCATTATTTATCGTGTCACAAAAGTATTAATAAATTTGAATATGTCTCATCAGAACAGAAAACGCGTGTTCGGCGTGTTATGGAAAAATTTTATCCTGTTATGTAAGAACAGATTTACACTTAAAACAATGATCAATTTACCCATGATGCATTTTTTTTTAATTACAAGTAATAATCGCTTTAATAAACTAAGACTTTTCAGCTGAATTAAAAAGAACTCAAATGCATAAAAAAAATTTAGGAGTAAATATAATGAAAGTTAGTTTTTCGAAAAAATATAGTAGTCTGTAAATTTCAACAAATGATAAAATTCTATATTAAATTTATACATATTTAAGAATCTTTAATCTCTATGCAAATTTGAGTTATAAAATAAAATTAGAAAAGAGAATGTTGGCACAATTAATCATCTTTTAAATACTCCATTAAGCAGATTTCTAGACGAGACATGGTCTGAATATTTGTAAAAAAGCGAATTTTAAATTTCACAACGGCAATAAAAAAAAAGCATTTCAAATAAACATGCACTTATAGTTAAAGAAAAAAGGAAAGCTTTATCGAAAATCTTTATATTTTTTTACAAAAAAAGTTTACAAAATAGTTTAAAAAAAGAGCTTTAGCTAAAGAAAAAAAAATGACAAATTCCCTTTAGGAAATACTTTTTCATGACTAAAAAGGGATTTGACCGCGAGCGAAAGCAAATCGCATTTGCGAGACAATTTGGCGCTTTAAATCCGCCTTTAATTTGCATTCAGTATTTATCAAAGATAAAGAAATACTATTTCATCGAGAAGCAAATTCCTTTTGTTTTCTGAAAAAAATTATATATACATAAGTATACTTTTTTCCTTGAATCTTTTCTTTTTCTGATTCAAAAGCATTACGTATTGTGAATTTTAATTAAAGACCAAAAGGAAAAATCACTGACTTGAACTTCTTCCACGTGCAACCGTCTGTTCTGGGCAAATTTTCTTCAACGTCTATTGTTCCAACATTTTTTAATGGGACATTCAATAACAGAAAGATTTCTATTCGAAAATAGTGTTAGAAAGCGTCCCATGAGTTTCTTAAAATAAATAGCGCGAAGATTATTATTTATAATTACTGGTATGAAGTGTCTGTTGTTGCCCACCCCATTATTTGAGATATTTTTGTTTTCTTATATTTTATAAAATTGACAGAATGTTTAAAATTAACTTTTCTTTATTAATTTACTGTATATTCATCATTAAAACTATTAAAAACTAGTTGGATGTGCCAATCCCAAAACTTTCTTCTATCTCATACATATTAATATTTTAAAAAGTAGTTACACATGTTAATACTTCAATATTATTAGTTCAATGCTATACCAACTTTCATTTTCTTCTTAAATTTCTGCTTCAGTCAATTAAACGGACTAAAAACGAGTTAATTTATATCATAGTATTTGTTAAAAGTAATAGTTTTTCCTTATTCTGTTGTTAACAGCTGTTTGCGAATAGCCGGCTTAGCAGGAAACGAGTTCCCGCCGCTGCGCGAGCCACCGATGGACAATAGAACTACGAAAAATCAAGAAAAGTATACAAAAATCGCTATCACAGAGCCCTTTAACGCGCAATATTTCCAAATTCAAGGAGGACAATATTGGCCATATCCAAAATTATGCACAAAAAATTTTGTTCAATTGTATGCATAATTTTATACACTTTTCAATGGTACAATAAAGAAAATGGTACAAACATCGCTATTATAGCGCCCCCCTTCAGGCAGATTTCTTTCAAATTCAGGGAGGACTTGCTTGTCATAGCAAGAAACATGCACAAAATATTTGGTTCAATTCGATGCACAACTTCATACACTTATTGATGGTACAATAATAAAAATGGCGCAGACATCGCAATTATAGCGCCCCCTTCTGGCGGAATTTTTTCAAGTTCAGGGAGGACCTACTACCATAGCTTTACACATACACAAAACATTGGTTCAATTCTATGCATAATTTTATACAGTTTTCGATGGTACAATAATGAAAATGGCACAGACATTGCTATTACAGCGTCCCCTTCTGGCAGATTTTTTTCAAATTCAGGAAGAACTTGCTTGCCACAGCCAGAAACATGCACAAAAAATTTGGTTCAATTCTATGCATAAAATCATACACTTTTCGATGGTACAATAATGAAAATCGTACAGACATCGCAATTATAGCGCCCCCTTCCGGCGGAATTTTTCCAAATTCAAGGAGGACCTTCGTGCCATGACTAAAAACAAACACAAAAAATTTGTTCAGTTCTATGCATAACTTCATGCACTTTTCGATGGTACAATATTCAAAATGGCACAAAAATCGCTATTACAGCGCCCCCTACCGGCGAATTTTTTTCCAAATTAAGTAAGGACCAGCTTGTTATAGCCAAGAACTTTAAATTTTTTTTTGGTTCAGTTCTATGCATAACTTCATATATTTTCGATGGTACAATATTCAAAATCGCACAAAAATTGCTATTACAGCGCCCCCTACCGGCGAATTTTTTCCAAATTAAGGAAGGACCTGCTTATCATAGCCAAGAACTTAAAAAAAATTTTGGTTCAATTCTATGCATAACTTCATACACTTTTCGACAGTACAATATTCAAAATCGCACAAAAATCGCTACTTCAGCTCCCCCTACCGGCGATTTTTTTCCAAATTCATGGAGTACCTACTTGCTGTAGCCAAATACATAAAAAAAAATTTTGGTTCTATTCTTTGTATAACTTCATACACTTTTCGATGGTACAATATTAAAAATCGCACAAAAATCGCTGTTACAGTGCCCCCTACCGGCAAATTTTTCTCAAATTGAGGGAGGACCTACTTGCCATATCCAAAAACTTAAAATAAAAATTTGGTTCAATTGTATACATAACTTCATACACTTTTGGATGGTACAATATTCAAAATGGCACAAAAATCGCTATTAATTATTATATTATTATTATTATATTATTATAATCGCTATTTAATTTTTTCAAAATTCGGAGAGGATCTGCTTGTCATAGCCAAAAACTTAATATAAAAATTTGGTTGAATTCTATGCATAACTTCATACACTTTTTGACGGTACAATGGCGACAGACAGACGGACACACGGACACACGGCCAGACAGACATTTTCTATAAACATGTTTTTGGGGATATCTGACCCCTAAAACGTGTAAAACCGTCAAAAACCGGAAGTCGAAAAAATTTCGATTACAATACTTTCTTCTATTGAAGATAGAAGAAAGTAAAAATTCTTACCAGATATTGCCCGTAAGGCATGGTGACGTCACGGCGACGTCGTTGTGAAGTCACACTGTGATTTTGCGAGGCTAACGAGAAAGACAGGCTACCGCGGTGGATCCGATTCTTCTTTTTTTACAGACCGCTGGAGTCACGTGATGCTCGAATGCACCAATGAAGGTGTACGAAAAGAGCATCACATGGCTCCAGCGGTCTGTAAAAAAAGAAGAATCGGACCCACCGCGGTAGGCTGTCTCTCTCGTTAGCCTCGGTGATTTTGTGACCGTCGATGTGACGTCACGTGACGTCGATGTGACGTCATAGTGACTAGAATGCGAGGTCGTTATGGCCGTTTTAGAGGTCGTTTGTGACGTCACATTGTGACCACTCTGTGAAGTCACAGTGTGACAAATTTGTGAAGTGTGTCATTTGTGACTATTTTGGCATTAACTTTGTGAAAAACCTGTGACGAAAGCGACAATGCTTTGAAGTCACACTGTGACCAATTTGTGAAATATGTGTGATTTGTGACGAACTTGTCATAAACACTGTGATTTCAAAGGAAAATCAAATTCCAAATTAATTGCTTAAAAGACGCAAATAGTGAAAAAGATTCCATGCTGGGACTCGAACCCGGGCCATTAGTACAGCGCACTGACATTCTACCGACTAAATTACATGGAACGATACCCAGGCTGGAAAATTTTTCACTATTACATGATGGCGAGGCTACAAACTCAGCACAAGATGGAATATTTAGCGTGAACCACCAACATGATGCAAACACGAAACTTAATTAAATCCAGCATCGATTGAAATTATATTAATACTTGGAAATTTTTCCAGAGAGAACCATTCGCCTTGCATGCAATATTTCAAATGAAAATCAAATTTCAAATTAATTGCTTAAAAGGCAATTTTAATTTGAAATGTTGTATGCAAGGCGAATGTTTCTCCCTGGAAAAATTTCCAATTATTAATATAGTTTCAATCGATGCTGGATTTCATTAAGTTTCGTGTTTACCCCATGTCGGTGGCTCACGATAAATATTCCATCTTGTGCTGCGTTTGTAGCCTTGCCAGCCTGTAATAGTGAGAAATTTTACAGACTGGGCGTCGTTCCATGTGGTTTACTCGGTAGAATGTCAGTGTGCTATACTGATGGCCCGGGTTCGAGTCCCGGCATGGAATCTTTTTCACTATGTTGGCCTTTGAACCTTTTAAGCAATTAATTTGATATTTGATTTTCATTTGAAATATTGTATATAAGGCGAAGGATTCTCTCTGGAAAAATTTCTAAGTATTAATACAGCGATGAATTTTGAAATAAACTTTTGCTGTAAATATAAAATCTTATCTTTTTACCGTACTTTTTAGCAAAATATCGCTATTTTGGAGCCCTATTCTTCTAAAACATTTTAAATTTTTCCACTTAAAAAACAATGCTTATCAACTGACATATTTTTTTATTCAGTTATTTCAGCTTGATATTAAGTTCTATGCTTGATATTGAGTTCAAGCTTGATATTTAGAATGTCTAATTTTTTTAATTTGTTGTGATTTGTCATTGCTTTATTAAATACGAACATGGAGACTAACGGATATTAATACAACTATTATTTATAGAGCGGCATGATAAGCGATATTTATTTAAATTTTTTATTCCCGTGTATATTGTATTTTGTGAATATGAGCTAAATAGATTTGGTATGTTTTATAGGAAAAGACTGATCTGGGAAATAGAAAAAAAACGAGTAAGAAAAATCATGCGTTAATCATAGATTATAAAATACTTTCCAACACTTTCTGAATGCTTTAACAAGACATCGTAATTTAGGGAAAAGACGTAAATAAGATAACTAAGTAAACATTTTAGAAAATTCATAAAACATTTGAAAAATTGATTTCAGCAGTTACCGTCCATAGCCAAATATGTTTTCCAATTCTTTTGAACAGCCCTGTATTTGATCTGTAGGTTGATACACTGAGAAAAATGAAGTACTCAAAAATAAGTAAACCGACGTACTCATATAGAATTGAATATTTTTGGATCAAAAATGAACCCATGCTTTCTCTATTTTGAAACATCACATGTTATCAAACCCAAACAAACGAATAGTTTTGTACCCTGTAATGGTTCATTTCATTTATGGCGGCATAAATGATGTTTATTAATGTAAATATTAAATTTTGCATTTTAAAAATAATTTAAAAGTGCTTTTAAATAATGCTCTTGTCATAAAAATATTCGATTTGAGTATCTTGTTAAGAATTTTGCTATTTTTCTTAATAAATAATCAATTAAACATTTCTTGTTAAGAACTTTGAACGGGAAATAAATGTCAGCACATTTTAACTTTAAATTTTAGGTTTTTCTTTTTTTGGGGCGGGGGGAGTACATAACGATTCATATTTGATCACAACCAATGAATAAAAAAGGAGTACATGTGTTTCTCAACTTTGAGTACATTTGGATCGGAGCTATTTTGAGTATGTGACGCATTTAAAATTGAGTACTTTTTACTCAATTTTGACTTCCCATTTTTTTAAGTGTATATATACTATATAATGGGAAAATCTAGTTTAGCAAGAAAACGCCTAACAGGTTGAAATTCTTTTTCAGCAATTTATACTAATGTATGGAAACATACTTGAATACTTTTGTACAACCCTGTAGTTTACCTAGAATCTTTATTACACGCCACTATTTAGTTAAAATTGAATTCAAACTAAGACACTCTTAAAACTGCTGAAATCACATTTCCAGAAATTATAATTTATAGACGGCCATGTATCCAATTATTTACGTGACCCTGTATATCATTTTATCTATATTCTACAAACATTTCTTGGTAAATTAAATGCAGTTCAGCAAAAAAAGCATAACTCATTTAAAAACCACCTTTAAGCAATTTGCGCCCATACCCAGTAATCCTTACGAATACTTTTGTGTAGCCTTGTATAGGAATTATAGCATTTATATACACCATATACTATGCATAAATATAGTGAATCATAAAAGCGCATATCATAATTAAAAATACATTTCCAGCAATCATCGCTAATGAACAGTACTTCGGATACAATATAGTATCTGAAATATTTTGTGTGTCCCTGTAAATGTTATATACGTATTATTCGTATTATACATGAAATAATTTATAGTATGTAAACCGCAGCGACATATATCAATTTCATTATATATGAAATAGATTAACATATTTAAAGTATGCCGCAAACAATTCCCTCCACCCCTATATCATTATGTATTTGAATTCCTTTTTTAGCCCTGTAAATGAATAATAACTATTCTTTGCATCGCATAGTCAACATAATGCATATTTTAGTGCACTTCATAAATGCATATAAATTTTATTCTCTTTGAAAGCGTGCGTAAAATCATAAAAAATCATTTGAAACGATTTTTTCCCATAGGCTGTAATGTAACAGAAAACTTTTGGCTGTCCCTGTAAATGAACAAAGCATGCTACAAACTTCATTACAAATAGGTACCGTGCTATGGTAAACGTCAATAACATCCAAAAATTTCAGGGCAATCCGAGTATATTTTCGAGAGTTAGAGTGCGGACAGACAGCTAGACGGACAGACGGAGAGACAAACCGAAGTCATAAGCACTTTTCAACTTGTGTCCTATATTATGTATCCTGTATTATATGAACTTTTAAAAAATATATACTAAAGCAGTTTAATCTATAACTTCCCATCAGGCATGAAAAACACTTTGTTTCAATGCTTAAATACCATATTTTACTTTTTAGTGCCAATAAATACGCGTATCATAAACGTAGAAAATGAATTTACAATAGAAGAAAATTTAATAACCGATTCAGAATGTCTATAATTAAATGTTTGATTAAAATCACAAACAGAAAAAATGCTTACATACAATTAAAAAAAAATAAATATACCAATTTGAAAAACACTAAAAATAATAATTAGTATTTATAATTGTACTATTAAACAACAGCAAACTCAATAGATAAATTAAATGCATTATTAGATTTAACAATATCTCAAAAATATTTCCATATGGTATAAGGAATTCCTTGTTAAATCCAGTGGTGTAGTCGTAAAAAAACAGAGGGTATACGTTCTAAGCAGAGGGTATACGCTCAAGGCAGAGGGTATACGGCGTATACCTCCATATACCCTCCACTACATCTCTGGTTAAATCTGAAAACATTGGTTTGGAGATTTAGGATTTTGAAAGATAATTTAAAATATTATTAGCACTAAAAGAAAATTCTTACAAATGTTTCACTACTGTAATATGTAAAAATACATTTTCCCAGTATAATGTTAATTTCTAACCTGAAACAGTTTCGTAATCTCATGATAATCGAACATCATATTTAACCCCAAAATAATAATAACTATAAGTGTTAGTAATAAAAAAATAGTAAGAAGCCGATAAAATAATTCCAAATCATTGTCGTTCCATACATTTTCAATCTCAAGTAAGAGTGAATTAATGTTTATATTAATTCCAGTATGAATGTAGGCATGCACAGTCTCTGCACAGTTTTTTTTTTCAAGCGATGGCAGATTAAGATATTTTTCTTTACAGTTGTCGAATTTGAAAATATCGCTTCTGACAGTTAAAGATCAGTCTCTTACAAATATAACATAAAACTATTTAACTCATATGTACAAATCAGGAATAAAATATTTAAATTAAATAAATCTTACAGATACGTTCTATTAATATCCGTGTATCCTAAAATGGTCATTTCCTTATCTTAAAGTGTTGTAGACGTGGTGAAGGTGATGTTCTAAAAACAGTGAACTATTTATTTCCCGCGTCTTCCCGCTTCTTCTGTCCCGCGTTTATTTTTTTGTGGGCAGACGATTTTCAAGCAGATGGTCTGGTACAGATTATTTGTTTTTGCATGCAAGAGATATGAAACTTGAATGCGCAGTAATTTTCTGAAAGTATGGTTAATTAAAATTTTGTATTTGAAGAAATGCCCAATGTATTTAACCTTTTCTTTTTATCCGTACCAAATAATTCAAGTTAAAATGTATTGTAAAATTCCTTTTTTCTAAATAATTATAATAATAATATTCATAATTAGAGTTTATTAGATATACCATTGTTTAAATTTTCAAAAGGTGTAAAAATAAATTTAATGGTAATAACGAGCCCCCCCCCCGTTTTTTTTTTTTTTTTTTTTAAGTAAAGTTTGTTTTGCACAAATTTGTATATTTCTTTTATTTTCGGAAAATGCTAATTTTATTTAAAAAGTCTGAAAGAAGTAGAATTTATGACTTGAATACAAATTAGAAAAATATTCTAAAGCAAGAAATGCATAGATGACTAAACTCTGAAGACTCTTTCTACGTGCTCATTAAAAGGTGCAGATTTAACTGTGATAGAATTTTTTTATTTTGAAACCACAGAAGTGTTTCGAATAATCCTGGTCGGTAAAAAAAGAAATAAATAAATAAATTTCCTCCCAGCAAACTAAATATGTAAAGTGTATAAATTTAATATTCCTAATTCTAAATATATTATCCAAATGCTAGATAAAATTGAAATCATGAAAAAGTATACATTCACTATCTTAGATATCAAATTGATAAAATATAGCCTGAAAATTTAGTTTATTAATGCTTGTATTGTGCACTTTATTTATTATGCCACCCCCCTTTAGTGACAGAATTTACCATTTGCTATCCACTAATATATTTTATTCCTTATGCCATGTAACTCGCGACTGTTTAAAATATTTCTCTTCATTTTCAAAGATTTTTGAAGTTCATATTTTTGTCACATTTTAAGTTACAATATGGTGGTTTTTTTGTCACATATGTGACGCGACGTACGTTACATAGCAGTGACATAACAGTGACCTTACAATTTTTTTTAATTGCCAGAAAAACATAATTTTACAGTAAATAACATGTTTTGAAGAATTTTCGTAATTTTTTAAAGTTTTCTAAGAAGTTCACATCTCAGTCACAATGTGATATCACTGAGTGGTGGCATTTTGGTCACAGATGTGACGTGACTACAGTGACTTACAGTGACGTCACAACGACGTCACCGTGACCATGCATGCTATGAGGGTGAATATGTAAATACCAATATTTTTACAAATTAAACTATCGAATGCCACACATTTGCTACTATAAAACAGCGAATCTTTGAAAAGCACAGAAATTTTTTCAAGTAAAACTATGCAATATGGCATATTCGCAACTGTGGGGAACCTGGGAAAAGCACAGAATTTTTACATGTCGAAATATCCAATGTGGCATATTGGATAGTTTGAAGCAGAAAAAGTTCAAAGGAGCTGAAAACGTACAAATAAGCATACCATATCAAACTATCCAATGTGATTTTTGGGCGAGTAAAATTCTTCAAAAGATTTTTCTCAATAGCATGCTTAAATAGGATATAAAACAGCACCCGAAAAATGTAATAATTGTTTACTGCTGCTTGGCGCTGATTTTGAATCCACAATTAAAACAGTTTTTTTTTTGCCCTCCTGAAAAGTTTCTATTTTCACATTGGATAGTTTGACATGGTACCGACGATATGGCTATTGCAGAAATCGTGAAAATGCATCATATCATCGCCACATGCAAGGCAATTTACAGCAAAACCTAATCAATATCAGTTTATGTCAAGGTCTAAGAGAATACGAAGTTTTGTGAAATTACGTGCATACATTCTTGAGATAGAGTTATTGCGAGAATCGTGAAAAATGCAGTACAGCAGGACAACCTGTTGTATAACTTCCACCAAAACCTATTCTAACTGAATTCGGGGTTTCATTAATATCCACGCTTTATTTCTTCATATAGAGGGACCACAAAATATGTGCCGCATACAAACAGATTTAAAGACAGACTCACGGGCAAAATTTTTTTAAAAATAATCAAACCGCGTTCAATAACTATTTAAAACGCAAGTAACAATGTATTACTGTACGATCTAAAAGTTTAAAAATATTCTTAAATATTGACACCCATTCATGTAATGATATCTAAAACTCCCACCACACAAATACGGCAGTTCATAAATCCTCGAATTCTGTAAACATTTTCTAAGCTGAAATTTCAATTAATATATCATAGGAGTATAAACAGAATACGTGGAGGATATTTTTCCTAATTTGATTTAATGAAAACATACACCCTTCAGTTAGCTTAAATACAGCTTGAAAGTTAAAAATTTTAATACAAAAAATTAATTTATTCTCAATTGCAGCAAAGATCATTTGATTATTGTACGATTAAACTTTTGAAATATTCTTAAATATTTATACCCAATTATTTAATGGTATCCCGACAAAGAAATACGCCATCCCGTCAGTCATAGAGTTGTAAAAATATTTTTGTAAGTTGATTTTTCTTTCTAAATCTATCTTTAAGGAAATTTCAGACGTTTAAAGCATCGCGTTTATAGCGTTTTAAACAAGTTGGAAATTGCTCGTCAAACGTGGCAAATGAGGTGCGTTCGTACTATAACTAGTTTTATAATTATTTTTTGCACCCCATATTGTACTGAATGTATATTTTTCTGCACTTCATAAAGTGCATAGTCTGTTAGTTAGTCTAGTTAGTCTAGTTACATGTGCAAATTATACATCTAATATTACCAGTTTTAAATAGAAATCATGAATAGTACAAACCTATTAATTTAAAATTAATCCGATTTAAAAATGTAATTAATAAAAAATAAATTGCTAAAAACATGAGTTTAAAAAAAATCACTTAAAAATAAAATATTTATATATTAAGAATTGTGCCCATTTTGGAAGTGGTAAAGGCCGGACCTGCACAATTGTGCGGGTCATTTGTTTTTTAACATTTGTAAAGTCTCATTACATTTATCAAAGACAAAATCAATTAAAATCATGGATAAAGTATATGAAAAGAAAAATTAAAACTAAGCAAACACTAAAAATCCTATTTAAAAGTAATTACGACAATACATACTTTTTGTCTATAGCTGTCAGATGAAATAATCTTTTTAAAAGTAGAAAATCTAACCCTGCATTGTGATTGGTGCCCCTTTGTTGTGTCTTATCAAAACATCTGAAGCCAATTAACTCATATAAATGCGCATATTTGGTTATAAATCTCACAAAAACAGGAAATCGTCATTCTATTTTAGTTTAGTATCACCCGCACAATTGTGCGGGTTAGGGCTTAAAGGGATATATCTGTCGGGGTATCTGGATCCCACATGGTTCCATTTGCCACTGATACATGTCCCATTCTTGAAATATTTATCGGTTTACGAGAACACCGGCCTTACATTTGAAACATGAAGTAAATATGTATAAATATCTAATAATATTTATGTATTTATTTATGTGTCTAATCTTTAAAAAAATATATTGTTTAGTAAAAGTACTTACTGTATTTTAATAAAGATTCGGGAAAGTTCAGCCAAATCTACGTTGTTTTTTAAAAAAAGAAACCTAAATTTTCCGCACCCTATCACAGCAAAGACAGAGATATGAGTGAGTTGACACACGTTGGCGCAATGTTGACAAAAGCTAAAACTTAAAAGTCATCAACGGTTTTTTATAAAACAGCCTATGGTAGCCTAACGTGGATCCAGTTACCTCAGCTTGCGCTAAATGTAAACAATTTAGGAAAATAAATGACAGATTTCAAAAGCTAATCTCTGAAAGTATCTGGACCAGGTGGGAAAATACCAGACTTCTTTCGTGCAGCCCTGTATAATATCTATTGATAAGCACATATACTACACAGCATGCTCAAATTTAGTTCAGTTAGGAATCGCATAGTACAGTTCTAAATTTCTCTTCAGGAATTTCCGTCAATAAACTGAAACAAAATTAAATTTTAAAACGCATACCACAACTTAAAACGCACTTCTACAATTACTGTTCTTATACAGTACTATAACCGAATTATTTTGTGTGCCCCTGTAAATGAAAGATGAATGACATGCACAGTGCACATCTTATTCTGTTGTAAGCATCTGGTAGTGCACTTCGGTAATATACATCATATTCAATATGTTTGAAATAGTGTAACATCATTAAAATACATAGCAAACGATTTCATCTCATAGACTGTAACGTAACGGAATTCTCTTAAGTGCTCTGTAAACGAACTATAAATACTACTCACTTTATTTTTAATATCGAAATGCTTCATTTTTAATAACGAACTTGAATAACTTATATCAATTCCGTGACAATCTAAGCATATAGACACAAGTTTAACCCATTAGTGAGTGAATATTTTTTTCAACTCAATATTGTGCTTAATTATAGTAAATGGTGTAAAATGAACGTAAAAAATAATAAAAAAATTCTCTTTGAAAAAATATTTATTTAACATATAAAAATCTAAACATCCCAATTTTAGGACACTAGGCAAGAAAGGGTAGGGGTTTTCTCCGCTACTGTCTACGCATTATATCTATGTTTTATGCCATTTGATATGTTTCAAAAAGGTTACATATCATTCGGGTTATTATTTGACTATAAAAATTTCTTTATTATTAATATAAGGAGGGGGGAGGGGGGCTGGGGTTGGCTAAAGAACAAGACCAAATTCCTCCTAAACATTAGCTATTGGCATAGTAAAAATTTATAATAATCAATAATTATTAATAGAGTATATATACCGTATATACTCGCATATACACCGACCCATTAACTTTTGAGTGCAAATTCTGCAAAAAATCAAAAACTCGCGTATGTCGACCTCCTAACTTTTTACTTGAATTTCGCACAATATCAAACCAAAGATATCACTTACTAATGTGAAAAACTAGTAAGTAAACAAAAACAAATCATTGAAATTTTTTTAATAAGAAATTATTATTATTTGTATATTTTATTATTTATACACATAAAAAATCAGACTTTTGCAGTATTCGAAGGGTTTTTTTTTTTTTCTTTTTTTTGGCTTTTGTAATTGACTCGCGTATAAGTCTAACCCCCAATTTACTTGCATAAAATTGTCAAAAATTCTTCGTTTTACACACGAGTATATATGGTACAGTAGAACTTCGATTATACGACCCTCGTGTAACCGGAACTCTGTGTAAACCGATGTCAATATTCTGAATTTTTTCCAACTTTTTTTTTTTTTTTACTTTCACATTCCTTGTGTATGCAAGTGTTTCTTTCCAAACCACGAGTAGATATAAGCATTTTGGTTCCCCTTTCTTCGAATTCCATTGAAATTAGCTTGAGCTCCCACAAGATCCGATCCCGGGATAATTATACTCCCCCCCCCCCCCCCCTTCTGTGTACACGTCCCTGTTCTAAACAAATAAAATTATTTTCATGTATAATTTAAATTTAGATATTTATCAAGTACTTCAAATAGTTCCAATAGCAGTTAGATGAAGATGTTGCATATTAAACTAGATGATTATTGATAAATTCTCGATTATCCGGATATTTGATTATCCGCTGTCGGTTCGGTCCCAATTTCGTCGGATAATCGAGGTTCTGCTGTATATATTTTAGTAACCTCAGGATGTGAAATACTAAACTAGTACAAAACATAACGGTATGATACAAATTTTTACTAAGCCAATAGTTAAGGGTGGGAAGGGGTGGGTGTCTTGTTCTTGAACCGAGCCCAGCCCCTGTTCCCCCTATAGTAATAACAAAGAACAGCCGAATAATAACTCGAATAATAATTTTATAACCAAATAATAATCCGAATGGTATGTAACCATTTTCTAACAAAATAAAAGGCCATAAAACATACATTTAATGCATAAACAGTAACGGAGAAAAACCCTACCCATTCGTGCCTAGCGTCCCAAAATTGGGACGATATATAAAGGTTCAAATTCGAACAAAAAAATAGAAATCTGAAAAAATGCAAAAATACGTATTCTAAAATAATGTTTCGTCTTATAAATAATACCACTTATAGAATGATTGATAAAAAAATAAAAGAAATATCTTCCTTTTTCTTACGCGCCATTTTATTTCAAGAAAATCCAACTTTGCGCTACAACAAACATTTATTTCACCTTTTTATACTTAAAAATGCACTACCATTTATGGATAAATATTGAAAACAAATAATAAGGATATATTTTACTAAGTTTTGAAAGCATATCATAAATCAATTTGTAATGGGAATTTTTTTAAGAAAACGTCCCAAAATTAGGACGCCAGGCACAAATGGGTTAAGCACGGAAAGACTGTAGACAGACAAATCGAATTCTCTAATACTTTTGAACTATTTTGAAAACTGTTAAAAAGGGAGTTTTATAAATTTTAATCCTTAAATACTTTTCAGAATTCTCAGGTTGAATGCCAAAATATGTCCCCTGAAGAGACTTCATTGTCTTTAAATTATTCATACAGCTTGGGTATTCATGCAAATCTTTTCGGAACCTATTGTCTTCTGGAATATATATTGTATCTCATTCTATCTATTCCAAAAATTAGAAACGTCGAAGGGATTTAGAATCATTTAAGCGTTTTATCTCCGATTCATACATACAAAAGATTGGATTTTCTTTCGAATACATTTTCTATGTTTTAATGTTAGCGGAAATGTCAGTTCAATGCAAATTGGATTCACTTTTAAACAAATGCATCGAGACAATTCAAGAAAAAAAATCGATAACGTTAGGAAAATGTGTATTGAATAATAGTTACGTACATGCATTAGCATGACAAAGGAAAAAGCATTCTGTATTTTCTCACAGATGCTGTTATTGTCATTAACGTTTCTTGAATATTTATGATTTTATATATAGAGATAATAAATATCTGAATGTTTATGCAGTTCTGACAGCAACTCTTTCTGAATAATCTGCAAATTTTATTTTTAATTTGTTTTTTTTAATTCTTGCTTTATCTCATGCGCAAAAATGAAAAATGGTGTGAATTTCAAATGTTTAAAAAGATTACTTAATTATCTCGTCGATTATATGATGCATGTCAAACGTTTAAGCTCAAAAACAATTTCTAAATAAATCATTTAAGTATTAATTATCTTGTTTAAATGTATTTCATGCTGCCGTTTTAAAGATATTTTTAGCAACAATGTCGTATTTCTCTCATTACAGACATTTGCATCAAAAATGCAGTGCCTGTTTAACACTTTCCAACATAATTGAATAATGTTTATGCGTTCAGTTTGTCTGGTCGTCTGTCCTTTCGTCCGTGCTCTAACTCGCCTAAATAGTCTCGGATTGCTCAGTATTTTTAATGTGATATTGACATTTACTATACATAAACTCAGTTGAACAAAAATACTGTAGCATTTATAGTTCATTTACAGCATTTTTCATGACTTTTTTTAATTACATTAGAATATTTACATAATCCCAGCGCTCGCACCGTTCCTAAAATTTTCGTGCTTTGTTACCAGTATTTTAAAAAAGAATTCTTCGTGGTAGAATCCTATAACATTTATAATAGAAATGTACAACAAAGATTATTGTTTTAATTTAGTGGTAGCAAAGTGCAAAAATTTTAGGAACGGTGCGAGCACTGTAATCCTATAACAAATTTCAGAAGGATTGTAGTATTTAGAAGGATTAAATAAATCTGATTTTCGAGGGATTTTGTTCAGTATTTAGAACCCCACTGAAATATTTTATTTTAAGTATTTTTCTTAGTATTTTGTAGAATTAGGAAATGTACAAACATAATGTTCTTAAAATAGAAATAATAGAAATATTTCCGAATTCAAAAATCCCCCTCTCCTTAAGAAAGCTGAAAAGAGGCAAAGACAAAATAAATCATCCTTAAAATATATATATTTTTTTTGTATCCCATAATGCTTTTGGAAAAAGATAAAGTAATGTATCTATGACTCATTCTAAACTGTATTACAACTAATCGATGTATTAAATGAATATTATAATAAGTTATTTTAATTGTACTTATTTTTGACGTCAGTAGATAAAGGGTTAAGCTAGTTTTTTCTTGATCTAAATTTTATCTTGATACGTGGCTTATATAATAAACTGTAGGTAATATACAGGACTGTACAAAATAATTTTAAAATATTAAAGTCTATTGGTAGAAATTTTTGAAGCTGAATTTTCAACTGTGTTAAGCGTCTTTTTACAAACTAAATTTTAGCATACTATTTAGAATAATATATCTATTTAATATAATTTTAATGTTGATAACATCAATGATACTATCAAATTACAAAAATATAATTTTTATGATTTCATATCATCACAATGATTAATAATGATCTTTATAGTGTATAATGATGTAATCTTAATGATATACTATTAATTAATTAATTAATTAATGTACATTAAATTACCTTTTTGAACACCATAGGTAACTATTTTTGACAAACTATTTTTTTTACAACAAATAAGACAAATGTAGCATTATGTTGAATTTAACTCATTTATGCCTAGTGTCCCATATTTAGGACGATTCGAATTTTATTAAATTTGTATATTTTTTTCTGTTACATGAAAACTGCTTGAAATGATTATCTGTCAATTTCTTTATCTGTAGATGGCGACACAAGTTGGATATTTATTTGACTAAATGAAGACATTTTACTTCTAAATATCAGTGTTTTTATTTATTTATTTATTATCTTTTATCGATTTTTAACACAGTCAGTGGGAGCATATTTGATACTAAATCGAATTAAAGATATAAAATCATGTAAATTTAAGATTCATTTAAGAATGCTATCAAGAACCCGGGCAACGCCGGGCGGGTCAGGTAGTGCATTTATATAAAAAAAAAACTAGTGCTAAATTTTATGAGCAATAGAGACTTTATTTTAAAAGTAACTTATTAAGTGAAATTTAAAGAAAAATGATAGTTAAAAGTATTTTGCGCATTAATAGAATTAGAAAAGTGCATTTACAGAATGCTATCGGAAGAATTTAAGAGTGAAATGGAATTTCTGGAAATGTTAAATTTGCCTTCAAATAAATGATTTTTGATTATCAAACGCAAATTGAAAAATTGTCTTTAAAGATTTTTGTGGAATAAATACTGAATATTTTATATATATGCGAGGTATTTTACAAGCGAAACATACAATCTATCTCCTTACAAATAAATTAAATTTCTAAAAACGGCTATTATTTGCATACATAAAATAAATCGTGTTCAGAAATCCCTTTCACTTTACTTCATTATCACTTTTTCTTTGAATATGTTTTGTACTTTTAAACAAAGTAAAATTCAATGAAGGACATTTCTGTTTGAAAGAGACTCACATACTCCTATTTTAATCATAAGCAACTTACTTGTTTTATTAAATTCATTTCATGTAATCTAGATTCTATGAAAAAAAAAAATATATATTATATTAATTTTCTATCACGTGAAATGATACTGACTTTAAATATATTGTTACAGAATATATCTGTCAACAAATAGAATGAAATAGAATTTTCTTTTAACAGTATTTCTGTACTGAAAAAAAAAAAGGTTTCTCAATCTACGAAATTTTCAGTAAACACAAACAGAATTATACAATATCCCCTTCCGAGTTACATACGAGTCGGAAAACCATTCCTTACCTTAAATTCTTCAGGGACGATTTTTTTATTGTGAGAAATAAAAATGACTTCATTTTTTTTACGACTTATTTCTTTTATATTAACGAGAATTTAAAAAAAAAGTTAAAGAATCAATCCTCTGATCGTTAATGTTAAATTTATGAGTGAAAGGATTTCTTAGAAAATAAAAAACTAACAATAAATTTCTTCAAACTAATTTATTATTTGCTTAAATCGATAAAAAGAACAGAAGGATCAGAAACGTTTCCGGAAATCCGTGGCAGCAAAATAAACTTTGTGTTTTATAAATGCTTGTTTAAATCCTGAAATTAGTTTGGTTCCTGAAGTTTCTTAATATAAAAAGCATTTTTCGGAATAGTGGGTAAGTCAGAAAAGGTCAATGTGCATTTTCTTTTTTAGGTATATTATGTTTTTGTAAATTAAGACGCATTTGTCTTTTTAACACTTGTTTTTAACACTAGTTGACTCAACATAGTGACTCAAAAGAAGTCAGTTACATGAATGTCTATTGCAAAAATTGTTTACGGTCTATTTTAATGATAGGACAGTATTTTAAATATATTGAAATTTGTATGAATCTCCGATGTGTACTACAAAAAGCTTACCGTACATCGACAGGGGCACACAAAAGTATTGGACTACAGTGCTGCCTCTGAAGAATATTGGCTGGAAATGCGTTTTTAGTTGTTATCCGCGTTTTTAAATGAACTATTTTTTGCATTTTAGTGGGTGTGCATAAGTTTTATAGAATCTATACAGAGCTGCAAAAATATCTGTTAGAGAATTGCTCTTTTTATTTTCAAGAACCAGATGGCAGCATCATACAATCCTCTTTGTTGTTTTACTGGAACAGTGAGTGCTCCTCCATGACTCATAGCAGCGAGCAGCAAAATGCTGCTGGATTAAAAATCCACTGATATTCCAAAGGAGTAATAATAATACATTAAAAACTGCAACTAACTATAGTTTAGTAGATAGGTCAAAGTATTTCTTTATATTTGTGTTTGTAAATAGTTTCAAGAATATACATCTGCTTTTTTTTTATATTGTGAAGTGTTATAAGTATTGCGTGCAGCGTATTATTCCAGTGTATATTTTCTTCAAATAAATGTTTTTTCTTCATCCTAAGTAAAATATATTTCTACTGAATAATGAATCAAAACATAAAGTTAAAACTCTTAACTTTTTTATTATTTACTATTGAGGAACTTCTTATTCATGTCTTCATATTGAATAACATTCCAGCAATACCTCAAGTACATTTCCGGTTATTAACGGAAATGGTTGAATAGGACATTTCAACTTTGCTATGCGTTTCACAGAAATCACTTTTAGCATATTGTGTAATATACATACTAATATATGGCTAATATACAGGGCTGCACAAAAAAAATCGTATATTTTTTTGTTTATTCATGGTGATTTCAGAAATTGAATTTTCAAATGCGTTATGCGTTTTTTTAAATTCTATATTGCACTTTAGCACATTGTGAAGTTTTGATACAGTATTCTGAATGTGTTAGAAAGTGTTTCGGAATCTATGCTGGTCGCATGATTTTTCGTTCTTGTTTAAAGTATATCCGAGTTTCAATGATCTTTTAAAGTTTTGATCTATATACAGGGTGATTCAGCTCGTCGGTGACAAACTTTAAGGATCGATAGAGCACACCTAGACGAACATTTTTGAATAGGGAATGTAGGGTCCCTGACGCGATGGTAAGGCGCTAGGCGCTTTCGAAAATTTGGGTGCCGAAATTCGAAACGTCATAAAAACTAGGGAAATGGTTAGATTTTCTTGCTTGTTGCGTCGAAATGATTCTGTTTGTTTAGACTTTCTTCAGTACCAATTTGATAAGCGTATCACTTAAAACATGGATAGGGGGCGCTGCAGACTTTGGAGAGCTAGACAACAACTTTAAGCCCGTTATTTTGATAATTTAACACATGCTCGCCAAAGTTTATACTCTAACTTAAAGTTTGAACCCAAAAGTAGAGCCCTGCAAAAAGCGTAAGAGCCGGAATAAAATGTCAAAGTACAGGGTGGTCGAAACTCGAAGGCTCCTAGGAGATAAACAAACAGATTTCTTGACTTATGGCATGCATTTTCATGATTCTGTTTGCTGGGGCTCTCTGAAACTCAGTTGAACGGTACAAAAAGAAACATCGATAGGGGGCGCTTTGGGCAAAAAACATAATTCGTTGACATTTCGGACGCTAACTGGAAACGGGGCGCTACGATCAGTTAGAAACAAAACAAGAGAGTAATTTACTTATCATAAGAATCTATTAAAACTGCAGTTTGTTTGTTTTTTTTAACAAACATAGCTGGTTTCAATCATGCACAATGCGCGCAATAAAATTTACATAAGGTGCTTTTTGCTGATTTATGCAAAAGATATCGTACCATATCGATATGCAAAAGATACGTAATGCGTAGACGACAACGCGAGATGACGTAGTTGTATGCGCAGACACGTCTTTTGAACGTGCGGTACCTACTTAAGCTTCGGGTTACTTGTCTGCAGATCGGTAGTAGGATGGAACGGTACACAAACTCTGAATTGGCTGACATGCATTTGGCGTATGGCGCTGCTGGTTGTAATGGACGAGCCGCTCAGCGGTTGTACGCCGAGCGTTACCCCAACAGGCAAATCCCCTGCCATGCCTTCTTCGGTCGAGTACACCAGAGGTTGTCCACAACGGGATCTTTCGACGGAGGCAGGCCTGAACGGGAGCGATCAGTGAGCACCCCCGACAACGAAGAGGCTGTGCTTAACCTGGTTGAGGACAACCCAGGTCTTAGCACGAGAGATATCGCCAGACATGTTGGCATTTCGCAAGCAACTGCGTGGCGCATCTTACGTTCCCGGAATCTGCACCCCTACCACATCCAGCGGGTGCAGTTGCTCAGAGAGCAGGATTTTGGCCCTCGAGTGGAATTCTCAAGATGGTACTTGGCGATGAGATCCAGGGATCCCCGTTTTGTAAACAGCATTTTGTTTACGGACGAGTCCACCTTCAGCCGGGAGGGAATGTGGAACGCCCACAACAGTCATGTGTGGTGTGATGAAAATCCACATGAAACCAGAAGCCGAGCAGCCCAGGAGCGTTTCTCAGTAAATGTGTGGGCCGGCATTCTGGGGGATTGCCTCATTGGCCCTTATTTGTTACCTGAACGGCTGACAGGTGGAAATTACCTGATTTTCCTGGATCAAGTGCTGCCGCAGCTTCTGGATGAGGCGCACGTACCCGAAGGTTCGCGTCGCCAGATGTGGTTCCAGCACGATGGAGCTCCGGCCCATTACACGAACGACGTGCGTCTCCATCTAAACGCAAGGTATGGCCAGCGGTGGATCGGGCGTGGGGGTCCAGTTCACTGGCCTGCCCGATCACCAGACCTCACCTGCTTGGATTTCTTCCTTTGGGGTTACCTGAAGGCCGAGGTATACCATACACCTGTCAGCAGTGTTGAAGAACTTGTGGCGCGCATTGTGGCAGCTGCAGGGCAGATCAGAGATACTCCTGGCATTGTTGGAAACACACACTCCTCAATGCGACGGAGGTGCGAAGCCTGCATCATGGCCCAAGGTCGAAATTTCGAGCATCTTCTGTAGTGTTATTTTTTGTAAATAAATTTCCAGTATCATTGATGTTTTTGGTCTAAATTTATTCAGAAGTGTTGAGCAGAGGTAGAAAATGTGTTTTCATTATTACTAACTGATCGTAGCGCCCCGTTTCCAGTTAGCGTCCGAAATGTCAACGAATTATGTTTTTTGCCCAAAGCGCCCCCTATCGATGTTTCTTTTTGTACCGTTCAACTGAGTTTCAGAGAGCCCCAGCAAACAGAATCATGAAAATGCATGCCATAAGTCAAGAAATCTGTTTGTTTATCTCTTAGGAGCCTTCGAGTTTCGACCACCCTGTACTTTGACATTTTATTCCGGCTCTTACGCTTTTTGCAGGGCTCTACTTTTGGGTTCAAACTTTAAGTTAGAGTATAAACTTTGGCGAGCATGTGTTAAATTATCAAAATAACGGGCTTAAAGTTGTTGTCTAGCTCTCCAAAGTCTGCAGCGCCCCCTATCCATGTTTTAAGAGATACGCTTATCAAATTGGTACTGAAGAAAGTCTAAACAAACAGAATCATTTCGACGCAACAAGCAAGAAAATCTAACCATTTCCCTAGTTTTTATGACGTTTCGAATTTCGGCACCCAAATTTTCGAAAGCGCCTAGCGCCTTACCATCGCGTCAGGGACCCTACATTCCCTATTCAAAAATGTTCGTCTAGGTGTGCTCTATCGATCCTTAAAGTTTGTCACCGACGAGCTGAATCACCCTGTATATATATGTTACGGCCAAAACCCGAAATTGGCCAATTCGCGAACTGGCCAACAATGTTTTAAACTGACTGGCCAATTCGGGAATTGGCCGGCCAAAACCCGAACTGGCCAGATGCAATCGGCCAATTCCCGAACTGGCCAAATGCGATCGGCCATTTCGCGAAATGGGTATATAGAAACCAATTTTTGCTTTTTATCCCTTTCTAACATAGTTGAAAATGTGTATGAATTCAATTTGTCTGGCCGTCTGCCTGCCCGTGCTCCAACTCGAGTAGAGACTCGGATTGACTTGTAATTGTTATATTATTTATGTTTATAAATACATTTCGGTACTGAATGTGAAGTGTGTACTATTTTTGGTTAATTTACAGGGACACACAAAATTATAAAAGTTTTTCATTGTATTTTAATGTTGTTACATGATCTCGATTATAATAAAATTCGTATGCATCATTAAGATGGACGACAAAGTGTTATCTAAAGTGTATGAAATATGTAGCAATTATAGTTTGTTTACAGAGACACTCAAAAGTATTTCGTTACATTGCAGTGAATGGTGAAAGATCAATTGTAGTACACTTATATGATATTACACTATTTCAAACATAATAAAATTCCCATGCCTAACTCATGTAGTGATAAATATGTTTTTTATAGAGTATTGATTAAGTAGCCATTACAGTTCGTTTATAGGGACGCCCAAAAGAATTCCGATAAAGAATTGTGATATATGTGAAAAAATCGTTTATGAAGTATTTTAATGATGTTACACTACTGCAAACATAATGAAACTGTTATACATTACTAATATGCTCTACAACAATTTTTTCTATAGTTTATTAGGTACAATTTGTCGTTTATTTACAGATTCACTCAGATAATTTGTTAGGAGGGAAATCTCCAGCAGATTAGAATATCATGTCCACAATAAACCCAATTTATCGAAATATATAAAACAGGCGGGAAATTATCCAGCATATCAGAATATAATCGTCACAGCATGGAACGTTCTTTCCTATCACGTGTGCATGTCAGTGCCACCTACCTGGTAGCCTTAAATCCCCCCTTCGTATATTGACCAAGGCTTCCCGGCCAGTTCGCGAATTGGCTGGCCAAAACCCGAAATACGCTGTTCATTTCATGTATTTCGGGTTTTGGCCAGGAATCTCGGCCAGTTCCCGAATTGGCCAGCCAATTCGCGAACTGGCCAAGTACCGGGTTTTGGCCGTAACATATATATTACTTGTAATTTGTAAAGCTAGCAAGTATTAAAAAGCTGTACTAAAAACGAAGTGTGATCGTTTTCATCTAAAATACACAAATAAAATAACCATAAATCTAAATCTTCCTGTTGTATAAATATCAGGAGATCCAAAAACCGGATTTACAGAACATACTGCTCAGTGTACAGGGCATATGTGATAACCATATTGAAAATCCTAACAGACATTTCTACAATAAATATATTTTCTTAGATCGCTCACTATCAACACCAAAAAAGGATTTATATTTTCAAAATATCAATTATGTATTGAAATAAAGGCTTGAAAATCATTTCTATTTTATTTATTAAGTTTTAATTTCTTTATGGAATATTAGTCGGAAGCAAAAGCTGAATTATTTATTATATCTTGAGTGAAACGAAATAATATTCCATAACAAGGCTGCGTGCTACAGAGATAGATTTTTAAAAAGTCATTATTAAAAATTATTTTTAAAAACATAAAAAATTAGTAAATGGAGATACAGTTTTAAAAAAATTACATTTGCAAGTTTATTTTCCACTATTTTGACGCTGTTAAAATTGAAATTCTGCGATGTTTAGAATTTAACAAAATATTCAAGAAATTCAACATTGATTGCATTGGTCGTTGGTATGGACTGAAGAACGTTAACGTAACTCGCGTACATTTTTTTCTTTATAGTATAGATCAAACATTTAACTCAGGAATATTCGATAAAGCGAGTATTTCGCTTCCAATATATGGAAGCGAAATATAAAATCTCATTTTGAAAGAGATGCTTGAAAGAAATAAAAATTTCAGGAACGTTATTTATTTGTATACATTTTAAAGAGATCGAGTTTCTTTTTTCTATTCCTTTATCTCAATTAACATGTCTTTGTTTCAATATTTTTAATATATTTTTTAAATCAAGTGAATACATCATTAAATACGTGTTTTGTTAAGTACTTATATTCTGTCATGTCTAATAACTAGTCAAAATTTCTGAATTCAATCGATCGCTCATACTTGCTAATATACAGGATCAGCAAAAATTTCGCATGCATTTTAATAGTTCATAAAAAACTAACTGTCGTATCTGAGTGAAGTTTGTCCAACAATATATGCCAAAGAGTTACATATATTTGTGATAATTCAATATTTCCTAGCTAGACGGCGATAATAGGTTCAACATTCTTAAAAACAGAAAATATATTGATATAATTTAACATGTGTTTATTTGAATATGCGACAACTATATAGTAGTCTATATTCTCAAGTGAAAACAAATACCTGTGTATAATCTTAATATTCATAATGACTTTTAATAATATGTATCTTAATATCGTCGTATATCCCTGAAATTTTGATTTTTTTCTCAGTAAAGAATCAGACTCGAGTTTAAGTGTTATGGTTCACACTGCACATCCGTATCAATATTATTATTATTTTGCGATTTTTAAAAGTTTATATTGACATTTAGCAGTAGTAAAATCTTCCTTTCAACCACCAGTTTCTCATCAAGATGTAAAATTTTTTTAAATTAAAATTAAAAAGTATTTATTAATATTTGCTACTCGGTCGAATAAATAGAATATGCATCTGAAGCAGTTTTTCTAAATTTCGTATAAATTTTAATAGTTCATAAAACAGAACAAATTTCCGTGTCTGAGAACGGTTTGTATGAAAATAAATGCCAAAGAGTCACATTTTTGTGATAAAATAGAAATAATAATTCGAATTTCTCCCGTTAGGCGGCGATATTAAGTTCGATGTTCTTTAAAGCAGAGAAAAATCAGAATATTAAATAACAAGTGTTTATTTGAAATTGCGACAACTATGTCATATGCTGTATTCTCAAGTAGAAATAAATATTCTATAATCTCAATATTTTTAATGATTTTAATAATGTGGAATATAATAGCGTCATTTATGCGTCAAAATTTGGTATTTACCATTAAGGAATCCGTATCTCTTACAATTTTTATGATTCGAACTGCATATCATTATCATTATAAAAGTTTATAAGGATTTTTAGCCGACCATGCATAAAATATTTGTTTACCCGTCAGTTTGTATGTGAAGACGTTAAAAAGTATTTAATAATATTTTCTATCCTGGCATGTAAATAAAATTTACATTTGAGGCAATTTGTTAAAAATCTTTTTAGCAATTTTCGGTTACCTTATATTTTTATTATTTGTAAGGGATAGCTATTTTTTCTATTTTTAAATATTTTAACCCTTTCGAGAGCAGTAATGCCAAATAGCATCATGACATTCAGGAATTTTTTTAATATTTCAAAACTGAATCTCGGTGATTCTGTTTGATGTCATTCAAAAGAAACTTCTTCTGTCTTTTCAGTAGTATTTTTTTATTTCCTCAATAGATGGTAGCAGAGGTTCCACAAACAGAAAGGCATTGCTTGATATCCTTTTAAAACGTCAAATTATTATTAGTTTTCCTTTTTTCAAAATTACAATTCTTTATATATAAGTTGTAATATGTATGAAGTATATATTTATGTATTTATAATTCAACAATTGTATTTTTATTTCAGTAATAATGCATAGTAAACATACATGATTCCAAAGGGCATCACTGGTACTAGATAGATAGTTACAACTTAACTGTCTAGTTCTGGTGGAATCCCCCCTCCCCCCCTGTAAAAAGTCTGCCCTCTCGTAACTCCAAATATTAAACTGTAAGTCAAATACGCATTATAAATCAATAGGAATAAAAAATTCAAAGAAAATAAATACAAATACAAACAAAATAAAAGCAAGCAAAATTTATTGCATAAACATGTAGAAGGTATTTTTTATGTTTATCTAGGCCTAAACTGCACAAATAAAGGGATCTAGATATACAAAAAGATTCAATTAAAATATTCAAAACTTGCATGGGGATAATAATCCATTATAATATATTAAAAAATTAAAAATTAGTATAAAAAGAGCACAGCCCTCGAAATTCATTACTTGCTTTTCAAAACTATGATCGTATATCAAGTCCAATTTAAGCAGCTGAAATTGTTCCAATTAAGGCAACTGTGCCATTTTAAAAAAACACATAATCTTAAGACTAAGAACAAAAACGGAAGCAAACAAATCTGCGTGAAAAATATGCGCAAGAAACACAGGAATTTAGATATGCATTTGAAAACATAATAACTTGCCTTAGTTTTAAAGCATTGTCTTATGTTTAGTAGGGAAAAATTAGATCAAAACAGCTAATTTTAGGATTTTTTAAATTGTCGGGAAACAACACGTGCAAGGCGGATGTTTCTTCTAATCATAAATGACCTCATTCTGATGAGTAGAATTTAAGCAGTAGATGACATCTCATTTTTAATTAATAGCAAAACTTCAGCAGTTCATTTAAAGCGGCAGTCCAAATATGGCTACTCTGTCCTATATTGATTCTTCTTCTACTGTTACTTAGTTATAGAACTATGGTGAAAATTTTTGGATCAGTTGAACCCAATTATGGAAGAATTAAATAAAAAAAGTCTACTGACATAATTTAATAAGACTTCTATGGATGATTTTAGAACATTGCATATTGATTTTTTGCAAAAAATACTGAGGCGTTCATATAGTTTTTCAGCAATTAGGAATGACATACTTGTTAAACGTTAGCGTTGCCTTTAAGCAGTAGGTCAAATTCACTATTACATTTTATTTAATTGAAAGTTAATGTGGAAAAACCAACCAGCATAGCGGGGTAGTATATCAAATAAAAGAAAATTTGAAACAATAATGAATGATTTCCTGCATAGAAACTAACAAATAACGAGCAAAAATATTTTTTTTTTCAGATCGTATTTATTCCAGTATTTCATTTAATTAATCTTAGCATTTAACACAATAAAACTGTACGGGATATCTCTAATTTGCATTTTGTTGCTATTTTGTATCGAATCTGTTTCTGATTTTTTAAGAAAACAGTCATTTGTACAAATACCTCTGTAAAAGGATATAATTTTGACGAAATTAATTTACATTTTTAATGCAGAGAATACTTTTTTCTTCGAGATAACATTTCAAATAGGGTGCAGAAGTTAGAAAGTGGGGTCTATGGCCGAATATCAAATGATAAAAAAAAATATTTTCCTAAATTTTATTTTAAAATGCTATGAAAATGAGAAATGTAAAGGAAAAGAATCAAGGTGATTTCATATTGCAGACAGCTGTGTCTAGTCTTGAATACCGATTGATAAAAAAATTCGATCTAATTTGGCAAAATTTAATCTAATGCAATATTCATTACAGGAATTTAGCAACATAATTTTAAGAGAAAGAATATTATCAAATAAAAATGTTTTTAAAATATATCTCTTAAAAGGCCTTATTTCTGAAATTCATTGAAAATTAAAATTTTCTATGTTATTACACTGAATGACTCGACAGCATTGGAATATGATGTTCCAAAAATAAATTATCTGTCTAGGCAGAAACTGTGTAAAAAATGAGAACGAAAAATTATGCTTACAGCATAGATTATGAAACACTTTCCAAAACCTTAACTACTATATACCTGAATACTATACCTAAACTTCACAGTTTACTAAGGTGGAAGAGGATGTCTAAATAACGAATTTGGAAAATGCATAACGCATTTAAAAACGCAGTTTCTGCTTTTACCATGGATAGACGTTAAAATATACCAATTTTTTATGCAGCCCTGTATATTATCTACAGATGTATATGCATACTACGTAGTATGCTAATAGTTCAGTTATACGCATAGCACTTTCGAAAATTTCCACCCAGCAATTTCCACCCATAAACGGATGTTTTTGGGAACTTTTGTACGACCCTGTATAGGATCTATATAATTTATATACACCAAGTAATACTTAAAAAATAATTAAATTTAACAACGCATACTATAATTGAAAATGCCCTTCCAGCAATTATTGTTCCTGTTCTTCAATAGTTTAATTACTGCTCATTTTCTTCTATAGCCAATTTTTTTGTGTCCCTATCAATGACCGATAAGTTCGAGGCACACACTATTCTATAGAAAGAACCTTGTAGTGCACCTCAGTAATGTGTATCAATTTTCAGTATGTTTAAAATATTGTAATATTATTAAAATACATGGCAAATGATACTTCACCTTAGGCTGCAATATAATGGAATTCTTATGAGTGGCCCTGTAAATGAATAGATAATGTTCCCACTTCAATACTGACGATGCCATAGTGATGCTTAATAACATCTATCAATTTCATAGCAATCGGAATACATTTCCGCGATTTAAAACACTGACAGACGGACAGACAGACAGTCAAACCAAATTCATAAACACGTTTCAGTTATGTTGGAAAGTGTTAATCCCTCTTTTAAATGTTTAAGATATATTTCTTAGTTGACACATAAGTAAGTATTACTATAAGAATTATAATATTACTAAGATAACATCTATGTATATGAAGATTATAATCTTAATCCAAGCACACAGAATTCGCACTGGACGACATAATACAATCAATAAATAGAACAATTATAGAAAACTAGGAAAATAAAATTAGAGAGAAAACAAGGCCTTTGTGTATTTATGTACATTTATTTTTATTACAAAAACAATTTCAAGGATAAGCAGTTTTAGAGCATCATTTTATGTAACAGTGTTAAATGTTTTACCAGCTTTTACAGTTTCTAAATGTTACGTTATTTGTATCGCTGAACAGCTTTACATGCTCATAAATAAATGTAAACTGACTTCTTAAATTTCCGATTGAAGGATATAAGATATTATGTGAAACGACGTTGAAAAATGGTATATTAACTCTTGACATATAGGTTTACATTGACATTAAGGTCTTGAATTGCATATTTACTATGTATTAATGCTTTACTATGTATTAATTCTTACTTTTCGTGTCTTTCAGAGCTTTGAGGCGGTAAATAATTTTATTACTGTTGAATACCAGAAGCTTTGCCTGATAAAACACTGCCCTTTTAATTCTTTTAAAAAATAAAGTGTTTCGAGAGCAAAATAAAATCTAAATTTTTATAAGGTGATTTTGAAATGCTAAGAAGTAAAACTTACAAGATAAGTAATAAACAATTAAAAGCTAACAAGTAAATTTTTACATTGCTAAGAAGTAAATTTTTACAAATCTAACTGGTGAACTTTCACAATACAAATATAATAAACATTCAGAATGCTAAAAAATACACTTTCACAATGCTAACCACAAAACATTTACAATACTAAAAAGTAAACTTTTTCAGTGATAAGAAGTAAACATTTAGAAACATTTACTGTAAAAGAAGTAAACTTTTACAGTACTAATGAGAAGTAATTTTTCACAATGCTAAGTATTAAACGTTCACAAAGCTAAGATTTTCACAATATGAAAAATGTAAACTTTCAGAATGGTAAGAAATAAAATTTCACATGTCTAACCAGTAAACATTTACAATATTAAAGGGTAAACTTTCTCAGTTTTAAGAAGTAAATATTTACAAAGCTAAGAAGTAAACTTTTACAGTAAATTTTCAAAATGCTACAAAAATAAGTTTTCAATATGCTAACCAATAAACATTTACAATACAAACAAGTAAACTTTTACAGTACTAAGAAGTAAATTTTCACAGTGCTAAAAAGTAAATTATCACAGTGCTAATAAGTAAGTTATCACAATGCTAAGTGGTAAACTTTTACAAAGCTAGGAATTTCACAATACTATAAATGTAAACTTTCAGAATGTTGGGGAATAAAGTTTCACAGTGCTAAACAGTAAACATTTGCAATATTAAGGAGAAAATTTTCTCAGCACTAAGAAGTAAACTTTTACAGAACTAAGAAGTAAATTTTCATAATGTTCAGAAGTAAATTTTCACAATGCTAAGTGGTAAACGTTCACAAAGCTAGGACTTCCGCAATACTAAAAGTGTAAATTTTCAGAATGCTAAAAAATAAGTTTTCACAATGCTAAGCAGTAAACATTTACACTATTAGAAATTAAAAGTGGTCAGTGCTAAGCAGTAAACATTTACAATGCAAGGAAGTAAACTTTTACAGTACTAAGAAGTAAATTTTCACAATGCTAAAAAGAAAATTTTCACAATGCTAAGAAGTAAATTTTCACAATACTACGAAGTAAGTTTTCACAATGTTAAGAGGTAAAAATTCACAAAGCTAGGACTTTCACAATACTAAAAATGAAACTTTCACAATGTTGGGAAATAAAGTATCACAGTGCTAAACTGTAAACATTTACAATATTAAGGAGATAGCTTTATCAGTGCTAAGAAGTAAATATTTGCAATGCTAAAAAGTATTTGTAGAAGTGCTTTTACAGTCGAAAGGAGTAAATTTTCACAATGCTAAGTGCTAAAGGTTCACAAAGCTAGGACTTTCGCAATACTAAAAGAGTAAATTTTCAGAATGCTAAAAAATAAGTTTTCACAATGCTAACCAGTAAAAATTTGCAATATTAAGAATTAAACGGTCTCAGTGCTATGAAGTAAACATTTACAATGCAAAGACGCAAACTTTTACGGTACTAAGAAGTAAATTTTCACACTGCTAAATTGGTAAAATTTCACAAAGCTACGACTTTCACAATACTAAAAATGTAAACTTTGAGAATGATGGGAAATAAAGTTTTACAGTGCTTAACAATAAACATTTACAATATTAAGGAGTAAACTATTTCAGTGCTAAGAAGTAAACATTTACAATGCTAAGAAGTAAACTTTTACACCACTAAGAAGTAAATCTTCATAATGCTAAGAAGTAAATTTTCACAATGCAAAGAAATAAACTTTTACAGTACTAAGAAGTAAATTTTCACAATGCTAAGATTTAAATTTTCGCAATTCTAATAAGTAAATTTTCACAATCCTAATTGATACACGTTCACAAATCTCGGACTTTCACAATACTAAAAATGTAAACTTTCAGAAAGTGAAGAAATAAAGTTTCACAGCGGTAACCAGTAAACATTTACAATATTAAGGAGTAAAATTTCTCAGTGCTAAGAAGTAAACATTTACAATGCCAAGAAGTATTTGCATAAGTGTTTTTACAGTACAAAAGGAGTAAATTTTCACAATGCTAAGTGCTAAACGTTCACAAAGCTAGGACTTTCGCAATACTAAAAAAGTAAATTATCAGAATGCTATAAAATACGTTTCCTCAATGCTAACCAGTAAACATTTACAATATTAAGATTTAAAAGTTAATAGGGAAATAAAGTATCACAGTGCTAAACTGTAAACATTTACAATATTAAGGAGATAGCTTTATCAGTGCTAAGAAGTAAATATTTGCAATGCTAAAAAGTATTTGTAGAAGTGCTTTTACAGTCCAAAGGAGTAAATTTTCACAATGCTAAGTGCTAAAGGTTCACAAAGCTAGGACTTTCGCTATACTAAAAGAATAAATTTTCATAACACTAAAAAATAAGTTTACACAATGCTAACCAGTAAACATTTACAATATTAAGAATTAAACGTTCTCAATGCTAAGAAGTAAACATTTATAATGCAGAGAAGAAAACTTTTACAGTACTAAGCAGAAAAACTTTTACAGTACTCAGAAGTAAATTTTCACAATGCTAAGAAGTAAGTTTTCACGATGCTAAGTGGTATAATTCACAAACCTAGGACTTTCACAATACTAAAAATGTAAACTTTCAGAATGTTGGGAAATAAAGTTTCACAGTGCTAAACAGTAAACACTTACAATATTAAGGAGTAAACTTTCTCAGTGCTAAGAAGTAAATATTTACAATGCTAAGAAGTATTTGCAGAAGTGCTCTTACAGTACTAATGGGTAAATTTTCACAGTGTTAAGAAGTAAATTTTCCCAATGCTAAGTAGGAAACGTTCACAAAGATAGGACTTTCACAATACCATAAAAGTTATCTTTCAGAATGCTAAAAAATAAACTTTCATAATGCTAGCCAGTAAACATTTACGATATTAAGAATTAAACATTCTCAGTACAATGAAGTAAACATTTACAATGCTAAGAAGTACACTTTTAAGGAGTAACATTTCGCAATGCTAAGAAGTAATTTTTCACAAAGCTAAGCAGTAAACGTTTACAAAGCTAGGACTTTCACAATACTAAAAATGTAAACTTTTAGAATGCTAAGAAATAATCTTTCACAATGCTAACCAATAAAAATTTTAATTTTAAGAAGTAAACTTCCTCAGAGCTAACAAGTAAGCTTTCTCAGTGCTAAGATGTGAAGTTTCAAAACTTTAAGAAGTCAAAAGAGACCTGCTAGGAATTCGAACTAAACTATAATCGTACGTTTACTCACTATGTGGCAATAAAAGAAGATCTTCTGTTAATTATATCTGAATATCTTCATTATGTTGCAAATTTTTGTGATAAATTTATAAAATTCTAGCTTTTAGACCCATGCATAGCATAAACAAGGGTAACGGTCTTTCCACTAGCCATTTAAAGTCTTTTCAATAACACTAGTAAAGAGTTTGTGTTATTAAAGAAAATGTGTTAATAAGCGTAGTAACTATTATTGTTATTTTGGGAAAAACTATTTGTAGTGTTTATTAAAATTCCAAACATCATTCCATCTAGTACACAATATATGACAGACAGATTCAGATAGGAGCGTGTTTAACACACTCAAGATAATTATCAGTTGAGAATTTGATTGTGTGACCAGGAGTAATGAACAGGTTTTTAACGTTAGTTATTCTTAAATTCGTTCCACTTAAATCCCACAATAAAATGTCACCAAGAACGACAATTCTAGATAATATGAGGAAAGTACTTACAATCCAACCTTTTACTTTTACTCTAATATTCTTTCCTAGAACAAGAAAATTGAAGCTTTTTGGAGAAAGTACTCAATCTTGCAGAAGGTGTCACTATAAATCTCATAATAAGTTACACAGCAATGTGAAGAGAATTCGAAGTGATAAATAACTTTCGAAGAAAGAAAATTTTTTTGTCAAACCTACCCGATCTTTTACAAATTATTCCCACTTTAAATAATGAACAGTCTGTTCATAATTTCAGCCCCATTTCAAAACTCCATAAAAATTTTTCAGCTTGTATTGGAGTGCGGATTTGCATTTTCAATTAAGATGATTTATTCTGATTAATTTTCTCTGCAAATCATTTTATTCTTAAATAACTTTTAATATATCTTTATCAAGACGATGTTCACTAACCACTACCCCCTACATACTAAATGCCCCTCGCATTCACTGTTTTCCCCATATAAGAACTGGAAGTCAGCTTAGCCCCAAAATGCTCTGCCATCTATCGGTGACAATTGACATGATTTTAGATAAATTACGTAAACAAAAATTGTTTTGAGAATATTTAAATAGAAAATTTTAAAATAAATTAGCTTAAAAAGCAAAATTTGTTAAAAAAATTTTGCTATTTATCCCTAGAATTTCACTTTTTTTTTTTTCTTTTTTCGTATTTATTTTAATTGTTGTATTAAATGATATTTTTTCTATAAAATATTTGAAAAGAGAAATTATTTCATAATTTCTCTTCAATTTCAAATGATGAATGATAAAATAACGCACATAATTTATTTTATTATATGAATTTTAAATTATATGTTCTTTTTTAAAATTAATTAAAATATATAAATTAATAGCACTTACATTTACTTGTAAATAGATTTCCATCAAAAATAAAATAAACAAGGTTTATGAAGTGAAAATATTTATTAACACTATAAAATGTCACATGAATTTTAATCAATGGATCAAAAACTATGAGCAAGTTTAAAAAGGTTATTGCAAAACATAAAAGTATTTGATTAAATTAAATTTTACTAAATAGCAAGACATGTATTTCTTTCAGGCAAAATATTAATAATAAACAAAGTTAATGGCGGGGTGAATGTGTCAGTGAAGGACAATCTTTAGGAATTGCTTTAAAAATAATTTTTAATTAATAATTATAATTATTATATTCCTATTTTTTTACATTATATTAATCTATCAACAATATTTAACTAACTTCATAGTTGTACTTCCCATTGTGAATTAAAATTTAATTCTAATAACATAATTACTTGACACTCCAGTACTAGTACCATACAGTTGCCTCAATAAATAGATTGCAATATTTTTCTGAACTTCCCTATTTAATATTTTCTGTCTAAAATAATTAAATCATTGATATTGTGATAATAATACTATAAATATTAATTACCTTTATCATAATAATGAAACTAGCAAGTCTTTTTTTTAAGTGTTTAAAAAACATTTAACTCACAGTTTCATTTCTTTTATATTTGAATTATTAATTATTATAAGTAATCATCAAGTACTTTCAGGAAATTTAAATAGTTGGAAATATGATTCTGTTCAATGATGCTCCAAGACACTTTTTTTTTCATCTTTTTGACTACCCCCCCCCCCCATACACACACACACACGCCAGGGCCGAAACTAGCCTTTTTTGCACCCGGGGCAAACATGGATTTTGGCGCACCCCCTCCCCCCTCCCTCTTCCACAAAGTATATTTACAAAGATAATTTTACTAATTTTATAACAGACGACTTATTTCAAAATTTAAAATATGTAATCATAAAATATGTAATACTGAACTACGTAATCTACAGTGGCGGATCCAAGGGGGAGGTCCCTCTGAACACCAGCAAAAATATTCTAAAGATCATTTTTAAAATGAAATATACATTAGTGTCCCGATTATCCGAGTCCTGCCTAACCGAGTTTCCGCTTTCACAGAGTTATTTTATTCTGATGGACTGATGGCTTCCATTATTATAAAACAGCCATTATAAATGAAGTGTTAGGTGAAGATGAAAGAGCAGTCGTAAAAAGTTAGAACTCTGATTTTCTGGTCAGAATGGGGAAAAAATGGGCATAATTTTTTTTGCCATTTTTTTCGTATTCTAACCAGAAAATCAGAGTTCTAACTTTTTACGACTGCTCTTTCATCTTCACCTAACACTTCATTTATAATCGCTGTCCCATAATAATGAAAGCCACCAGTTCGTCAGAATAAAATGATCCATTCTAAAGGTAAAATCCTTCGTTTGGCGCCCGGGACACATGCTCCCCCCCCCCCCCTTAGTTTCGGCCCTGCCACACACACACATACACACGCATGTTGCCTAAATAAATTGATTACAATGTTTTTCTGAAATTCCTTATTTAATATTTTCTATCTAAAATAATTAAATTATTGATATTGTGATAATAATATTATAAATATTAGTGACATTTATTGTAATAATGAATTAGCAAGTCTTCGGGTCAGGACCTCAAACGTCAATTCTGCAGCTTTTTTTCTTTCTCTCTTTCTCCCTGTCTCACTTTCTCTCTCTCTCTCTCTCTCTTTTATTTTTTTTTTTTTTTATTTTATTTTTTTTTTTTTTTGGCAGTGTTTAAAATAGTCAGCTCACAGTTTCATTTTTATTTGCATTATTAATTATTACGAGTAATATATGAAGTACTTTCAGGAAATTTGATAAATTGGAAATACGATTCTATGCACTGATGTTTCAAGACACTTTTTTCATCTTTTTTGCGGGTCAGGACCTCAAACATCAATTCTGCTCTCTCTCTCTCTTTTTTGCAGCGTTTAAAACAGTCAACTCACAGTTTCATCTCTTTCATATTTGCATTATTAATTATTACGAGTAATATATCAAATACTTTCAGGAAATTTAATAAATTGGAACTCTCTCTCTCTGTCACTTTTTTTTCTTTTTCTTTGCAGTGTTTAAAAAGTCAACTCAGTTTCATTTCTTTCATATTTGCATTATTAATTATTACGAGTAATAGATCAAGTACTTTCAAGAAATTTAATAAGTTGGAAATACGATTCTGTGCACTGATGTTCCAAGACACTTTTTTCATATTTTTTACTATCCCTCCCCCCCCCCCCCCAGATACACACACACGTTGCCTCAATAAATTGATAATAGTATTTTTTTAATTCCCTATTTTATATTTTCTATATAAAATAATTAATTTATTGATATTGTGATAATAATACTATATATATTAATTACATTTATTATGATAATAAAACTAGCAAGTCTTCCGGTCAAGGCCTCAAAACGTCAATTCTGCAATTTTTTTTTTAAACATTTAATTTAGTTTCATTTATTTTATATTTGTATTATTAATTATTACAAGTAATAATCAAGTACTTTCGGGAATGAAATTATTGATATATTTCAATTACATAATATTTATATTGCTTCAAAACACAATGCTATGAATACATATTTATTTTGATCACATTACTAGTTCTTATTTGATTTCATCGTGTATCATTTATTATTATTATCATTATAATTTTGCTGGAAGAAATTTAAATAATTTTGAATGTTATTGTATTTTCATTTTCATACAGAAAAGGTTTAGCATAATTATTTGATAAAAAGAAATACTTTGATCTATCATTTTTATTATTAATAATAACAATATTATTTCAGATTCTTTCAGATTAAGGTACTCTTTTCCTTTTAAGACATTGTAAATTAATAAAAATACATCTTATTAATAGCAACTGTACATTAATTTAATTTATTATTATTCAACGGAATGTTATTAGAAACATGCAAATAATAGTAGTAAAAATATCTATTTGTATTTTTAAAAATACAATGAAAAAAAGTTAAAAAGACTCGTTGACTGTCTTCTACAGGAATGGTGAAAAGAAATATTTTCCTTTATTCTGCTGGATGAACAGCAGTAAGGCACACAGCAATATGGCAATTTATAGAGAATATATTAACTTCATTAAAAGTAAACATTCTGTTTAAAAAAATCACAAATTACTGCAAAAAATTTAAAAAAATAATAGCTTTCAAAGGCAGGTCTATGGGGCGATCCATGTAAATACAGCAATAACATACCCCAAACAGTAGCGCCATCTATGAACCTTGCTGACTTCCATTTTTGAGTCAAATGCGAGAGGCATGTAGTATGTAGGGGGTAGTGCACTAACAAACCCTCTCTAAATTTTTCGTCCTTTTTTCGAATATTAAAATAAACGAAATATTGTGTCTCTTGAAAAGATTCAGGGCAGTTTATTTATTTTCTCCTTTTTTCAGAAATTCGCTGCGCTTTTTCACTTGTAATTTCGAAGATGGGAAGTATTATCAAAAGAAAAAAATACTTAAGACGTGAAGAATATTTTTATTATTTTCACTTTATAAATAAAAATTACCATTGTGATAATGTATAGAACTAATGATCAATTCCCTTCCGAGAGAAAAAATATATGTTTGCAGGTAATAGGTAAACCTCTGTGCAATTGGTATTTTCGACAAAAATAAAAAAGAAATTGATAAACAAAATTAAACAAAAACGCTTTTATAATAAGCAAAGAAAAATAATTTCTTAGAATATAATAATTTCAAAAACATATCTTGCACAAAATTTGGTAATATTATCATAAAAAATTAAGTTAAAATAAATTTAAAAAAATATTTTTTTTAATTTATAAAGTTAAAAAAAAAATTAATCATAAAAACTTTGTGACAAACAAATTAGACGGGATTTTCATCATAAACTTTTTTTTTCTCTCTCTTTTTAGTGACTTTGATAGAATTAATTTTCTTTCGACCTAACACTATTTCAACAATAAGAACCAAAAATGATATAAAATAGCCAATTAGAAGGAATATAAATGCGGGAGCAACATCTGTAAGTGTGATTTTTCTATTAGTAGCTTCCGAATTTTCGAATAATGATTTATGTTCGTTTGATATAGCAAAAGATGAATCCTTAAAATATTTATTGTAAATGCCCGATGCCCTCATTTTGTGTACGAATGAATCCATGAGTTCTTTACAACAGAAGCCTTTTCGGACTATCATTCCACGCATAGATTCTTTAAAACGGTCTTCTGAGAAATAAAATTTTTCAGGTTCCAGAATGTCAACAATATGTCTCGTATACAGTAAAGCAAGATTTTGCTTCTGACTGTCCCGAAGAAATTTTGGGAAAGGATCCCAGTAAGACAAATTATTTTTAACAGTGTCTGTTGCGATTATTTTTACATATTCATTTATTGAGTCCTTCCAATAAACACTCAAGGTCGGAAAAGTAATACAGTGATAATCTCCACTCTCTACAGCAAAAGCCAGCTCTGAAAGATGCTTAATTTGAGTGAGAGGGGGAATGGAGAGAAAAGATAAAAAGACTGAATCGTAAGACAGGCAAAGGATCATGGCTCCTACAACCCACGAATAGATCAGCAATTTTTCCACAAGTATGGAAGGTTTTATAAATGAATTTTGCTTCATCAATATTGCAAAAACGTCGAAAGAGATTTTGCTGAAGGTATACTTCCTTTTCAGTATGGTGTAAGTCACTATAGGCATCGCAATTAAAACCGATATTATTGTTAGCCATACAGACAACGAAAACATTTGAAAAATGCCAAAAATGTGTGGTTTATACTCCGGTTTTCGTGTAACAAATGTATAATAGGCCAATTCGTACGGGTAAGCAAAATCCACTACTGTTGCTTTATGTTCAGTCATATGTGATGGAACAGTACCAACATCTATTTCTGAGTCGTTGATTTTTTTTAATAATCCTCCCAAAGTACCATTAGGCCAAACTCTATCTGGTTCATAAGTCATAACAACACTTATTCGGTCAAAATATTTTGTATGTTGTTGAAGGTACTGTATGAGTGCAAGTAGTAATTGTCCCTGTATATTTGTTTTTGATAAGAAGAATTCTAATCTCGGTCCACCGGATTCAAAGGGTTTATAAGGGAAAGCATTAAATCCAAGGATTATTTCTTTCTTGGATTCCATATTCTTCTTTCCTTTAATATTCCAGAAAATGTGAGTTACAAAATATAAAAATATATAATATATATTATTTTTAGTATTAGGAAATATGAATGAGAGTTAACATCATTTAAATGACAATTAAAATCTATAAAGATTATTTGTACTTTTTATTATAGGAACGGTAATGAACAAAAAAATAAAGTATCTTCTTTTTTTTTCGTATTAATCTGAAAATACTGATATGGATGTAGTTTTATCTATATAATATACATACGTATCATCTAATATTCTAATTATATATTTCGGGAACAATTTTGCGTTCTATAAAAGCATTTTTCATATCATTATTTTATTTAAATGAAAAGTTGTTTTGCTTATAACTAATTGATTATAAAATAAACCAACTGTCCTTTGCATTTAATTATCAATAAGTAATAAATCATGAACATTAATGATGGATAAGTAATTGGGCTATTTTACAAAATAAGACTTTGAATTTCAGTATAAAATAATTAAATTATTTCCTTTACTTAAACTCATTAAAATATAAACCAAAATAAGTAATTTTTAAAATGTTCCACCTTTCTTAGAAATGTAAATCTTTATAGATAAAAAAGCACAAAATGAAAGCATCCAGTTTCCCGTGAACACTATATAATCACAGCAGGACACTTACGCATCTATTTATTACAAATGGTTTACTTTGATATTAATGCATATATAGGATATTTTGAACTGGAAGAAGGTTTGCTTCAGATACGTGTTATATAATTCCGTTAACATACAAGTAGTTGTGACTGGATTCAGATGGTATTAATATTGAACCGGAAATGATATTATAATGAAATTTCGATTTTACAATATCTCTTTTGCGTTATGTCTAGTTTGATACATTATCGAACACATTTTTAATATGCTTTTTTCTGATTATACATGCTTCTGCATATCATCTTATTTTGCGTTAATAATCGTTAATCAGTTTCATTAATGAGTGATATATGCGCGTAACTAAGGCTTTATTTGGGAGTTTGCAAAAACATGAGTTTTAATCTGTCAAACGATGCTTAGGTACCGGACAATTTTCGAAAAAAGATTAAGAACGTGGCTAACATACACATTTTCGTATGTTACGTATAATAGTTTCCAAAAAAGTTAATTACTTTGCTTGTGCAGCAATAACTTTGTTTGTCTCCGTATCATGCACAGCCAAACAATGATGTACTTGATTTTATCGTAAAATTTTACATTTCATTATTGACCACTATATGACTTGCATTTAAATATTTTTTGAAATGTTTATAAAACAATAGAGAAACATGTCTAAAAACTATCTCGTTCAATATCTTTTATAACTTAGAACCACAGTTTCTCATGAGCTTTTCCATTATTAAAAAGTTATTTCTTTTAATTTTGATATATTCTTTTAATTTATATATTTTAGGAACTGCGATGCGTTGTACAAAGGTGTTTTTGAAATCCTTTTTCATTCGTTGAAAATGCTCTTTTGCTTATAACTAATTTTTTTTATAATCTAAGCCAATTTTCTTTTGTATTCAAGTATAGTTTCTGAACAAATCAGTAACAATAATGATGCATAAATAATTCGAAAATACGGGAAAATATAGTTTTGAATTTCAGTATAAAATTATTCATCTATTTTCCTCTATTTGGTACATCAAAATATAAATCAAAGTCGCTAAGTTTTAAGTAAGCAAAAAGGGAAAGCATCTAGTTATCTTCGAGAATAATATAACTCTTATGTCCAATAGAACACTGTATACTTTGGAATGGTTTACTTTCCGATACTAATGCATAAATATATTTTGTTCGGATACGGAGATATGAGGAGAATGAAGACGATAGTAACATTGAACCAGAAATGTATCTGCGTTTAAGTTTCGATTTTATAATATTGTTTCTTTAGGATTTAAACTAATGACATATTATCTAGGTTAGCTTAATGCTTTATCGAACATATTTTAAAATTGCTATTTACTATTTTTAACTATACAGTATTGCACATATTCTTCTAAATATCCCTTTTTTTCGAGTCAATAACTGTTATAGTTTATTTTGATATTGATTCTTAGATGCTCGTAACTAAAATGTTACGTAGGATTTTGCAAAAACATGTGTTTAAAACTTTCAAATTTTATTTTGGCAATCATCAACTGTTCGAAAAAACTAAAAGTTTGATAACGTCGATAACGCCGATAAAATGTAATAACTATTATTTTCATTTTCCATGTATTAAAACATTTAAATGAAAGCTAAATTTATGTCTATGTGAACGTAATTATATACATAAATCGTCTTATGGTGTGTTTATACGCTTATATAAAGTAGGAGTAACTCAAACCTGCATTTTGATCTTCTCAAATGGGTAATTTAGAAATTGCGTGTATTTTTATGTTAAAAATGTTCAATAATCGTTGGTATAACATCAACTTATCTCCAATGCTTGCTTTACCTTTAAGCATGAAGATAAGAAATGTATCTTGGTTTGGCCTTTGTTTTTGTTTTTTTTTTTTTTTTTTTAATGTACCCATGCTCAAGTCAGACATTGTCTAAGTAAAAAAAGTATTTTGGAATTATGTAGGGAATGTATACTTTGTCCATTAATATGTCAAAAATTTTGTAGTGTTACATTTCGTGGAGGGGTATGAATGTACCCCCTACGGACTCCGTGAAGAATAAAATTAATTTAAGTACAAAATTTCATGGCACTAATTTAAATTTCTGTGTATTTAGGAGTTATAAATTAACTTGTGTTAAGAGAATTTTTTGTGTAACATATTAAATTAATAAAATTTTATTTCAGGTTTTTTATTTTAACTTATTAAATTTAATAGAAAAATATTATTTAAGATTGTGTGAAATTTCGTTGAGCTTACACATACGTATTTCGCTTTAATAATATATGGCCATTTTAAGAAGGTTTTATAAAAAAAATTCAAAATAATAATGTACCAATGGTATTGTGTATAACATGCGATTTATTGTTAATCATTTGAAATTAATTTGTAACAGATATAGAAATTAAAAGAACTTATAGTATTATGAAAATAGAAAATGAACATACATAATGAACTTCTTGCAAATGATTTTAAATATGTAATTGAGAAACTAGCTTCACAGGAATTAATGCAAAAATATGTATTATATTAATTACGTCCATGTGTATTGATATGTAATTACAAGATTAAAAACAATAGTAAAACAGCAAAATATTAAAGACTTCTCTTAAAATATTCCCGATTCTTCTTTATTCATAAATATTCTTTAAATAAAAAAAGCTACAGTAAACATACTGCACACTACGAAAGAACGGATTTACCCTTATCACAATATTAAAATATTTATTTGCTTAAAATACGTTATAAAAACACATTAAAAGTCAATTAACAATCTATATTGACTAGTTTCAGTTCTTTCACTGAGTCGTCTTCAGAATTTATAACAGAAAATTACAAATACAATGCATATGAAAAATGGAATAAATCATCGAATATAAACAAGTAAACACATAACGCGCCCTACATTTTCACGATCGCACGTATTCACTCTATGTCGCGACTTCGTAAGTTGTCGAACCATTCAACCCATAAATTCGGGATACGAAAAGATAATGTATCGTTACAAACTCCTGAAACTCTTAAATTTCCTTTCATTCATTCAATTTAATGAATCCCAAATTTATGGGTTGAATGGTTGGACAACTTCCGGAGTCGCGACATAGAGGGAACACGTGCGATTACAAACATGTATCTCGCGTTATACAGTGTGTCCGGTCTCAACGGTGTCCAATGGCTAATTCCTAAACCGTTAGTCATAGACATAGAGTTCCAATTACAAAAATGTTTTAAATCAGATAAAGAAATATTTTAGAAGCGATTTGGGTCAATACAAACATTTCTTAAAAAATTACGAAATTTAAATTTTTATACGGTCCCCCGGTTTTATAAGTTATATTTAGTAAAATTTTCCTATTACACTGACAAGTAAGACAAAAAAAAAGTCCCATTCATATAACACTAAAATTGAGCGAGTTATAAAACTTTAAAAATGCATGACTTATGCCACTTTTCTGCTCTGAAAGCAAATGAGTTCGGCTTGGCTTTGAGGGGTCATATATCAAGTGCTTAAAGTATTCGAAGATCTTATTTCATGTGTATCTGCGCTTTGAAAAAAATCGTAAAAGTATTACGATTAAGTTAACATTTATTAAGTTTGAGATTGGCTAAAATAACATATGTTTTATTTTGTCAGGATTTGAGACTGTTTCTTTTATGCTTTCTTTTTATGTCACTTCAACCATCGTATTGTATGCTTTTCCAGTTCAAAATTTGTACTCGAACTTTAACTGACATTTAAATACCAGATCGAGAATATATTTTACATACTGGTGCAAATCCAATAACAATCTAATATTATTATGATTTTCGGTGGTTACCATTTATACTTATTTACAGGATAACACAAAGAATTTCGGATACATTACAGTCAAGAAGTTTAAGAAAAAATTTTAGATTAGATAATACAAGACTGCGATTGTTGGTTTTTTTAAACTTTTATGAGATTTTTAGCACTGAATCCGAAAATTACTTTAATTTTTAACCATCATGTCAGGATATTTCGCAAATCATAAATTGTAACAGTTAAAGAATAACAAGATTTCTGTATATTGTATTGAGTTATCCGGATGGCTGTTAGAGTTGATAATGATTTGAACAATATTAAAAGAGCGAATTAGTCCATATTCCAGAGAGAGACCAGTAGAATACTGTAAATATCCTTTATTGACTATTGGTCACCAGGTTCGGAGTATTAATCGCAAGACGAGCCCTCGGCAGGAGCCGAACGTTGGAGAGAAAGTGTAGTTTTTACATTTTTTATACTCACCGAAAAAAAGACCAGAAGGAAGTGATACAATTACATTTTCTCGAAATGCTCGAGTATTGGCAGGAGTACATACACAATTTCGCCAAATACATATGCTATATGGCGAGATTACAGAGAGGAAGACATTTGGTCAAAGTACGATAATTGAAATTGAATGGGGGATGTAAAAGAGTAATAAGAAATATTTAACGCCAAATGATTACGTAGGCATTATAGCACATAAACCGCAAAAGAACATTCTATAGTGGTTTGCCACAGTTCTCATGGGATTGAATTGGCGGAAAGCGCATGTTAATAAACTAAAACAAAATAAAGACAGGGTTAATAACTGATATGACTAATATATCTTACATCTGGGCCAATGGTTAAAATTGTAGAAGTAATATGTCTGACTAACGTCTGCATATAATCAAACTAAGGCAGAAGGATGTAAATTAGAATCCAGTTGTTAGGCGTGAAAAGGAAATTATTTCTTTTCTTTTAACTGCAGTGCGCTGCGGTTAAAATATTACAGATACAGAAAAATAATTGCTTAATTTATGAAGGGAAAAGATTGCTAAAAAAAAGATTGAATCCAAATGCAGACAGATAATGTAATTTTAAAGGGGAGAAAGGAGAAAATTATTAATAAGTGAAGGTAGGCGCCTTCACAATCACGTTACAATTTTTTTGCAAATCGTAAATGTGTAAGTTAAAATATAGCGAAACTCTCTTACTATAAAACATATGTAAAACTTTTTTGTTTTATTTTATTTTATTTTATTTTATTTTATTTTATTCAATAATTTATTCGATATTTTTGCTTATCCTGGGATTCTTACAGCTAAATAGCTGAGTGGTCCGATGAGATGAGGGAGGAGACTCAATTTTAACTTTTAACTTTTTAACTTTAAAATTTGCGAAAAAGCCTGATGTGATGGTTAAAAATGAAGGCCAATCTCAGATTCAGCGGTACAGGATACAAAAGAATAAATTATCAAAAGCTAAAAAACATGACATAACCCAACTTTTGCAGGCTAGTGCAATCTAATAATATTTTAAAATACGTATCATTTTGTAAAGAATTGAGGCTGTTAATTTAGTATCATTTTATTTAAAGAAAATTCTGTTTTTTCTTTCTTCTTAAATGTTTATTACAAATTATATATTTTGAATTAATATTTCAGAAAAATTAAAGATTTTAAATTTATATTGCAATGTTAATTTTACTATGGACCATTTTTAATATATCTGACGAAATTATATTTCGACTAAATTTGTGAATGACCCCCAATTTGCAGCAAAAAATAGGCTCCAACTTTAAACAGCTATTACTCGGTCAATATTAATCATAGAATAACGGGACTTTTTGTGTATTACTTGTTAGTGTAAAAGGAAAATTTTACTAAATATTACTTATAGGACCGGGGGATCGTATAAAAATTTAAATTTCGTATTTTTTTTAAAGAAATGTTTTTATTGACCCATATCGCTTTTAAAATATTTCTTTACCTGATTTAAAACATTTTTGTAATTGGAACTATATCTCTATGACTAACGGTTTAGGAATTAGCCATTGGACACCGTTCAGACCGGAGACCCTGTATATTTACTTGTTCATATTCGATGATTTTTTCCATTTTTCATAAACATTGTATTTGTAATTTTCTGTTATACATTCTGATGACGACTTAGTGAAATAGCGGAAACTATTCAATATAGATTTTTAATTTACTTTTAATGTGTTTTTATAACGTCTTTTAAGCAAATAAATATTTTAATATTGTGATATGGTTATTAGTGGACGTAATTTAGGCTTATATACTGGTACTTATTTACGTTTGGATTTTCTCTATTCAATTATAAAGTTGCTTCAAATTAATTCTACGTAATTTAGAAAACATTACAATAAGTTTTTAAAAATCGTTTGTGTTTGTTAAAATACGTAGAAAATAAATTATTAAACCAAGTATTAAAGTCTAACAAGGGCACCACCAAACATGGTGCTCACATATTTTGATGATTTTAACGTATGTTATAGGGATCATATCCCTAATTATTCTGCTAAAACCTTTTATTCAAATGGGCCTTAGTTTTCGAGAATGTGGGGTTCAAAGTTCAATATGCAAGTTTCTACCAGTTATATAAATTTTTAATGTCCTGTAAATATATTTATCTGTAAAGTTCGAACTCAACATCATTTTTTTTTATTTGCAAAGGTAAAAAGTGAGAGATTAAATTTAAAACATTTTCTTCGTTCTAACAATTATAAATATTGTTGACTTCATTCTTAAAAAATGAACTGGAAATGCCAGATATAATTTGTCATATAAATAAAAAATATTTTTCATAAAATCGTCTGCTGTGTTTTCGTGATAATAGCAGAACAGTTTTCTTTTTATTGATCTCGTTCAGCTATTTAATGGCATTAAGAAATTAAAGTACTTAAAGGATATATATTATGTTAGTAAGTACCTTCCAATATTGTTAAAAAATGTCATGCAAAGAAGTTGTTTTTATTGTGATTTTTAATGGAATTTTATGTTTTGAATATTATTATGATATGTATCATACAGTTAATTGCATATTTACTAAATTAATAATGGCGATGTCGGTAATGATAAACATTTTTGTATGTCATTAATTAATATATTACATTCATTATATTTAGAACAAATGAAATATTAAAATTATATATCATTTTGTCAAAATTTCCTAGTCAATTATATATATATATATATATATATAATGTAAGAAAAAAAATTATGCGTTATTTCAGAACTGTGATAAATAAAAAAATATATACATAAACTAGAAATTTATACACAGAACATACATAGATTTATATGTAACAATTTAAATTTAATTGCTTAATAATAAAATTATAAGTTTTAAGTGAATCTTTTAAATTTGTTTGCAACAATTTTTAATTTTTATTTAAAATACCTTGAATTCTTATCTAGGAAATGTAATGAAATTAATAGAAATGTGTAAATCTATGCAGAAAAAATAAATAAATACATGCACGTACTGAAATAAGTACACAAATAATATTAATCAAAAAAATCTGATTTAAATAAAAAAAATCCGATTTAAATTTTAAAAATCCAATTTTTTTCTTTAAATCGTGATTTTTACCAACCCTGATTTTATTTCACTTCAGCTTTGGGTCTGGTTCGGATAGATTTCAGCTTGACGTGTGTCGGGTTCGGATTAATAAAATTATTTTTATCGGTTTCGGGTAATCCTAACCGAGCAGAATTTTATACTTTTTACCCTCAAATGTTACACGCAACATCATTTTCGAGCACAATGCAATATTCAAGTATTTTGAGACTTATACCCCCATTAGAAGCAAGCTGTTTGTACACAACCAGCTCTTTACGCGGGCGAAAAATATTGCGAAAAAAATTAAACAAGAGTGTTACTGACAACAATAGATTTGCAAAAAATGGAGCCACAAACATCGGTTCCAACTAAAAAATAAAATTTTGAGCACAATGCAATATTTAAATATTTTGTTTGGACACAACTCGCTCTTTGCATGGGGGAAAACTTTTCCAAAAAAAATCAAACAAGAGTGATACTGACAACAATAGATTTTCAAAAAATGGAGTCACATACATCAGTTACAATTATAAAATTAAACTTGTGCCAATCCACGATTGCATAAAACAGCAACAATACAGATATAACTAGTTGAGATTTACAACAATGATTAAATCCAGAAAACTGAACAATAAATATTTGCTATAATTCCTTTGTCTTTCTGAGTCTCTTGTCTTTTTATTGTTGTTAAATTCACAAATAAACAATTAAACTTACTTGCACATAAAGTTTAACAATGCTTTCAAAAAATAACTATTGTAATTTTAATCCGGACAACAATGAACTATTTAATAATTATTTCAACTTTAATATCATTGATAATTGCAAGCGATTAACCTTGTGTGATTTATCAAAGTGATTAAAGTATTTGAGAGTTATAAGTTGATTTATATTTCAGGTAATTTTGATGTAAAAAAAGTTTTTTAAAGCCTTATATTGATATTGGTAAAAAAAAAATCATTTTAATTATTTTTATTGATAAAAAATATCTTAATAAAAGTTACTATTTCACAGTTAAAAGGAAGTATTTCCATCTTTCTTTCATATTCGTTTATTAAAAGAATATAAACATCATTTGACTATTTCAAAGATTAGGGTTAAGATGAAAGTTAATAAAGTTTCTAACAAGGAGCCTGTTGTCCACTACAATAGAGACACCATTCAAAAAAAGTCCATCAAAATTCTATCAAAGAGTGGATATACATTTATTGATGAAATCGGACGAGGATCTTTTGGTGATGTTTTGGCTGTCAAGTCGAAAAGAAACAAACAAATATCAGCTGCCAAAGTGATACATCCGGATCTCACTTCACCGTGTGAATTATCATTATGGCCTCAACTCAATCACAAGAACATTGTTCCTGTCTTAAATATCATTCGACGAAAAAAATGTAGATATATTTTTGATGCCACATCATCCTAATTGCCTGATAAATATTCTTCATGAGTGGCACGTTGGAGCAGACCGTTACAAAGCAGAATTTTTTAAGCTTACTGTGGGATGGTTGAAAGATATGTTTACGGGTCTTAATTACTTACATAGTTCCGGAGTACCTCATTTAGATCTAAAGATAGACAACTTGTTGATTACGTCAGAGAATATGGCAGTAATCTGGGATTTCAGCGCTCTGGATAAATTGGATAAACCAACAAACAAATATGTACTTCCTCAGTATTACTATCCACCTGAGGCATGGCCAGAAAAAGTAAATGGGGAACGTCCTTTTGTGAATGGAGCTGCATTTGATGTTTGGTCAGCAGGCATGGTTGTTTTTTATATTTTCTCAAATCGTTGGATGGAAAGACATTTGTGGGGGAAAACTAAATGGATGGATGAGATATACCCACTTTTGCACAAGTGCTTGCAGATGCCTTTTTTCAAATCACTAATGAAAGAGGCCCACCGTTGTGTAAAGTTGACTAATAAAGATCATTTTCAAGCCCTGAATCTCTTACAAGGCATACTTCGATATAGACCAGAAGATAGACCAAACGTTCACCGAGTTCTAGAGCATTCATTGCTAACTGAGAAGAATGACAATAGTAAAGTTTTACAACCTGATAAGATCTGGGTTAAAAAACAAACTGAAATATACGATGACATGCAGGGCATGTTAAACGCCGAATTTAGTCTTCGACTTAAAAATCAAGTGAAAAATATTATCGGAAAAGCTCGAGATGTTGTGAAAGAAACATTGAAGGATCCAAAATATATCGACAACGACAAATCCTTGGCTCCGAATTCATTTGATGTTTCAGATTTAAAACCAAAGGCTGACACAGAAGAATTTCCATCACAGAATATAGATTCTTCACTGAGTGACAAACCTAAAAAGGTCCACAAGAAGAACAAGTTGTTTAAATTCTTCGACAGATGTCGTTCCATTTTCTCTCTCCATCAAAATAAGACTGTGACATTACAGCAATAATCGGCATGTCAGATATGAATTTATCGTTCTTATATTCACATGTATTTTAGGAAATCTTTCATTATGCAGAAATTGAATTGTTATTTAAGCATCTATTCAACAAATAAATTCAAAATTTTGTACGATTGAAATTTTGTCATTTCTAAGATAAATAGAAAACGACTTTTCTAAAATATAGACGTGCCTTATAAAAACCATCTTAATGATAATTATTTTAGGTTGGTGTTTACCTGTCTTGATACATCCTTCATTTTAACATTGTATTCATACGAGCTACGCTCGTAGGGGGCAGAGCCCCCTAGTCGTTTAAAAAAAAAGAAAGAGGTGAAAGCCATTTATTTTAAATGTTTAAGTTTTATATGAAAGTTTTCTATTAAATAAAATGATAATGAAATACAAATTGAATTATGGATAAAAGTAACATGATACATTTCTTAGCATACATTTAAGGGAGGCCAATATTCTTGCCAAATTAGTTTAAAATTGTAACCTTTTCTAAAATCTGAAAAAAAAAATCTGTTATGATTAAAATTTGAGTTGCCATCATTAGAAAAAAGTATTTAAAATTAGAAAAAAAAATAATATTTTGAAAACTAATTCGAATTTTAAAATTCTAATACCAGTTTTGAGATCTGCGGATCAATACTAATTTTTGGTGTTAATTTCATCGCCTTTTTTTAGGAGATATCACCGCGAAACATAATCAGTTGTTTAATCAGTCGATTCAAAGAATCGTTATATTTCAGTCGTTTCATATATTCGTTTCATAAATTCGTTTCATTAGGATTTTATATATATAGGGTAGATGTAAACAATAATAGTAAGTTTTAAAAGTATGAGATAGCTATATAAATATTCGTTTAATTTTCGTTAAAAGAAATATTATTTTTAAATTTTGTAGAGAAAATATAAATTTTGATAAAAAAAGTCGAAAATGTAAATGTAATTTGTTAAGGAAATATCAAAAATTTCAAAGCTGGGGATTTTTAAATACAGTATAAAATTTGTAACATGTCAAAAATATAATATTAAATAAAAAAAAAAGTAAAAATGGTACAAGTTGAGTTCGAACCCGCCATCTACGTTATAGCGTACTCATACTTTACCTCGACGAGATCCAGCCCACATTTAGAAATGCAAATTACTCAGTATTTCAAACGTATGTTGAACTTTGACTTCCAAATTCTCGAAAATTAGGTCCCATTTGAATAACACCTTTCATTAGAATAATTTGGGGTATAATCCCCATATCATACTTTAATATCATCAAAATCTGTGAGCACCATGATTAGTGGTGCATTTGTAAGTACAAAGAACTAGTTAGTTAATAGTATAAAAAAAGTTTCTGTATAATCGACTTTTAAATATAATGAAACTATTTATTACATTTATTTCCAATTGGTTCATAAATGTATTTTTCTTTAATAAATTAATCATGATATTTCAGAAAATTTTAAATTCACAGAGATCTTTAAAATATTTTTGATCTGATATTACTTCTAGAAAATATAATAAATGCTTCATAACTTATAAATAAATTACCTGAAAATAAATAGAAAAGGCTTTGTTCTTATTTGTTTTTAATGTAATTTCTTCTTATTTATGCAACTTTTTGTAAAGATTTGAACAAAATTGTCAGAAATAAATTCCTGCATGAGATCCGTGAGGAACGGGCCCTAACAAAATATTTTTTGCCGTTTCGTAGTCCGCCTCCAAATAATAATAATAATAATTATTATAAAACGAAGTTCACAGATTCAAAAAAGAAGCGCTTTTTAAATTAACCCAATTAAGCGCTTCTTAACCCAATCCGGAAATGAAAAAAATGACATCATTTTGAAATTCAATTAAGACAGTCATTTCTATAACATATTTTTTTTTATTCTGATGTTTTTAAAATATTTTAAAAGTGAATGCATTAATTTTGTCTAAAAAAATCTGAGTTCAATTTATTCAGACTAATATGAAATATATGTTAAAAAATTTCATGAAAAAATACCTAGAAGTTTTTGAGATATCCTGCGCATTATGCCCAAAAATGTCATTTTGGTGAAAAATGACTTCAAACTTTAGGAAACGCCGCTTCAGCTATTGACGGGCCTAAATCTAATTCTAAATCCTATTCTAAAAGCCATAAATTCTGTTCTAATGGGAGTTTCAAGGAAACAGTTATATCAAAATGTTCAGAAAAAATACGAGTTTAACATACAAAAAAATTTAAATTTCTAATATTTTGAAGCTTTAAGTGTCCTGAGACCACTTAATTAGAATGAATCACATATATACTATGATATTCACGACTAGTTTGCATTGAGTGGATCTCTCAATACGTCTCGAGTGACGTTAAAAATTAATTAAAAACATATCTTGAAAAACGTGGCACGGACCAGGGCGACGTTGCAACTTTTCGACCTCCTTTAGAAACGCCCTTAACACAATGCCAAATTTAAACTTTGAACAAAGGCTTTATTTTAGCTGCACTGTAGGAAGAAAGGTTATTACTACGCTGAATTTAGTTTTATGAAATGCCAAACGAAGTTTAAATATGCACTACTTTTACGGCCAGTACCGACATGATAAACCGATTAGGATAATATTAAAAAATGAGTTATATAGAATAGCTATATTTGATATTATTTAGGTTCCATACCTCTTTAACCTTTCATGGTATATCAATTTACATTTTTCTAGTATATACCGTTATACCCAACCCTACGTTGTATAGTCTTTTACAAAGTCTTAGTATTCTTTTAGCAACGTTTTATTTTAATAATAAAATTACAAATTTATGTATTTATTTTACAGAACCTTCTGTACGCGAGTAATACTTGCACTTGACTTTTTATTTAAATTAGAGTTATTTTTAATCTAATTTTATTCCACCCTCGTAAACTTTTTCTTAGAGTTCTAATTGTAGCAAACAGTTAAAAGATGTATATGATACGTTAAAGCCATGGGTATTTGTTTCTTGTTATTTAGATTAGTTTAACAGAGAGGGCACATTTTTTTCTCCGACAGAGGCGACAATTATTGATTATATTAAATCTATTATTGGAACAGATTTAAAAATGTAATAATAAATTAAATTTATCTCGTAGGAAACATCATTAAAATTTAAGTTGTACTGTTAGTGTCCAAAACCACTTGTCGATTATTGCTTGATAAATATCAATTGTTAGATATCTGCATTACTAATAATTTAAAGCATGATTAAAAAGACACATGCACGAACATATGCATAGAATGCATTATATGATATCATATATAAAAAAGTTTAAGAATTTTATTTAACAAAGTAAAGTATTTTTAAAATATACATTACTTGAAATATAAAATAACTCTTATTTTTATGTTTGCAAATAAAATGTGAAGACACTGGTTCACTTTGTGTCAGCTACTGGTTTTTCAAAATAGTGTTCGTGCCAGTTACTGAGTTACTGATATTATTGATCATTTTTTGTGAAAAAAAATACCTTTTAATGATACAATGTATACAGTTTTAAAATTTTCTCAGCAATAATTTTTTAATGTAACCCTCCTATCCTTTCAAAGAGAAATACAAGTATAAAAAGGGATTTAAAATATTGTAATATGGATTGGAATAAGAAAGAATCCTTACTGTGTTACCCTATTCTTATAATTGAAATGCAGAATCTTGGGTTTTTAAACTATTTGGCCGCACAATTTCGAAATTCTACTTGCGCATTTAACAAATTTCTTTACTCTCAACGCTTAATGTATAAAAAGAAGTTTAAAAACAAAAATCTGAATAAAGTACCTTAAATAAAGATATATATATATATATATATATATATATTATACAGACAGACATACAGTAAATAAAATAACCCCAACTGGAGTGAAAAACTCAGGCCGGAGTAGCTCAGGGGTTAGAGCAGCAGTCTTGTATACTGTGGTCCCGGGTTCGATTCCTGGCTCTGGCTAATTTTTCACTCCAGTTGGGTTTATTGTATGTATGTTTGTATAATATTTATATATCCCTGTAACTGTTGAATGCAGATGTTATTTATGTGTGTTTTAATATATACTGTAGTATGTGTGTTTTATTATAATTATCGTAGATCGATGTAACAGTAAAATCTATTCATCGTTGTCCGGTCATCCAAGGCTCTCATATAGATGTCTGGTGACTTCCCCAACATGATTTATTAGTGAGAAATTGCAGACCCAGGTATCGGCCGGAGTAGCTCTGTGGTTAGAGCAGCAGTCTTGTATACTGTGGCCCTGGGTTCGATTCATGGCTCTGGCTAATTTTTCACTCCAGTTCGGTTTATTGCCTTTATTGTATGTATGTCTGCATAATATTTATATGTGCTTTTAACTGTTGAATGCAGGCAATATTTATGTATGTATGTGTGTTTTAATATATATTGTAGTATGTGTGCTTTATTACACCTTAAATAAGCCTCCATAAGTTATGATGCGTAAAAGTTAAAATTTGCAGCTTAAAAAGATAAATTTTAGACTTTAAAAGAAGTTTTTATAGTCCTTTTTTTCAGCGTAATTTACTTTTTTTTTAACCCAAACGTAAATTTGTAATATATTTTATGAGCGCAGTAAAGACGAAATTAAGAAAGAACTCTCCTATTAATTCTTTTCACATTTCAATTTTTTTCTCGTTTCGATTTCTTTTATTTGGATATTATTATACATTTTACTATTTTTTATTTTATTTTATTTCATATTTTTTATTCTATTATATTATTATGCATTTTATTGATTATTATACATTTATGATTTTTATTGGGTTATCCGATCTTCAATGAACTCCCGATTACGCTAATAAATCAAATACATACAGGTATAATTAAATTACCAACTTCCTTGCTGCTTGACATTTTATCCTCTCAAACATTTTTTATCGAATTAGGGCATTTTATTTTTTTCCGCTCGATTGCTTTTTTCATCCTAATATGTTGAAATCCGTGTTTGTAATGTAAACATGCATGTTTACACCTTTCTTTTTTATATAAAAATCAATGGGACAAAATACGACAACAATCCCATTCATTTTGCATCACCCTGTATTATGTTGTGGCCACCACAAAATTTTATTCTATACAAATAAAATGCACTGCAACCAAAATTAAATGACAATATATTCGGTCTTCAGATACAGCTAACGGGGAAATCATGAAAAACAGGAAATAACAGTGACACCTACTGGGCTATATGCACGTAAAGCTAATAAGGATCGATTTTTATAAAAGTTAAAAAAATTTTAGGAAATTCTGAGAATGAGTCATTTAGATATAGCTATTTCAGAAATCGTGAATATGCATCATATCATCGTTAAATGCAAGGTGATTGGCACCAAAACCTAATCAATGTCTGTTTATGTCATGGTCTAAGAGAATACGGAGTTTTGTGAAATACCGTGCATACATTCTTGAGATAGAGTTATTGCGGGAATCGTGAAAAATGCAATACAGCAGGACAACCTGTTGTATAACTTCCACCAAAACCTATTCTAACTGAATTCGGGGTTTCATTAAAATCCACGCTTTATTTCTTTAGATAGAGGGACCACAAAATAAATGTCACATACGAACAGGTTTAAAGACAGACAGACTCACGGACAGACATCAGTTTTTTTAAACAATCAAATCGTGCTCAGTAACCATCTAAAACACAAGTATCAATATATTACTGTACGATCTAAAAGTTAAAAAAATATTCTTAAATATTGACCCTCATTCATGTAATGTTATCTAAAACTCCCACCAAATAAATACGGCAGTTCATAAATCACCTAATTCTGTAAACATTCTCTAAGCTGAAATTTAAATTAAAATATCATAAGAGTATAAACAGAATATGTGGAACATACTTTTCTTAATTTGATTTAATGAAAAAATACACCCTTCAGTTAGCTTAAATACAGATTGAAAGTTTGACAGAAAAAAATTAATTTATTCTCAATTGCAGTAAAGATCATCACATTATTGTACGATTAAAAGTTTTGAAATATTCTTTAATATTTATGCCTATGTATTTAATGGTATCCCGTCAAAGAAATACGCCATCACGTCAGTCATAGAATTGTAAAAATATTTTTGTAAGATAACTTTTCTTTCTAAATCTATCGTTAAGAAAATTTCATACATTTAAAGTATCGCGTTTATAGCGTTTTAAAAAATTATCTTTTGGAAAACAAATGATGCTAAATCACAAAAGAGATTTTGAATACATTATTTTCTACTCGAATTTTAGATAAATTCGTCTTACTACTTCGTCGTCGTAACATCCTGATTGATGTTACACATGCAAATATTTGTATTTAAGAATATATGGCATGGTTGAAATAATCTTTTAAATTCTCCTCTAATACGCTTAACAGTTTATATGCTAATTCAATACAAAGAAAGTGTGAGTCATGGGTTCCCATTTAAACGTAATTCAACAAACAGTACGAACGAAAAAGCATGCGTAAAACATACATTGTATAGCACTTTCTAATAAATTGAGAATACTGTCACAAAACTTTAACTTTTGTTCATTCAATTCCTACTATTAGTTCACACTCTCCCTATATTTACTTATATATCTTGTTCAAATTTTCAATCGTTAGTAAAATACTTATTATCCATCCTATAAAGTTGAAATATTTTTTTTAACTTGTACTGGATGACAATTGATGTTAATACAGATTTTTCAAATATTAATTCATTAATTAAATTTTAATTAAATAATTTTAGTTTTATAGGGGAGACAAAATGACGACCATTGGTTATTGAACAGCACTTAATCTATCTTCATATCTATAAGAGGGGTTACTATAGAGAGACCCTGTTCTGTCGCCAAATACAACCAAGTTTTTCGCCAACTTGTCGATATATCACCCAATTTGACGACCAAAATGAGTCGCCAAAAGTGACGCCAACTTGGCGATATCTTTAATATTTTGCCAAATTCCCATAGACTTCCATTGTAAACCTAATTGCTTATAGAAAATCAACAAATTGAGATATTTTAATGCAACAAAAACTAATATTAGCTTAAGGGATTATATTAATTTTTTTTTTTGAAGACCTAAGTAGGAATTGACTTTAAAAACAAAATTTTTATATTACTTGTTTTAATGCTTAAGTAACCAAATTGGAAAATGAATAACAGATCTGAAAACCCAATTTCTGAATTTACCATTCATACTCGAAAAAACTACGAACACTTTTTTCTGCCCTGTATATGTCCTTTAGATATCTTCATATACTATACATAGTATGCTAAAATATAGTGCATTTAGCAAACGCATAGTACAGTTGAAAATTCTCCTACAACCATTTCCAATAACAGTTGGAAATCGTTGCTAATCGGATGCGTTTTGCAGCAGTTATCACGGAACAGACAATCATACGGAAATCAAAAACCTTTCGACTTACTGTGGAGACCCACAGTAAGCCAAATGACAATCAGGACTGTATTCCAGAACAACAATATTTAATTAATGTTATTCTCCCAATATTTCTGATTAAAAACTTACAATTCATTCCTAAATTCATATAGCTGAGCAATATTATGCAGCTTGATATGATGTGTAGTACACTTGAATGCACGGATTTGTGGCTATAATCATATTTATAAAGCCAGTTTCAATTACGATAAATTATGCATCATTTTAGAGATTATGTTTTTTTAAGAATCAGGTTGTTTTTCGTTTTAAAATTGCAACGCGTTGTATAACACATAGTGTTCAGATAGAAATAGGAACACAATTCCCCATTCAAAAACTGAAACAGAGTTTTGAATAAAATCAGTAACATGAAGTATTTCACATTTATTTATATTAATTTAGTACTTGTATTTGGATTAAAATGTAGCCGTAACTTACAAAATTTGTTGGTAACTTGGAGGACTTTGCATCCACGACGGATTTTACATGCACCAGACGCCAATGCCGTGCATAGCCACTCTCATACACTTAACATTAGCGAGGGAAAATTGAAATATCGTTGACCTTTGCCTTAAGAATCGCACTACCGCCCTAAATTGTCCCTGAAGTACTGTATAGCATATATCACGATCAACTGGGAAATTCGAGCGGAATCCAATTTTGTGGCACATTACTAAATAGGATTTTTTTTTTCGTATATGTGGTCAAAACCCCCAATTATTTATTTGGTTTGCTTCTGGACACATTATAAAAAGAATTGTGCTAACGAAAGTTATGATCGAGTGAGTACCAATTTCAGCTATAATAGCAATAGCTGTGATGCGTGATGTGGTTGGTACTAATTATTGTGATCGGAATATAGAGAATTTTGAAAGAGTACGTATTTTTTTACTATTTGCGTTTCGGAAGGCTCATTTGATAAAGGTGTGGTAAGCATTTCTGCTTGTGCTTATTTATTATTCCATTATGGTAATTTAGGCCGATGATCTACGACTTTTTCTGTCATTTTGTAACCGTTGAAGTGAATACTTGAATTATTATAACACAATCTAACTGATCGGTAAGTAAATGATACGAGTTGCATTTTTTGCAACTGTGAAAACGTGTAGAGCAAAAACGTGTCCGGGTCGGGAATTGAACAAAGAATTTCTCTCTTTAATTGCCAATGTTCTTCCAATTGAGCTATCTTGCCAGCATCCCAGCACACACAGTTCCCCATGCAAACTTTCAGTAATGACATCCAGTCTGTTATTCGAAACAACTCGGCCTAATAAACCGAAGGTACAGGAACTACAGTAAACTATGATTACGTAATTAAACCTTAATTTAAGTGTTATTGATTGACACTCTGTGATTGCTTTACAGGCAACTGACATCACACGTGTTACAGGCAAATGACATCACACGTGCTGTAACATAGAAAATGTTTCCAAGCATTTGATTTATTTTCGTATTGTTTGCATTGTTCTTTCAGGAGCTATGAATTATCTTTTAACCATAAAGGAATGTTTCACACACATGTTTAAGGAGTTTGAGAAAATTGTTGGAGAATCACAAAGGAGTCAAAAGTTGTAATTACTTTCATGAAAGGAGATATCGGGCGATTGACTGAACTTAAATTGAATATATCTCATAATATATTTTAATGTAACTCATACTTAAATATAAATGATTTCTCAAAAATCCATTTTTTACGATCACTTTAAAAAACTTACCTTTATGTATTATTATTATTAGTAGTAGTATTATTTTGAGAAAAAAATGACCGACTGCTTCTGAAGTGTGAAGTTGTTAGATCGGTTGTTCCAGAGATATGATCTTTTATATTATAGATAACGAACATATTTTGTAAAATCCTTTTTAGGTGTCGGTCAAACGTGTGAAAATCTCACAATTTAAATCAGATTAATGTTTTATCTGGAACAAGGTTACTGTTATTTGGGTAGTATTTTCAGTGTTAAATCTCTATAGTATATTAAATTGGAATTTGCATGCTCAATAAAGCAATAATAAATTAATTTATTTCATTGAAAAACTTTTATTTATATTTTTGTAAAAATATTTCCGGTTTAATTGTTTGAAAGACTTCAACTTAAACTATTCAACTTAATTTTTTCATAATTAATATATGTAGTACATGACAAAATAAGCATTGTCACAATTTATTGGAAAAAGATAAACTAAATTATTTCACTCAAAATTAGACAAAGCATAGGTATATTAAAATCAGCTAGCAATCGTTGAAAGAGATCAGACATTAATAACTTGATATGTATTATTTACGCAATATATATGCATACTTGCCAAATCTATTACTTTTAAAGGCAGAGCGAGGAAAATTTTCCGCTTAAATTATTTATCATGGGTCCTGTTTCTTATTTAATTTCGTTTCTTAATAAATATTTCAAGTTGAAAATATGATTATTTCATTTACAAAAAATGAAAGTATGACACTTACAAACACATCATTTGTGGCTAACATATCATACGGAAATATCGATGAAAAATATATTTTCTTTGCTGACTCAATTTCTTTAATATTTTTATTTTAAAAAGAATATAAAACAAACATAAATCACAATTGTCAATCACATTTCCCCTGAAGAAAATTAATTTCTTTTAAAACAATAATAAATCTTTACACATATTTATATTTCTAACAATTCAATAAAAATAAATTTTTAATGTTTCTTTTTATAGATTGTGATTTGCTTTTCTCTTTATTTCACCTTATTCTAGATAATGGTGGCCTTTCGATTTCTGATATTTTCTCTAGGCTTGGAAAACATACCCTTTTCGCTTCAGAATCAGCTAACGTGTGCTCTTTGCTTTTCTACAATATATGTAGCATCAAACAGTTAATTCTGGCTGTTTTTCTATATATTTCCGCTTTTAATAACATTTAAACAAAATATTTTGAAGAAAAAAACATGTAATTTAAAATTCAATAAACTTTTACATTTAACGTTAAATAAAGATTTACACTGTGTATTTTTCATTACATTGTTTCCGATTGGATTTCGAAAATTTTATTACACTTTTAAAGGAGATTTAAGCTAAAACTTCGGACACATAATAGATTTAGCAAACATTTTTATATTAAAAAATGCAATTGTGCGAACTAAATATTTCAATTTGCTTGGATTACTTTTTGCTTAAAAATACAGATTGCTAAAGTAGTTTTGTTCAGTTAGACGATTTATCGAAAAGATCATTGTAAAATTGTTTCATTGCCGCAATTCACGTGTTTCATTGTCGCACTTGACCGTTTGGTCAAGTGCAAGTATTACTCGCGCTCAGAGGGTTCTGTACAATAAATAGATGAATTATTAATTGTATTTTAAAAAATTCTTGCTAAAAGAATCATAAGACTTTTTAAAAAACTATATAACGTAGGGCTGGGTATAGCTATATATATTAGAAAAGTATAAATGTCTATACAATAAAATTTTAAAGAGATATGGAGCCTAAATACAAATATTGCTATTCAGTTTAACTTTTTTTTTTTTTATCTTATCCTAATCTGTTTTTTAATGAACTTAATACGGTACTGAAAATAAAAGTAGTGCCTATTTAACCTTCATTTGGCATTTCATAAAACTAATTTAGCGTAGTAATAATCTTTTCTTTTACAAGGTATCTAAAATAAAACTCTTGTTTAAAGTTTAAACTTGGCATTCTGCTAAGTGCGCTTCTAAAGGAAGTCGCAAAGATGCAACGCCGCTTTGGTTTGTGTTGCCTTTTTACAGATAGATTTTTAATTAACTTTTAAAGACATGGGAGGCGTATTGAAAACTAGTCGCGAATCCCATGGTATTTATGTGATTAATTGTAATTAAATTATTCTGTTTTTAACAATTTGACGTTTATTACTTTTGTACTGCAACCGAGCATTGCATTACATTAATATATCATTAGAAGTTGTTATCTAGGCTAAAAAATCCGATCATAAGTAGAATACACCGCTCATGTCATTATGTATGCCCAAACCGTCCGTGTCTTTAAGGGCTAATATCTCGGTTAATTACCGACGATTTGTTTCGAAAATCAGTATCAACAATGCTTTTACACTTTTGCTAAGATATTTACCTCCTGCGTTCCTCAACACCTTTCCTGGATGCCCGCAAATCGAAATTTGTGTGTAACGGAAAAATGCGCTTTTCTCAGAAACTATGTGATCTAGGGTAATCGCTGTAATTTTCCTGCAAGGTTTACCTTAACGTCTATTACCTCTAATTTGTTCATAATTTTAGTTTCAGTAGATTCAGAAATAGATGGGGAGGTGGACATATTTTTGCACTACATTTTTGACGAGATCTCAGAAAATAAAGTACGTAAAATTTAAAGAAATCTATTTTTGAGTTCAGCGTTACAAAAGATCTCCTACAATATCCCAAACAATATGCAAAAAAGAAAAAAGTTTTTTTTTTCAGGTAACTTAATCATCCCTCCTACATTTTCCCTAAAAATATTTGTGAATGTATAAAAATCTGTAAATATGTGGGTCAATAGCCTGTATTACTTCCCACGTTTTAATTATTAATTTGAACTTTCCACGTTCCATAGCTTACGAGTAAAATGGCTGTGACAGACAGACACAGAAGTGATCTTATAATAGTTCCGTTTTCACTTTTTAATTACAAAATCCAGAAAATATACACTTTTTCATATTTTTTCTAGATATAAGAAAGCCTTTTTCTATCTTTACTCTATAAAATAATGTCTATACATTAACGATTATATTTACAATAATAAGCAAAAATTTCTCTTAACAAATAAAAAAATATATGGGAATGAAGAAAAAATAGCAGCCATTTTTTAAAGCCATTTCTACTTTATGTATATGTCATTAAAAATAAACACATCTATATATATATAAAAGCCGTTCTCTGTGTGTATGTCCTTTATACAAATCTTCAATTTTTGACCGATTTGCACGAAACTTCATGTACACACGTTTTAGAACGTGGAAAAGATCACTGATCTAATATTTTTAATTCAAACGTTTCTTTCCTGTTGCCACACCCTAAAAATGACACAATAATGTGAAAAAAATAAGGATAATGCGTGTATTTTGTTTCTATTTGCCAATAAAAATTCAGATTTTCTTGCTATATTTATGCGTGTTTGATATTGACGTCATTCTAAACAGAAAATTTACATTTTTTTTGTATATAAAATAAAAACTTTAACTATAAGAGCGAGAAAATAACGTAGCACCTCAATTTGAATGTTTTTTTTAATTAAAACATCTATTTTAATACAAACAGTCAAATTTCATGAAAACAAATTAAGAAAAAGAAAAAAAAGGCTAGATATGACGTCACATTCTATCAAATCTTTTCAACGCGTAATCAAACTCATTGTAAACATATGGCTCCTATATTTTGCTTACTACTTCGATTGTATACTACAGCCATATCTTATAGCTATACGTTATCGCTAAGTGTTGTATTGGTTTAGATTCAGTGCTAACATTTTCTGTGATTTATAGCAAAAAGAGAGCGGTTATTTACATTTTCAAAAAAATTCTTGACATATGTCTTGATTTAAAATTTATGGAAAATGACATCGTTTCATCTAATCATTGTAGATTTAATTTAAATAAAATTTCAAATTTTCCAAATAAAATTTTAGTAACTACTCCCTCATTTGGATGCGTTTTTTTTTTTTTTTTTTTTTGCATTTTTTTTTTTTTTTTTTGCATTTTTCCCCGTATTGTGGAAGATATTGTATACTTCTGTTACACGCGCCAAAGAAAACATGTATTTTAATTTTAAAAGTTAAAAAAATGACCACAATGTGTCAAAATAACATTCTTTTCCTGAATTTAAATTTCGCCAGTTCCAAAATTAAAACTAAAAATGTGAGTTTTTTCATAAACTTCAAGCTAAGGATGTTCATAAAGTTAAGACAGTTCTCAAATCCAAAGGAGCTATTTTCTGACATATTTTTTAATTAATTTTTGTTCAGAAACGCATGAAATTGACAGCAGTTCTCATTTAGAAACTATGTAATCTAAAGATAGCTTCCATATGTTGGTAAAAGTATAAAATATTTCAGTTGGTGTTTTGAACTGAATTTTTGACGCAACAGTACAATAAAGGATAAAAACCGGCCGTCACGCAACCACAATTGCTCATAACTCGATAAATAATTTATTTATGAAAAAAGGGGAAACTCATTTCAATTCCAAATCGATTTAATAGTCAGGGCTGCACATTTTAAGCCTTTACGTTTAATGAGTCAGAAAATGTGTCAGAAAGTTTCGCGTTGTTGAGCAGGGAACTGGAGAAGCACCTTAAGCATTGTTGCAGGTTAGTATTTTGTAATCAATTTGCATGCCAGATAGTCGCTTAAAATATAAGTCATTCTATATTGTTTTAAACAAAGGTGCATGCCATAATAGGTGCCAGGCACACTCATTAAAATAAGAATATCCTAGCGGGCAGCCCCATTACTGAATATAAACCCGTCAATATACTTAGAGATAAAAATTGTTCTGCATTTTTCATTCAGCTAAGAAGACTTCCTTCATAATTGGGTTCATATGATTACATAATTTTCCCTTCAATTGTATGACTAAGCAACGGAAAACAATATGTTACTTAATAAAATCATCCCTAAAAAACTAATAGTGCAAGTCGCACGGAAATCCGTTCTGAAGAATTCAAGTTATATGCACCCGGAACGAAATTCCCATTTGAATTTTATATACTTATCAGGTTATTTTGAGTAGTTTTATTTGATATCTGTTAAATTCGGGTTTTATTTTATTTTATTTTTGGCGTTTTAATTTCGTTTGCCAATTTAGTTATTGAATATTATGCGAAAGCAAACAAATTATGAATTATTTACAATGTTTTTAAACAATTGAGTTAATCTTTTGTATTTATTTGCAAGCATATTTAAAAAATATGCATGCTTAATAATTCTTTTAAAACCCATAAAAGATTCGTAAATTGATATAAAGATTACAAACAAATCTTACTGAAAGTACTTTTGTTTTCTATTGTACGTTGGAACAATCGAATGTACAATGTTTAGACGTTAAACTGTAGTAAATGGGAAATTTGTTGTTTTAAGTTGTTGCGACCGAAAATATGATATCAGCGTTACTCATAGACATGTCTTTTCTTTATACTATTGCATTAAGTGCAAACAGGTTCATCTTTCGTAATCGGGTTGCACTCAACTTAAAAATATCCATGCTTAAAAATTACTTTAAAATCCATTAAAATTAGAAAACTGAGGTACAATTTTCAAACAAATTTCATTTGAGAGACCTCTTTTCTATTCGACATTGTAAAAAAAATGAAACTGTGTGAAGTTTAAAAGTAAGAAAAATTGCAGTAAAGGCACATTTTATGGGTTAATATTTATGGGCACAATTTATGGGCACTGACATAGTGTTTTTACTTTATAATGTAGATAATACCATACAAACGAGAATTTCACTAAGTGCTGCGCGATTTGGAGGAATTTTTTTTTTTGTTCGTATTCTCAGGAAAATCACATATTTTTCTCTTACACCCGCCAAAGAAAACATGCATTCTGTTATTAAAGCTCAGGGATTTTACTATGGTTGCAAGACAATAACGCCATGTTTTTTGATTGTCTTTATAACGATTTGTGGATGGGAATGCACAAATTTCAGTTATTGTGATTGACGTATTATTTCGTTTTAATTTATTTTACCTGGAATGCTTCTTATAATTGACACGGGCGAAGCCGGGTAGTTCTGCTAGTTATGATATAAACAAATAAAGTTGGAAAAATCATAAAAGTTAACGACAGATGAAAATGGCAGAGATTATAAGAATAGAAGGAATTGTCCGATATGAAAACTAAAATCGCAAGAATAATTATAGAAGATGAGTTATTTCTTTAAATATCTAATCAAAATCTTTTTTAACTTTTATTCAAGAACTGGCTGAATAAGAATTCATTTTTTATTCAGTCTTTCATTTTTCATTCCCTCATAAGATTTGAATGTGACAAATTTCATTATTTAAAGTGCATAGAAAAATATTAAACGGATCCATTTTTTTTCTGAAATAGTTTTATATCATTGAAAGGACACGTGAAATTGAAATGGATATAAAAGAAAGAAACGAATTAGAATTTAGATAGTGAAGAATTAATTAAATTTGATTTTTAACTACAATTTCGATTTAAAAGCATGCATTGCATTTTATCCGTGTACCGCTGCGAAAAATATGCAGATTAAGAGGACCAGAAAGATTTGCAATAACATAAAACTAACTAAAGTTTGGTCGTGCATTAGAAGACCTCTGATTAAGAAACCGAATATAAGGAAATTTGAATTCACTTGATAAAAGTGATAAACAATGGCATATACTTTTTTAATTATTTTAAATGCTATCATGTGATCGGTAAATAATTCAAATGAGTAATAATTTTTCCATCCTAGCAAAAATATGTGTAGACTGGGACTCGAATCCTTGGCTTTAAATGTCAATGTTCTTCCACTTGAGCTATCTGGACGACACCTCAACCAACACAATTATTTACCAATCAGATTATAGCATCTAAAATAATTACCCTCCGAGCGTCTTGCAAAAGGGTAAAATTGTAATGTTGTTTTCTTTGCATTTTGTTTTAAATTCTAATGATTCTTTCAACATTATAAAAAAAACTCAATTACAAATATGAATGTAATCCTTGAAAGTATTAATCATTCTTCAATGTATTTAAAATTCATTAAATCTATAGAATTATATTATTTTAAATATTGCTTGTATTGCTGTGAAACCTGGAGCTTAGTGAACGGAATATTACGCCCCAAACACTTAGAGGGTTAAAAATTGTAGTGACTCATCCATAGTTTGATCGAGTTCGTTTACTTTCGGTTTTTTCTGCTGTGATGTTTCGAAAAACAGTCCATATAGCATGAATAAGTGGTTGTTCTGAGCGAATAGTGTGTTGGTTGGTTGTCGTTTAGGTATACCAAATGGAAGAGCATTGGGAATTAAAGCTATGGGTTCTGGGTTCGAGTCTCAGCCTCGTTAAAATTCTGCTCATATGTCAAAATTACTATTCGTTACAAAAGTATATATTTCAAATCGATTGAAAATACTAGTGAGAAACTTTGTGCGACATCTCTGAACCTGTAGTCAGCGTTTCAACGAATAGAAAAGAAATCGTATATACTTGTGGCCTGCAACTTAGTGTAAAGTAGGACGTACAACGCGATACCTCCGGGCGTCATGGCGCCTTTTGGAGGGTTTTCTTGGCGCAATTTTGAATGTTTTATGTCCGTAGCTTTCTTTTAAAAAAAAGTACATTGTGAAATATAGCTTGAATTTAAAACTTTAATGTTTACATGCCACCACCACTATAATGAGTAGTTGCACGTTTTGAATAACATGAATAATGGCGTCCTGCGATATCTGTTAACAGATGAAGTGCGCCTCTGTGTATTGACAGTTTGGACAGACGTACTCTAAAGTAGCATATTGATAATGCATACAAGAATTAGTTTCGGTTTGCTGTTACATAGAGCCATAGAAGTTTAACCATAATTCGGAGTTATGAAGATGTTTTGGTGCATTTTTATTCTTTTATTTATTTTTTTTTTTTTACATTTTCAACAAATTGAAAATTTACTGAAAGTAACTATAACACAGACAATTCTAATCAGATTTATTTCGACTGATTTAATACAATGACAATTATCAGTTATGAAATATGGAGTCGAATTTAACAGTAGTTCTTAAAAAATAGGGATGTTAGATCTTATTCTAAGCATTATTAATACTAATATTCCAGCGTTAAATCCATCGACATAATTATAAATTTCAACTATCATAAAATGGGCATTAAAAAAAAAGAGTATCTGTAATTATTAAAGAAAATAATGTAATCAGTAGACCCAATCTTTAAGTTTATTTTTTTTATACATTTTCCATTTATTAATAATTAACTGCAATTTTAAAAATAAAACGTCCTGCTTTAAAGAAATTTGAGTATACGATGTAAAAACAAATTTCAAAAACCTTTCGTAAAATACCCAATTCATAGTTTTGTGTTTTGAATGTGCATAGGAAAAGGGATGCTGGCATCAGAAATAATATGTAGGATGCTACTTAATCTAAAAATATAAAGAAAAGTGAGAATGCGATTCCACATGTAGGCAAGAAACACTTTCCAATGATACCTCACATATCGCTGTACGCTACATATAAGTTAAATTCGGCATGCGATGTCACATCGGGGTAAAAAATTCTATCCATTGATACTACATTCGTCGTTGTACTCTACATATTAGTTGAGAAAAACGCATGTTGACAAAAAAAAAACAAGTAATATAAAAATTTTGTTTTTAAAGTCAATTCCTACTTAGGCCATCAAAGAAAAATTTAATATAATCCCTTAAGCAAATATTAGTTTTTGTTGCATTAAAATATCTCAATTCGTTGATTTTCTATAAGCAAGTAGGTTTACAATAGTACTCTATGGGAATTTGGCGAAATATTAGAGATATCGCCAAGTTGGCGACAAACTTGGCGGTATTTAGCGACAGAACAGGGTCCCCCACCCCTATGGTAACCCCTTATTGAAAATACTTTCATTGACCTTCAATAACCAATGGCCGCCATTTTGTTTCCCATGCAAAACTAAATTTAATTAATTAAAATTTAATTAATGAATTAATATTTGAAAAAACTGTATTAACATCAATTGTCATCCAGTACAAGTTTAAAAAAATTATTTCAACTTGATAGGATGAATAATGAGCATTTTATTAACGATTGAAAATTTGAACAAGATAAATATATAAATAAATAAATATAGGAAGAGTGTGAGCTAATAGTAGGAATTGAATAATATAATTGATACGAATAACTAATCTACTTTCTTAATTTTTAATAATAATAATAATAATAATGCTAAATATTAAGGAAAATTATGAATTGATAATACACTTTTTTTTTGTTTTTGCAAAGTAGATTAATTTTTCACCAAATTGAAAAATTATACATCCCATGTGTTGGACAGATCCAGGTCCATATACCGGCACCAACTTAACTACCCAAACATACACTGGGATTGGGGACAGGGTGAACCCCAATCTTGAAGGTGGGGAAAAAATAATTTGTAATAAAAGTAATTACCTTAGTAATTGCAGGTTAACTACTCCTCAATTACTGTACCTGAATTATTATAGTGGGTATTTAAAAACATTATAATTTATAAACAAACATTTGTGGTCGTAATAATTGAATAATGGTCCTGGCTATTCCTGATAATTAGACTAACCATAATTATCTTAAATTGAGGCTGGAGGAAACACATCTCCAAAACTGCCCCAAACTGCGTTGTGTAATTTTAGTGAAGAAATAGCGTATAGACCGCGCAGTTATATCCAAATAAAACCTATCGAAACTACGCATAAATAACATACTAAAGAAGTTCATAATCTGAAATAAAACTTACATTAAATTAAAACAATGGACTCGTGTTGTATTAAAAACATAGCCAAAATTTAACAATAAACAAAAAGTTTATTTACAGTTAATTTACATATTTACAAAAATAAAATAGAAATGTGTCACAAGACACCAGCGTTCCAAAGAACGAAATTGAATTAGTATTTGCATTAAGTTTATCTTTTAAATTATCATTACCAATATTAATTAATTGCTTGGATACCATAAATTGTACATCCCTAGTACAACGTAGATTATTAAAACAATAAGAATACAAAAATATTGAATAACACATACCTTCTGTAGTAGAGGCTTACTCGTAGTTTTAAATCACACTTATATCCGTGGCTCATTGAATGTTTTTTCACACTCTAGGAAAAGTTCACAAATTTATTTAAAACAGGTGATGAATCAAAGTCCACGAGCTGCCGTTCCTAGGGCCGTCCCTTAGCGGGAAAGCACGACCCGAATAACCCCTAATCATTGTTAGAAGCATCGTTGAAACACTTAGGACATCTGGGATTAACTATCCCTGTTGCGGAATAGAACTCATCTTTATTAAACACTCAACGTTGAGAATTGGAATTCATCTTTTAAAAACCAACAGCACCATTCTTTATTAAACCATCTTAGTTGAGAAAAACGAACGAATTTCTTATTAAACCCTCATAGTTGAGAATTCGAACTGATCTCTTTATTAAACTTCATAGTTGAGACAATTGAACTGATCTGCTGCAACTTCATTCTTCGCTTACGACATCACCTCGTCATAACAATATAGAGGATGGTCCTTTGCCCCCTTCGTCAAATGGTCGGCCAGTCTTGCCGACCCCCACTTCTTCCGTCTTCACGCAGACCTCTGATTTGGTATTACACTTTTTCGGGGTATACAGTACTCCGCCCCCTGAGCGCCAGCGATCGTGAGATGTGGAAACCCCGGGCCTTCTTCCTCGCCCGTGTGGTCCATCTTTTAAAACTTTTTTATTAGGGCCAATAAATAATCTTACATCCAGTCGTAAATACAGCTTGGTATTTTATGTCAACCTTTTGTTAAACTTGGAGACTTCGTGTCTATCTAAAAAGATCCCCTTTAAGGATAAGATCCAACTGTGCAGTCGTTCTCTTATTAAGGCTTTACAACATAGATACATATATGAGCATATTTATATCAAATAACAATAATAATAATCAAAATAAATACATGTAAGAACACACTCTATATATACATACACACTTTATAAAATAATAATAATAATAATCAAAATATATAAATAATAGTATTTTTTTATGGCATTAAAAAAATAACAACCTGCTGAAGTGGTATCAAGGGTGTTTACATCAGTTATATGATAACACTTCCAGCACCATGACTGATCTAATCCCATTCACAATTCCAATAAAAATTATTCGTCAGTAAATAATCGTTACTATTTCCAAAATTTTCTTTCAAATACTTTTTTTCTAGTCTTTTATAAAGTGCGAAATTATTCCAAATGAGCATATTTATGATTCTTCGTAGAGATTGTAATTATTGCAAAATAAATAACATGAAAATATTATCTGATTTTAATATAACATAAAAAAAATATTAACTGTATTCGAAGAGAGATAATCGAGAAAATATTTAGCAAAGGCTGTATTATTTTTATTTATATTATTTTGCTAATGGGTAGAATAATTCAATTAAAACAGAAAAAGTTCATTAAGGATATTTTCTTGACTCACCAACTTTTTTATTTCCATCTTCATAATGCGGGAAATTAGATTTAATTAATTACATTTTCATGTTTTCTAGCATTATGAACTTTTTTCCATGTTCTTTTTCTTTGTGTTTTCAAGTGTTTTAACACTAAAATTATGTTTTGTTACAGGGATATTTTTTTCAGGATTTCAAAATAAACCGTTATTATGGTTAAATAAAATGAATTATTATTAACAAAGTAAGAGTATTTATCTTGCAATATATTTCTTTAAAGTAATAAATATTTCGACAAACACATGCAATTCTTATAAAGAGTATTCCATACAAAACACAATTTACTAAGTTACTAAGAAGTTATTGATGTATTACTTTTTACTATAATTACAAAATACCCAAGTTATGTATAAAGCTATGTCTAAGTACGTCAGTAGAGTCAGATTGCATCATGCGCATTTATACTGTGTTATGGATAAGTTGATCTTAGCGATGGAATTAGAGACTTTCTTAGCCTGTTATTGGTTTTAAAAATCCGCAAATATTTATCTACAATATGCGAGCGATTGAATCCCTGTCATGAATGGAAGCAGAGTTATCGCGAAACATCGAAAAATCAAAAGGTGACATCATGAATTATTGTTGCTAAAATAGAGACCAGTTGGAAGCCGGGAAATGGATGTGGTCGGGTGTTCAGAATTATAGTTCTTAAAAATTAACTTTCTGTCATAAAGAAAACAAGGTAAAAATAAATTATTTTAAATAGAATCATAAGACGAAATGCAATATCCCCACCTTCATTCAATCAAAAAACAAACAATATGAACTTTAAAAAACTCACAGTATTAAATTAAAAAGCGAAACGGATAATAATAATGTACAGGTTGTCCAGCGGAAAAGACCCTGATTTCAAAATTAAATATCTCAAAAACAGAGATTAATAGAATTATGCGGTAAACGGTTTGTTTATTAGCTAAGCTATAAAAAATGTTATACGAAAGTTTCAAAATTTAGTTACAAAAACCATTAACAGATGGCGCTTTAACCGTAATGCCTAAAAATTGTGCTTCGAAGCCCAGAGCACTAGCGTCTCATTTCTAGATGGTTCCCTATGGAAGGACGAAAAGTGGGAAGTCCGCTTCTACGTTGGGGTGATGTGCAGAAGCGGAACCATATGTTGAAGGAATTGAGATTTGTTTAAATTTTGTTATAAGCTATTTCGGTCTGGATTCAGTATCTCTGTGATATGACATTTCTCTCCTAATTAGTAGATCGTGGAATCGAATTCCAAGCAGTGGAGGATTTGAAAAAATTGCAAATCTTTACTTTTTAATATTTATTTAAATTGTGAGAAAAGTTTGAATAAAAAAGTTTCTAGTCTTAAAATTTAGATAAACTAAAACAAACCCTTTTTTAAAATCATTGAGCATTTATAATAATGATTCATAAATCATTTTTTTAAATTGTAGAAAATAGTTTGAATGAAAAAATATAAAAATTCTATTTTTAAAAACTGAAATAAGTAAAGAAAATCATTTTAATTTTAGAAACTAATTTTCATTTTTTCATCATTGAGCACAGAAGTATGATGCAGCTTCTACCGATATGATCCAAAGTTTTGGAAAGGGGAGCAGCCTCCAAAATACTTTTGCTTCGACGTTTATGATATGATTTATCATCAGTTCCTTTTAAAAATAAAATAATATAATGCATAATTTCTGTCCCTAAAACTTTGTTTACAAAGAACAGAAATATATGCGTTGTTCTAAAACCAAAATATTATACCGTGTTTTAAAAATATAAATGAAAAGTGCAAAATTACATTTTTATTTATAATAATTCCGGCATAAACAATAATACCAAAATATTATTCCGTGATTTAAAAATATAAAAAATTAATAAAAAGTACAAAATCGTTGTTCTAAATGTGTGCATTTTGATTTAAATAATTAAATAGCATTAAAAATGGAATTTAATAAAGTATTTTAATAAGTTCTTATATAATGATTTCTAAACTTTTTATTGAAAATTCTATTTATAAGTTCTCTAAAATTAAAGCTGATGCAATAATTCGGTGATCAGATGTCTCCACTTCTGCACATCTCCCCAACGAAAAAGTGGACTTTCCCAGTTTTCGTTCTTCCATAGGGAACCATCTAGGAATGAGACGCTAGTGCTGTGGACTTCGAAGGACAATTTTTAGGCATTGCGGTTAAAGCGCCATCTGTTAACGATTTATGAAACTAAATTTTAAAACTTCTTTATAACATTTTTACAGTTTAGTTAGTAAATAAACCATTTACCGCATAATTCTATTAATCTTTGTTTTTGAGATATTTAATTTTGAAATCAGTGTCTTATTCGATGGACAACCTCTAGTTTAATAATTCCATTGTGAAGCTTTAAAGTAATTTTAAAACGAAACATAATTAATAATAAGCAAATATATTCATTATCCAGTTTACAGTGGATATACTGGTAAGTTGGATCAGAAGAGAGGTACAATAGTTTTATAGTTGTTCCGGAAATGTTTAGGCCAACCATTGGTTACGTCATTATCTTAAGTTTGAAATCACGAGTTTTAGAGATATAGAAACAGATGTATTTACTTTTTTAAATTAAAACATCTAAAATCTGCATCGTCTGTAGGTTTTAACGGTGCTTTTGAAATAAAACGTCAACTGACTAACCTTAGATTTTCTAAAACAAAAAATACACTGCCAAGATATTTCCTTCTAATTTTTCTTTGATTTTTACAATTAATAAATCAACAGAAAAAATAACATATTTAAAAAAAGTTTAAATTTTGTTATGAAATTTATGTTGAAAGATTAAAATTACTTAAGAGTAATTTATTTAAATTCAAATTTTACTACGAATTGCAAGAGTTCATAAATTAGTTACATTCATAAAATAAAGTTAAACCCTTGTGTAATGTTACATTTAAAAGTATCGCTTTCCAAAGTCATTTCTCCACCACAAACAATTCTTCTAAATCCGACAAATAAATTACAGGAAATGTTTATAATACTTCTCAGATTTTTATGGTCAAAAAATGCCGGAAATTTAATTTATCAAAGATTTATAATACATTTCACAAAATATTTGTGAAACTTTAAATATAATGCGTGTAATTAATTTCCGGAAAGTTCCCGAATAAACTGTAGGCTTTTTTCTGCGAAAATACAGTGTTATTGTTATCATATCTCCACAATCTATTAATCTATGTCGTTTTATACTAGAAGTACATTTGGAAAGAAATGGGGAAATAAATCAGTGGTTATTTGTAAGAGTCATGAAACTTGCTATATTTTTCTCGTGTTAGTTTAAAGATATGTTAAACTTCATCATAAATAAATATGCAAGACATAGAAATGGATGATTTAGTAATGATTTTTTTTATTATGCATAAAAAAACCATAAGCACATGTAAATGAAAAATATTTGCAGGTCGTTTAAGACTTACTTCTAGCTAAAACTAGGTACGCGTTTATAACACTTTGTAATTCTATCGATTTTTAAAATTTATTATAACTGTAAAATGTTGTTATAATGAAATATCAACAATCCAGTATGAATCCAGTATGATTCAAAGCGGGAGAACTATCATGCAAGTGTATTTAGTGTAAAATATTAAGGCCAAAAGGTGTAAAATATTACTGACAGCAGGCAGGAAATGGTAATATTACTTTAACATTCCAAATCGTTTATAGTTTGATCGTAAGCTGCTTAATTTCATAAGCTTGTAAAAAACTGAGCTTGTAAAAAATTGAATTTTTGTTGTGGAAGAATTTTATACCAAACATTAAACAATGGCAATAAATAATAATTAAAGTACAGCTATTAAAATGTGCCTCGATATGTATAACTATTTTTAAACATAAAGTGCATCTTAATAAATATATAAGATATACATTTTGCTAAAGAAAATAATTTATTTTAGACTAGTGATTTCACTGTTTTAATTCACCACGTGCGAACGGTTCGTTGTTGTATTTGGAAGTTAGGAAAATATGAAACATTTTAGACTTGATCAATAAAGGCAAGTATTATTTAGTTTGTTAAAGAGGGATAGAAATTTAAAATCAAAATATTACAAACGCAACAGGTACGTAAATTGCAACATTTGAAATATTCATGGAATGTTGTTCTTGAGGTACGCCAAATTTCTTCCATATTCACAGGTGGCTATATATTTTATGCATCCTCTCTAATGGTGAACCGATTCGAGATCTTCAGGGAATTGAATTCTCGAGTTCGCGAGAATTTTACAGAATTGAATGATTCAATGTACTCGAGCTTTGCACTCGAATACTTTGTACTCGAAAGTAGACAGAAATCAAAATTATTCATTCTGGATGAGCGGCGACATTTTAGCAGATTCATTCACCGAATTCTACGTATTCTTAAGCACAATTATTTTTATTATGATCGTTGTCCTGAACGTAATATGTCCTGCGCGGATTGTGTGAAAAATTCTGTTTAAATTCTAACACGACAATAAAATTTTCGTCAACCAGAAACCGAAATCGAAAATGAATCCTTATTTTCGTACATTCATGTAGAAAAAATACTGCAATTATATCTGAAACATCAGTTTTATATTTTATGTTGAATAATAAACGGATGTATACACATTAACGTACAAATATATAGTTTATCACTTGAAAAAATATTTTATTTAAAAAAAAGATGGGTTAACGTAACCTCAAACCAGAAGAATCAAATCACAACACGAAAAAATTTAAACCAACCTGAACCGAGCTCGATCCGCGTCAAATGAAAACACGAAACCGCCCCAAACTCAAAACAATTAAAGTCATCCGAACCGAATACAAAAAAGATCAATCTCAATATAACCTGAAACGCGGTCGAGTCGGGAGTCGGACAAAATCAAATTTCTCGACCCAGTGCAGAGCTCTAGTTGTCATCCTTGTCCATTTATTCAGCCATACATATAGGATGTAGTACTCCAAGCGAAATAAATATTTTTGTTCAGAATTCAAAACAGTAATGAAAAATTTTTAATTGTGTTTGCCGCAAACTTACTTTTATTTCGATTAAATTTGATAACTTCTTGGAAATTAGTGAGAATGGTCAGGATCTGCTTCCAACGAACACTGGAAGCATGTTCTTCTAATTCGGAATCTAGATCACTATTCATAGGGATCTTTGATCTAAATATAATGTAATTTCTGTGATATCATCACATTTCACACAACGTAAAACGAGTTTTTTGAAAATATCTATAAAATACGAGGGTAAGTAAAATATTATCCGCTTTGTAATTTAAATTTTATTGCAATACAAATAAGAAACTAACGCTAACATCATTTTTCAATGTAGTCCTCTTGCTTTCCAACGCACTTGGTCCGTCGTTTCACATGCTTCTTGATGTCATGTACGCTAATGGCACCTGGTGCATGTAAAATCCGTCGTGGGTGCAAAGTCCTCGAAGTTACCTGTGAATTATACTTCTGGAGGTGCTTTGCCAGGTGAAGGTCTCGTTATCTGACCAACGCTCCAAATTACGAGATCAACATAAGTAGCAATGTGCAGATTCCAAACAACAGGATATAAATGTTAAGCAACCGACATAACACCGTTCACAAGTAAGCAAAAGGCACTGCCGATACGATCTAGGAGCTCGTTATTTTTATTGGCGCTACGCGGTGACTAGGCGGTCACCCGCCCCGATACCAGGAATCAAACCCGTTCAGCCGGGGCTTTCCGGCATATAGGGACCTGGTCATCGGTTAGAAAGAAAGAAAGCTTCCTGATGGCCTCAGAAAAGAATGTTTTCGGCTGAGCAGCGATCCACGCATGCACCAACTTTATGAATTCCAAGTCTGGTTTGGATGATTTCGTTCGCAGAACCATGATTAATTTGCAGACGATGTAAGACTTCATCAATAGTCACGCGTCTGTTTAACAGAACGATGTCACGTGCACGCTCAATGTTGTCATCATTTGTAGCCTTACAGGGTCATCCGTCTCCTTCCTCATCGTAACACTTGTGTAAACATTTTTGAATTTCTCAATCCATTCGTAGACACTCCATTGCGGCAAGCCTCTAATGGTAAAACTCTACCTGCAACAAAAGGAAAACAAATGGAGGAATTGCAATCAAACTTTCAAAGTATCACCGCAACAGCATAGCAATAAAATAATCGAGAACATAGGTCAGTATGAACAATGTAAGAATAATTATGTCAAAATTACGTATAATTTTTGATTTACCCTCATATCATCATTACTGTTAATGTTGAGACTTAGAGTGAGACACCCTTTATCTGTCACTGGAAGAGCAGATTAAGTCAGATTTCCTATGCAAAAAATGTTTGTTTAGTATCCTCTGAAATGTTGTCTCACTGTTAGTATATGACCTTATTCTTTTTTTATTGCGTATACTTAGCATGCGGTATTTCAAAACAAGCATGACAAAAAATGTCTTATGATAAAAGTGACTTTTTCTTTTTTATTTTGATAAAATTCAAGGGTTGCTCTCTTTCTGGCTGCATTTGAGATTCTAAAATTTAGATTTTAGTTCCAGTAAAATTCGTGAATTAGTCATGTCAATGATTCGTGATAGCATTAGTTTTGTTATTTTACATTTTCTACTTAAACAAAAGTTATAGAAAAGCTTCTTAAAAAAGAATACTAATAAAGAAAATACTACAAAAAATTTTCAGGAAATAAATATTCAAGAACATTCAAATCTCAAAAGGTGATTTAAAATGACATCAAAAACAAAAGCTTTTTTGTGCTACTTAGTTATCCCGTCGACCAATTCGCCAAATTATATAAATCTCTAAAGCACTCGCCCAATCATAATAATTGATATAATTTTTAATTCATATAACGAAAGAACAAATAAATTAGTAATAACATATATAAAAATACAAATAAAACGTCGAATTAAAAATCCCTTGATGACGTAAACACGTGTAACTTGCTTAAAGTCAAATGAATGTGACATTTATGATCAACCATTATTGCATTTAATCTTCATAGTTTGGCGATAGATTTCTGATCGACGGGATAACTGCTTTTTTATATGGAATGGCTTGTGAGAATTATATTGTTTCATTATAAAACAAATTCGATTATCGCAAACATTGTAATAGTTATATAAGAATGAAATTGATATGGATTTATTTTTTTCTTTAAAAGATTTTAATGAGATGTAATGATGCATGATTTTTTTAAAATATAGTTAATCAAAACATAATTATCTAACAATATCATTAAAGAAATAAGAAAAAAAAACTCTATAATTTTAAGAGAGATGGAATTACCGCCACCCTCTCAATAAAATCATTCAAAAAAATTAAACAGCAATAAATCTGGTATTAAATTAGATTCTTAAGGGATAATGAAAATCATCCGTAATATCGAAACAACCGGAAATTAATTAAATGATAAAATAAACTTCCGTAAAAGTCTCATCGACAAAAACATTTATAAGCTTATCTACTGATATCGATTAAACCGCAAAATAGACTGTAACGAGATAAATTATTTCTACAATTCAGTAACACCTAGGTTATTAAATTAATACTGTGTTTTACAAGACAATCTGTTAGAAAACGCAAAAATAAATTAATTTAAAGGGATGTGTTTTCAGGGAAAATGCACTCTTCTAATTTAAGTAAATAATAATTATTAGTTCAGTTTTCTAATATATGTAAAACGAGAAGATAAATGTAATAAAAAAGATATTCATAAAAGTTTTCTTCATTCTAATAAAGCCTGTCATTCCTATTGATTTCAATGGTATCGCATGCTAGTTCATGATTCTAGGTTGCTAGGGTGATGACGTCCTATTGAAGAGGGCGTCCTATTACTTCCGTATGAGTAAGTTTAATCTATAGACTCGTAATAAAATTTGTATTCATGCATTTTTGCATTAGAGTATAACAGCTATTGAATCAACATCTAAATATTTTTTTAAAACTAGTCATAGTACGAAAACACCTCATTTTCCACGTTTGACGTACAATTTCCGACATTTTATTTTTTTTTTTCCTTTATAAACAGAAATTACTAATGTGATAATGCATTAATCTAATAAACAATTCACTTTATAACATAAGCAATAGACGTCTGCGGTTAACAAGAAACTATCTGTGAAGTTGGCATTTACAATCTACACTATAAAAACTTTAGAAAATCAAAATTTAACATAAACGTAGTATAACATAAACCAATGAAAAATATTTAAAAAAAAATAAATTTAATAAAATGATATTGAGGAAAAACAGGTATTATAATAAATTTTAAATCATGAAAATTCAGTGCCAAAATAATTTATACGTGTGTTTCATGATAAAATTTTCTTCTTTTTCTTTTTTTTTTGTTGAACTTAACAGAATTCATTTTCTTTTGACCTAACCGTATTTCAAGAGTAAGAACCATAAACGAGATAAAATAGCCAGACTCAAGGAATATAAATACAAGTGCAACATCTGTAGGTGTCAGTTTTCTATTAGTGGTTTCACGGTCCGGGAACAGGAATTTTAATCCCATCGAAGACGCAAAAGATCCATCGCTAGCGTATTTAAAGTACAGGCCTGAAGCCATTATTTTATGTACGAAAGAATCCAGGAGTTCTTGACAACAAAAGCATTTCGGACCACCATTGCAAACATTTTTTCGCTAAAACCGTCTTCTGAGACAAAGAATTTTTCATCGTCCAGAATATCTGCAAACTTCGTCTGTAATATAAAAGCAAGATTTTCCTTTTGACTCTCACGAATAAAATTCGTGAAAGGATTCCCGTAATATAATTTATTTCTAAGGATGTCTGCTGCAATGACGCTTAAAAATCCCTGCTTTGATTTCTTCCAGTCACCTGTATCAGCTGTGTGCAGATGAGAAATGCAATGATATTCTTCACTTTCTACAGCTAAGGCCAAATCTGAAAGATGCTTGATTTTAGTGATAGGGGGAAATGAGAGAAAGGATAAAAATACGGAATTGTAGGACAAGCAAAGAATCGTAGATCCTACAACCCACGAATCGACAAGAAGATTCTCCACAAGCGACGAAGGTCTTATCATGGAATATTTTGCTTCATTAGTATTGCAAAAACGTGAAAGAAACACTGTTGAAGGTATACTTCCTTTTCAATGTGGAATAACTTTCTACTGGCATCGCAATTTACATGGATAGTATCGTTAGTCATACAGACAAAGAAAACGTTTGAAAAATGCCAAAGATATGTGGTTTCTACTCCGGTCTTCGGGTAACAAATGTATAATCTTGCAACTTGTACGGCAAGTAAAATCCACTGCATCTGTAGTATGTTTATCCCTATATACTGGAATAACTCATACGTCCATTTCAGAATAATTTTTTTTTTTTACTAATCCTTCCGATGTACCGTTAGACCAACAAATATCCCTTTCATAAGTCATGCCAATATTAATTCCGTCAAAATATTGTGTATAGTGTTGAGGGTACTGTATAAGTGCTTGTAGCAATCGACCGTATGGATTTGTTTTCGAGGAGAAATAATCTAGCCTTTAGTCATCAGTTAATTTGGGCAAGGGTTTAAATGTATTGTACGGAAAAGCATTACATTCTAGCAATACTCTTTTCTGGGATTTCATGTCTTTTTTTCCTTTATTTCAGCAATTGTTTACAAAAATGACATTTACAAAAAAAATGACATTTAAAAATTTAAGTAATAAATTATTTTTCATACTACAATATATGAGGGATTGTTGACAAGTTTTAAATGTAATAAAAGTAATCCTAGTTCACATGTGCTTTTTGCTCACAGAAAAGTACTACTCGTAGAGCATTGGGTGGCGCATGAAAACCAATTTTAAGAAACTGGTAACCATCAACGTTATATCCACCCTATATATATAAAATCCTAATGAATCGAATTGAAATAAATTTATGTAACGATTCTATGAACCGACTGATTAAACAACTGATTACGTTTCACGGCGATTTCTCCTAACATATGGAATACGTTGCGATGAAATTAACACCAAAAATCCGTATTGATCCACAGATCTCAAAACTGGTATTAGAATTTTTAAATTCGAATTAGTTTTCGAAATATTAATTTTTTTCTAATTTTAAATGCTTTTTTTCTAAGATGGCAACTCAAATTAACAGATATCAAAACAGATATTTTTTTTCATATTTTAGAAAAGGTTATTTTAAATTAATTTGGCGACGAGTTTGGCCTCCCTTAAATGTATACTAAGAAATGCATCATGTTACTTTTATTCAGATTTCAATTTGTATTTCATTATCATTTTATTTAATACAAAACTTTCATTTAAAATTGAAACCTTTAAAATAAATGGCTTTTACTTCATTCTTTTTTTTTAAACGAAACGAAAAGAAAAATATTAGACACAGATGTCATATACGCAAGGGGTACCTAATTGGCGCCAAAATGGCGTTATTTTACCTGACATGGTAACCCGGCTATTGTTGCTTATTTATTAATAAATGTTTATTTGAATTTATTTTCTTTTATTTACAAAAAATGATTTAAATTGTTTTGTTCTATAGTTATTAATTAATTTTTATTTATTTATTGTTATTTCATTTTAAAAATAACAGAAAATAATTTTGAAATACATATGTAACAAGTATTTAAAAACGAGGTTTTCGCCAAATTGTCGTAAAAAAAAAAATCACGCCAAACCCGATGCGTATGTGACAATGCAACAAATCATGAGATTTAATTCCATCTTCAAAGCAACGTTTTAATGTTATTACTTCTCCCGTCGACCAATTTCGCCAAATTATACAAATTGACATAATTTTTTTTTAATTTCAAATAACAAAAGAACAAATAAATTAGTATAACATTAATAAAAATACAAATAAAACGTCTAAATAAAAATCACTTGATGACGTGAATATGTGTAACTTCCTTAAAGTCAAGTGAATGTGACATTTACGATCAACCATTATTGACATTTAATCTTATAGTTTGGCGACAGATTTTTGGTCGATGGGATAACCAAGTAGCACCGTTTTAATTTACCACTCGAAAAAAAAAAAAAAAAATGCTAACTGTAGAGTTAAAAACAAGCTATTGGCGAGATTTTCACCCGGCTAGCATAAAAGTACCAGGAATTCTTTGTGATCATGGCAACTTTTATGTAGTGTTATTCGAAAAAATAATTTTGATTCTTTAATCAAAATGGAAACCTTTCTTATGAAAAGCGAAGGAATCAGCCCGTTGTTTATGGCAGTTACATGACTTGGACTATTAAAATATAAACGAAATAATGGGGATAGAATAATATTCGGCGACTTATCACACGTTGTACCTGGCTAACATTAAAGTACCAAAATGGCCGCCTGGAATACAAAAAGCGAAGGGATCCGCCTGGAGCTGTTGATGACAGTCACATGACTTAGGCTATTATTATAGAGATTGTTTTCAATTTTAAAAACAGCGCAAAGAATAATATTTCTTAACGATTAAAAATTTATTTTCACGTGACTATTAAAAACAGAAAAAGAACTTTAAAATTACTATTAAATGAGTACGTTTTAAAGGCAGGAAAATATTGAAAATTATGTCCTGAAAATTGTATTTACACGTGAATATTAAAAGGGAAAGGAAACTTTAAAATAATAAATACATTAATATGCGTTTAACCCTTTCACGGACAAGGCACTATTTGGTGCCTTGCCACATATGATATCCAACAAAACGAAATAAAAATACACTACTCAAAAAAATTATGGGAGCAAGCCAAAAAGTGAAGAGAACAGTGCAAGACAGCCATGTATGGGCATAAAATGGATAGTACAAGTGTATCAATGCGCAATACACAAAAAAAGAAGCAAAAAAAATTATAAGAGAGCTTTTTTTCTTTGAAAAGATTAAAATAACAGAAAGAGATGGTTTAGGGCATCAATTTGTTACATGTAAATGATTAAAAAAAAAAGGATTGTTTAGAAATGATGCAAGATTTTTAATATGGCGTGAGGTCTCCTCGAACAGATAAAATGCTGCACACATGTTTTCCATGGATGCAATGAGTTATCGATAAGGCTTTGGGGAATACTTTTCCACTGCTCAAGAATTGCAATCTCCAAGTCCCGGACAGTAAGAGGAGGCCTTGGTCTCGCAGCAATGCGTCGTTTGAGTATGCCCCAAACATGCTCGATCGGATCAGGTCAGGCGAGAATGCTGGTCATTCCATACTCTGTATTTTTTCAGCTTCAAGCATGTTTTCCACAAGACGAGCTGTATGAGGTCTGGCATCATCATGCATGGAAAAAAAAATCACTAATTGCTGCGACATAAAATACGACATGAGGTCTCAGTATCTCGTCTGTATAACTTCGGTCCGTCAAAGTGCCATTCCGAATGATATTCAGGCCCGTACGTCCACACCTATGCTGATTCCAGCCCATAGCATCAACCCACCTCGTCTGTAATATGATCTTTCACGAACGGATGTGAGATTATTTGAGTGCCTCTTTCTCTCCATGCCAAAACACAACGGATGTCACATCCAGATTGAATCGGGACTCGTCTGTAAACAGAATTTGACTCCAACAACGTTGCCTCCAAACTCGATGTTCAATTGCACAACTTCTTTGGGCCGCACAGTTGCTTGAGATCAACGGAATACAGAACACTGCCTACGTACATAGAGTCAACCCTGATGGAGCCTATTTTGGACTCTTTGGCTAGACACCCTTCGTCCTGTGGCCAAGAACAACAGTGTTTGCAGCAGAGTAGAATTGCCCGTACCGACCCGACGAGCTGTTAGCAGGATATATCGGTCATTAGTTTCTGTGGCAACACATCGCCGACCTTGCCCTTGTCGATATCTACCATTCGATGTGTCTTGGAATCGATTACACAGCCTTGCATTGACACTTCTTGCGACCCCAACAGCGTCCGCTACACTTCGTTGTGTTTCCTCATATTCAACTGTCCCGATAACACGCCAAGCCATGGATTCCGTTAAATCGCATTGTTGTTATATTTTCAAGTCACCTTTTCTCAAAGCACAAGCTGGGCAATTGAATTTTACAACTGCGGCAGTGAAACAGACGTTTCTGTAAAATCCCGATTTCTGCAGTCATCTCCTTTTTCTAGTTTTTTACGTTATAATCTTGAATTGCATGTGAAGTTTTTTTATCTGTGTCTACTACCCGTTAAATTATGGATGCTTTATTTTACGTTACTTATGTGTGTAAATATTTGCTTAATTTTGTTAAAACCATGTGTCCCCTTAATTGTTTTGAGCACTGTAGTTTAAGTTAGATATATTTATGAGTATGTAAAATTTCTTAACCTTTTGCACTCCACACCAAAATTTCAATCACCTATCAGGAACTTTACGCCATTCTTACATATTAGAAACAATATTTGAGGAACTTCCTAAAAATATGCTTATCTGTCGTATGTTTATTTCTTGTTTACCGTATGGGTGTCAGTGAAGTTTTAGTTAAACTAAAGTAATGTCACTTTTTAGGTGTCAGTGGATCTGGGGTTAAACCTAGTATGTCACCATATATGTGTCTGTAGAGTGCAAAAGCTTAAGCTTTTAGAAACTTCCAATGATCATGGAATGATAGATTAAAGCTGTTTAACCTTTTAATTGTTTCAGTAATAATAATAAAATAGGCATAAATTCACAAAGCGCTTGTTTTCTCGTTATTTTTATGCACGCAATTTTTGTATAATTGTTCAATTTATGGATGGTAGTATGTCATTCGTTACGAACTACACTGTGTTATTATCAGAATTAGCATTTTGTTGTACGGAGATGTTCTCTTAATAATGCAGTTATCCTAACTGAAACACTTATTTAGGTTGTTTCCTATTTCAACCTGCCATTTTGCTCGTTTATTACTGGAAAGTTTGAGCAATGATATTTTTGTGATTTCGCGTTTGTTACGTCAAAGTGATTCATAATTCAACGTTTTATGTGTATTTTTAATGAATTTTAAGGATTTATTAGTTTTTGCATGAATTAAAATAACAATTACGTCACTAAATGGTGAGGTCATGATATTAAAACATAAAAAGCATTGAAAAAAGTCATTATCTCCTTTTTATTTCAAACGTTTTTTTGTTTTATTCTTTTATACAAATAAAAATTAATTACCTCATTAATCGGTTGCCTCATGATATTAAGAGAGAAAAAGCATTGAAAAAATGTCCTCGTCGGCTTGTATATTCAAAACCTGATCTATTTTTCTTTTTTTATTGATGAAAGTTACCGATAGCAGATGTTTTAGTGATCGCTACATTAACGACTTTGAGGTATTTTTGGGATTCCGATACATGGTGATTGCTGCGTCCAGTGATGTTTCTTTTTAGTTTTCATGTGCGCGAAGTTCTCATACATGCGGTGAAGTGATCGCTGCATTAACAATTTTCGTGTATTTTTGTTATTCCGATACATGGAGGTTGCTGCGTCCAGTGATGTTTATCTTAGTTTTCATTTCGCGTAGCGCTCATACATGAGATAAAGTGATCGCTGAATTAGAAATTTTCGTGTATTTTTGGGATTCCGGTACATGGAGGTTTCTGCGTCCAGTGATTTTTTTTTTTTAGTTTTCAAGTGAGCGAGGCGTTCATACATGCAATAAAGTGATCGCTGCATTAACAATTTTCGTGTATATTTGGGATTCCGATACATGGTTTTCATGTGCGCGAAGAGCTCTTGCATGCCGTAAAGTGATCACTGCATTAACGATTTTCGTGTATTTTTGGGATTCCAATACAAAGAGGTCGCTGCGTCCAGTGATGTTTTTTTTTTAGTTTTCATGTGCGCGAAGAGCTCATACTTGCAGTAAAGTGATCGCTGCATTAACAATTTTCGTGTATTTTTCGATTCCAATACAAGGAGGTTGCTGCGTCCAGTGATGTTTTTTCTTCAGTTTTCATATGCGCGAAGTACTCATAAGTGCGATTTAGTGATTGTTGCATTAATGATTTTCGTGTACTTTATTTTGTTTTAAAGCTTTACATTAATCATTAAATTTTCTCTAGTTTTCATAAAACGTGTATATAAAATTTATTTCTTGCCGCTCATATAATCTTTTTTATATCTATATTATTAAATTTGTGAAATACAACATTTATATTTAACTCATAAATGAAATATCTAAAAAACATTATTCGTTTGATTATGGTTTAATTTGATAATTCTGTATTTCCATTATCATTTTTTTTTACCAAAATTGTCTGAACAAATCAAATTTGACACCCGGTCTGTTTCTACGCTCATGTAAAGGCAATCTACTTTCCAGTGACGTTTTTATCTCTAAAACCATTACTTTCTTATGAGTAACCATATTTAAAAATTAAGGATGGCAACTTTCTTTTATTTATTAGGGTTACATTACGTTAAATGCAAATAAACAATTAAAAAATCGCCATTTTGGCATCTTTTTTCAAAAATGGCAAATGGTGGATTGAAATAGGATTATGCCTATTTCTGTTGTATGTTTATTTGTTGTTTACCGTATGTGTGTCAGTGACTTTTTAGTTAAACTTAGTATGTCACCTTGTAGGTGTCAGTGGATCAGGGGTTAAACTTAGTATGTCACCATATATGAGTCTGTAAAGTGCTAAAGCTTAAACTTTTAGAAACTTTAAAAGTGCGTAAAACATTTACCAATGTTAATGGAATGATAAATTAAAGCTGTTTATGTTGTAATTGTTTTAATAATAAATTACGCATAAAATTGTTTTAATAAAATACGCATAAATGCACAAAGCGCTTGTTTTCTCGCTATTTTTATGCACGCAATTTTTGTATAATTGTTCAATTTATGGATGGTAGTATGTCATTCGTTAAGAACTACACTGTGTTATTATTAGGATTAGCATCTTGTTGTACGGGGATTTTCGCTTATTAATGATATTATCCTAACTAAAATACTTATTTGTATATCAACCAGGAAAAATATCTCGAACACTTACAAGAGGGAAATTGTGTAAATACATTCTACTTTATTTCGAGGGAAAAACCATGATAAAATAATCCAAAAATCTGTCTTTTTGTAAATGAATAGTGTAATTTCAGTTTGTTATCCACCTAGCTACAGTTTTATTCATTTTTAAATGTATACAATGCCTCTCCAAAATCGGAAGAACCTAATAAAGATTTCGAGAGAATTTTCATGTATTTTTTGTAGTTAAATACTTCAACGTTTCAGTGTAGAGCTTCACAATTCACTCGATTCGGTAAGTATACTCCAGAATATCTTCTTGTGTTTCAAATTACAAAATATTTCCTTAAACTAAGGGTGCGCATGTCAAACTTTTGTAAGTGTGTTGTGTTGTTTGTGACGGCCAATTATCTAAACAAGGGATAGGGGTTCGAAAGCAGCTTGCCCCCGTGGGGATTTTTCTGTAGGGTACCTGACCCGTATTTACGCAAGGAAATCCAAGGTTCGAAGAAAACCACAGGAAACTCCGAACGATTAGGCGAACAGGCGCAAATGAATTCGTAACTAGCACTACCCGCTCACTAGCATTGAGAGCAGAACTTCTCGGCTACTGGTGGGATCCGAACATTTGTAAGAAAAATTAGGTTAGTTTACCTTCCATTGGATATAGGATTTGTTGTAAACAGTCTCAATTAAACAGTTATAATAGGCTATTGAAACGGAAACATTATTTTATGGACACACTGTATAATTCTTTCGTTTCTAAATGTAAGTAATGTTTTCATACTGTAAAATTTTTTTAACATTATTTACAATTTATATTCTCAAAAAGTAATTAACCTTTATTGTAACTACACAAAATAATAGAAAGGGAAGCGGAGCATTCTAATTAAGGCTAAATGTTCAAAAGATGCAAGTTAATACAGAGCAAAAATTTACATAAATGAAATATCATTTTTAGAAAATACCAATTATAGTGAACACAGTATTAAACCGTTTATAAGCATTGATTTAAGGTATAAATACAGTCTTGAAATCATTAAAATAAATCTCTTCTTGTGTAATTTTTTCAAGAGAGAGTTTTATTACAATTAAGAAGAATATGAAAGCTCTACTTTTTTGGCCTCTCTTTATAGTGTTTTCGTTTCTTTTAAAAATACATTTTTTAATAAACATTTCTTTTGATTATACATGCATAATAAAATTTTGCTTTTTACAATGAAAAAAATATAGCTTTTTCAGACTTAAAACTAAACAGCAATGTTTTTTCATTTGAAACACTTCACATTTTATTTTTCTTAATAAAAAAAAACACTTTACGCTACCTGTACTTTAATCTTTAAGATTTTTTTAAAATTAATTTATAGATTCGACTTAACCCATAACAAAAATTTGAAGATTCCTATCTTATAGTTTCGGCGGTTAATGAGTTAAAGTGTATAGTTAAGAAAAAAAAATTAAGGATGTTTGTCAGTAATAATATTGTTACGAACTTAGAAATTTCGTCAATTAGTCATGTCACTTGATTAGTTAAGGGTTTAGAAAACATTACCCAGAAGCTCGATTATGTATTTTTAAAAAGACCAAAATTCAATTTAGGAAAAAGAAAGAGGAATTAGAAAAAAATGTTTGCTGGCTGCGATAGATATGAAAGAAAAAATTCACTTAATTAAAAATAATATAATATATTAGTTATATTAATATATACAACAACAAAGAAATACTCTTCCATTTTTCAAATAATGGCCCACTTCCTATAATTCCATATCACTATTTTACAGAATACTATTGACATAAACACAGGACAACCTTTAACACACACACTGTAAAAAAAATGGTAACGTTCCATGTAAAATCCAGGAACGTTTCGATATTTCTCAGGTTTTTAGAATAATTTAGCTCTTTATGTGAAATTCTGGTTTTCTTATCTGAAACGTTCCGGAACAAAAGTTGGAAACAGCAAAACGCTGCGGCCGCCATTTATTATTTTTTTGCTATAATCCGTTGCTCGCGCGCGAGTGTCGAAAAAGAATTCTTTAAATGAATGTAAAAAAATCAATATGGAATGCAAATAAATCAATAGACGACATAACCCTTTACGTCTCTATTGTCAAGACAATTCAGATGAAAATACAATACCTCCGTGACATCGCTAAGAGATTATCTCTCGTACTTGACTGTGGAATGTTTAAGGAGCAGACTGTGTAAAAAAAATACACCTATTATTTGGATCTCCATTAACCAGGGGACCATCAAACATGATTCTCACCGATTTTGATTAATTTAAAGTATGTTTTAGAGTTCTTATCTCTAATTATTCTTGTGAAAGTATTTCTTCAAATGGGACTTAGATTTTCAGAAATTAGATGCCGAGGTTTAGCATACGTTTCAAATACCCATTAGTTTGCAGCTCTCAACGTGTCTTTCGTGGTGTGGACGCAGAAAGCTCGCGCGCCACCCGTATGGCCCGAGTTCGATGCTACCTCTGGACTTTTTTTAAAAAATTAATTTTATATTTTAACACTTTATTACAATTTGATTTAAATTTGATATATATTTGACACTTTAATTTTTTTTTTCGGAAAAAATATACAATTACGTTTAGGTTTTTTTTTTTTTTTCATGAAAATTTATATGTATTTTATCTAACTTGTAAACTAACATAATTACTAACGAAAATCCAAAATATTTTATGTCTAGATTTTTTTTTCTAATTATTATTTACATTTATATATTTTAAGCAAACTTCAGAAACAATATATCATATATATATTTACTTTATTGAATTTTAACTGAAAATTTATTTTTTCGTGTAAATTATAAATAATAATTTTGACGTCAATTTCAAAATATTTTTTCATTCTAACAAATAATGATAATAAAGCGAAAATTGTCAACTGGAAATGTAAAAATCGTCTGCGGATCCCGCATGCTGTGAAATGTCAGTAATGTTTTGCCGTCAACAGAAATATTCCTGGTATTTCGCAGGAAACTTACTGGCATTTCTGTAGAAAGTTTTTAACATATACAGTAAAGTTCCAGTCATTTTCCAGAAATGTTTCTTGGAAATAATGGGCAACTCAGCTGCCCATTTTTTCCCAGGAACGTTGCGGAATTTTTTTTACAGTGCATATCGAAATAATTTTTATTACAGAATATTTTTTTTCCAGATTCATACTCACCGAATACAATGTATAAGAAACGTCGGAAATTGTGTTTTAAAGTGGATATCAAATTTCATTCAAGAACGAAAAATCAAATTTCAATGTTTCTATTTCTTCTTAAACTTTGACAGCTCTACTTTGAGATTTCATGGGCGAAAAACTTTGCAAAAATATATTATTCTATAGTAAAATTGATATATTTCATATGAATATTTCGTCTAAGTTTATTGTATATGATTCTTTAGTACTGGAATTAAAAAAGTAACTGGTAACAAAATAAAGTGCGCATATAATGTAGACAGAAAAGTAGTATATATAATATCTTACAGTTGCATAAAATAGTTCAATATGTGTTACTATCAACTGTGTTTACAAAATGTCTTTGAGCGTTTCCGAAATGAAAATAAATTTTGATAGAACCGCAATAATTTATTTCTCTTGTTAAAAAAGTCACCCTATTACTTATATTTTTAATTAAAATAACACATCAAAAGTTCATAATATTTCTTCTCATTTAAGCCGATTATTGTTTCAATGTAATTCGTGTGAGCTTTTATATTATAACGCATGTATAGTAATGATAGAGGAAGTATTGAACAATGTATCAGAATAATTTCAGTCATCTAAAATATCTATATTATAGAGGACAAACATATCTGTGCTTAACGCATACGTCATTTTGCGAATGGCAACACTTTAAAATTTGAAATAAAATTTTGGTTTTGCAATTTTCTCTACTGCAAATTTTTAAACTTCTAAACATTGCATATTTTAAATTTTCACACCGTCGTATAAGGGAAAAAATGCTCTTTTAAATGCATTTTGTTTGAAAGCTGTACCTCAATTTGTTTTTGAGATATTAATTTTTTTGTAGTTTTTAATACCATTTTTTTTATTGCGGCAACAAAACTACCTCATTTCTATTGAAAATCATTGAAATTAAACTGAAAATAGTCGAAAATAGGAGATACTGTATCTTTTTCTTGCCATTCTCTCATAAAATCTGAAAAAAAAAGTTGAAATTAAAATATGGGCTACGTCAAGAATATTGTCTGTTATTCCGTGATAATGACATCATATGCATACTTTTCTATAGACGAAGTTTAAGATGGGATTGTAAATTTGGATTGCTTTAGCGGATGTAAATGACGTGATTTTATAAAAAAGCGTGTATTTTAATTCTTAAACCTGAATTATGTTTTGCAGAAGTTCGTCATTTTCGCAGCCCAGCTGCTTTGAAATTCTTCACAGGTGAAAATGCTTCACTTTTGAAAATAATGTAATCGAAATTACACACTAATAAAACGCAATGTTTTACAAAAACTTAGAGTGTGTTTATAAAAGAGAGGTGACATGCAAATTATAGTGATTTATATTACAGAAATTGATGATTCTCGCCTGGAAAGATTTGCTTCGCCAAGTTAGACAAGCAAACAAATAATTGGTAGTTAAAAATAATATCATGTTCCTGAATTTTTTGTCCAAAATGCTCACGAATAATAATATTTTAATTCTATTCTTTAGGACATTCTACTATCATTTTATCAAAATAACATAATTTGCTTAATTTAATTTTTCATAATTTTTCATAATCTATATATTTAAAACAGAAGTGTCTTTTTTAGTCATCTGCACTGATCTTTCTGCCGAACCAATTTTACTAATAATTTTTTTAACTGAAAGCTGTTCATTTGTAGATGTGATCGCACTAGCTATTTTTTCTTTAATATTCCCACTTTTATATTTTAATGTTAAAAGCATTTTATGAAATTTCTTGAAAATGTTGAAAATTAGATATCTTTCATTATTGCAGACAAGAGAGAAATAAAGAGGTATTTTTATCTTTATTCGTGCTATTTTCTGGTAAAAATACAAAATTGTTGATAAAAATTGTTGTATAGGGTTTAGTGTCGCAAAATCCCATTGGGAGCAGAATATTATATTAGGGGCATAATAACGGAAAATGACATACTGCTTTTGAAAACACGCATTTTTTCTCAGAAATTTTCTATATTGTTTTTCCTTTTGCATGTGTAGTGATACTAAGTTTTAGACATCAGGTGAAATGCTTATTTAAGTGAAAATGAAGTCATATTTAAAAGAAAAAGATCATTTTCTTAGATAAAACTGAACATTTTAACACAAATGCGTCTAAAAGACATAAATTACGGAAATTTTTACTCTCCGGAATTGAGATTAGAATCTTAAGCAATGAGTGCGTCTCTTCACATAAAAGATGTTGCTGATAATCGCGACTTCAAGTTTTGAGTTAAAAGGATTTCTAAATGATAAAACAAAATACAATTTTTTAAAAAAATGATGAAAATGGATACGAGTTGCAAAGTTTGAGAAGGTGAAAATTGCTATTTTTCATTCCGGAATACCAAGCATAAGAGCCTCAATTGTCAACCACATCCTAATAACAGATCTTTATTATATTTTACTGAATAAGTATCTATATTATAAAGAACAAACGTATATGTGCGTAACGCTGACGTCATTTTGCGAACGGCAACACTTCACGATCAAATTTCGGCCTTGAAATTTTCGCTACTGCAATTTTTTAATCTTCTGACCATCGTACATTTTCAATTTTCGTCGCATAGGGGAAAATATTTACTTTCAAACACAATTTGTTTAAAAACTGTATCTTAATTGACTGATGCATTATGTTTTCTAAAATAATTTTTAAGCATGATTTTTTTTTTTAAGTTTATCTTATCATGTGCGGGTTTCAATACATAATAATAATAAACATTTTGCACATAAAGCAACAAACATTTTTCAGCATTTGTTTCTGAGTATTTCTGCATAACGAAATTAATACTTCCTTTATAAACAAATAAAAGAATAATATTAAAAAAGCACCAATCTAACATATTTGTGAAAGACAAATTAACGAAATTAATACTTCTTTTAAAAACAAATAAAAGAATAATATTGAAAAAAACGCAAATCCAACATATTTGTGATCGTACAATTTAAATTTTTAGATCACCAAATAGGATTTTTTTTTCAAATGTAATTAGTTTGCAAAGTTCATCTCAGTTTACTGATTGTCTATGGTTTTAAAAACAATTATAAAGCATGAAATATTTTTTTAATTTATCTATATTGCGCGGACCTCGATTACGAAAGATTAATCCGTTTGCCCTTAAAACAAAATAAAGAGTTCATCATTTTCTTACGGCTAATATCCATTAAAAAAAATCCCCTATGAATAAATAAATAAAATAATAAAAATAAAACACAAATTTAACAGACATGCATAAGCTCTGAAATTATCAGAACATAAAAGGATGCCATAAGTGGCAAAATCTTGGTCAAATAACACTTAGCATGCGGCTAATAAGAAAATATCCTTTTCATAAATTAAAAAAATATATATTTGATTGTATAATTCGTATTTTCCATATGAAAAATGCTTTTTTAATGTAAGTGGGCAATCAAAAAAATTTATTGCATATAAAAAAAGTATTTGTTTTCAATTAAAAAAAAAAATGTTTTCACCTATATTCTTTAACCCGGAAGCCCGGGTACGATCTTCTAGTACATATTAATGGCACAAAAAATAGATTGGAATATTTGGTGCTTTATTACATGCAAATGTAACGAAATTAACTCTTGGACGATTACATACATACAGATTATGCAAAATCTCATGATAACTGTAATTCTGCCCAACAATGTAGAAAGAAATGATTTAAAGCGGAGACATCGAAAATTGGTTCCATAACATAAATAACAATTATTCATTTATCAAACTACAGAAAGTAAAATGTTTTTAGTTTAATCCGAATATATTTAGTTTATTTCTCCTTTTTAAAAAAAAATATGGAAATATTTGAATAAATAAAAATGTGTCTCGATATAACAAACATATTCCGGAGCTCTTAAATTTTAAGAACAAGTTAAAAAATAAATTTTAAGAATTAAACTGAAGAGTTAATATAATTTCCTATTGTAAAATTGGGGGTTTTAAATTTTAAAATAAAAATTTTAGGTATTAGTTTTAAAATAAATAATATAATTTTAATAGCGTTTTAAGAAACTCAAAACAAAATATTTTTTTTTCTCTTCGCCCACTACAAACGGTTGCACGTGGAAGAATTTCAAGTCAGGGTTTTTTTTTCCTTTTGATATTTAATTAAAATTCACAATACGTAATGCTTTTGATTAAAAAAAGAAAATATTCAAGTAAAAAGTATACGTATGTATATATATATTTTTTTTTTCAGGAAGCAAAAGGAATTTGCTTCTCGATAAAATAGTATTTCTTTATCTTTGATAAATACTGAATACTACTTAAAGTAGTATACTGATACTACTTAAAGGCGTGTTTAATGCGTTAAATTGCCTTGTAAATGCGATTTGCTTTCTCTCATCATGTGTTCAAATTCATTTTTGTTCGGGGAAAGTATTTCCTAAAGGGAATTTGCCAATTTTATTTTCTTTAGCTTCGGCTCTTTTTTTTTTTTACTTAAAATAAAAATCCTTTTTTATGCAAAAATTTTAAAGAATTTGAATAAAGCTTTCCTTTTCTCTTTCTATGATTGCATGTTTATTTCAAATGTTTTTTTTAATTGCCATTGTGAAATTTAAAATTCGGTTTTTTACATTTATTGAGGGTGTCATATCCCAATCCTAATAAGAATGCAACAATAGTTGAGATCTGTATTAATAGATGGCAGCGCCATACACGTAGTGTCTGGAATTGTAAGGCTTTGCATGTAGCTGAGTGATATCAACAGAGTTGTAAGATGTGTCTTGTTTTGAATACCTGTACTTGAGCGGCTCTTGTAAATATGTAAAATAAACTATAAGTAATCTTATAGTTATGCCTTATTCCTTAGTTAAGAGAAATAATAAGAGTGCAGCGATATAAAAGAGGGCATGTCTCTTCTAGGCATCTGCTTAGTGGAGTATTTAAAAGATGTTTAATTGTACCAAAATTCTATTTTCTAATTTTATTTTATAACTCAAATTTGAATATTATTAAAGATTTTCAAATATATGTAAATTAATATAAAATTTTATAATTTGTTGTAATCTACAGACTACTATACTTTTTTGAAAAACAAACTTTCATTATATTTATTCCCATTTTTTTTTTTTTTAAGCATTTGATTTCTTATTATTTCAGTTAAAATTTTTTAGTTTATTAAAGCGACGATTACGTGTGACTAAAACAAATACATCCAGGGTAAATTGATCATTGTTTTAAGCGTAAATCTCTACTTACATAATATGATATCCTTTTCCATAACACACCAAACACATGTTTTCTGTTCTGATGAGACATAATCAAATTTATGTATGCATTTGTGACATAATAAATAATGAATTGTAAAAATTTTTCTTTCCGAAATGAATTCTCTGATGTGATTTCGTGAATAATACAGCAAATAGGATAAAGATGCTTAATAGTTTCAAATTTCTTTTGTCTAGTTTTACTTTTTATCTTAAATTTGCAAAAGAATTAAATATTCTGAAATATATCTACTAAATAAAGAATTTACCGTTTGCTGTAATCTACAGATTACTACACTGTAAAATCAAATCTGTAATTCTACAGGCATAAAGTGACAGAAATATGTATGTTTACTAAAATGTTATCAATTATCTGTACAAAAAAAAAAAATTGAAATCTACAAAACAAGATTTTGTGAAGCTACAGAAATCTGTAGCTTTACTAAAGAATCTACTAAAATGACAGTAATATTACAATTTTTTTTTTTTTTAACCCGGGTTGCAATTACATAAAAAGTTCTATGCATCCCAGTTTCCTAAAAAAATTCTTAGTAACCTTACAGATTTTTTTTTACGGTGCAAAAGTGTATCTGTTACATGCATTTTTGTTGTTTCCGTTACATAAAAAGTTCTAAGAATCCCAGTTTCCTAGAAAAAATGTAGTAACTTTACAGATTTTTTTTTTTTTTTTTTACAGTGTAGACATTTTTGGAAAACTACTGCATTATCGCTAAACCATTTCACTACGAAAAACGACTACACATTTTTCTTTACTCTTCTATATTCATCTATGCTATTAAGGCATACATTGTATGCCTTTTCACTTGAAAATATTTTCTTTATTATCACAACTGCTAATGCTCATTAAAAATCTTTCAATCGTTTGCAGGTTGTACTCTATTTGACGTAATAGAAAATTTTACAAAATACCACCATCTCGCATTATCTGTTTTGACGAAATATAGCCATTACTATTTAAAAAGTTACGGCGTAAAAAAAAACGAAAAAATATATAAGATATAACTTTTGGGAAAGAATTTCGGAAGTTTATTCTGAGGAAAACATACCAAAATAGAAGCATAATAATCCAATATCAACGGACATTACGGAACGTACTTTGTTCGAAAAATCATGGGAAGTTATTTCAAGTTCCGAATAAACAAATTCTTCCTCATTACACTTTGACGCGGAGTGTAATTTATCTTCGTAAATTGCCAAATACATTATTGAACCAGAATGATAATAGTTTGAAGAACTCGGATCTTGTTTCTTCCCTGGATATTGATTTTTGTGGGTAAAAGAAGCTCTTAGATATTTTCCCTTAAACAATAATAGCCCTTAACTGTCTTTCAAATTAAATGGGTTGTTTTCGTCAATATACAATTTGTTTTTATTATAACTATTTATGTTAGATAAAATTATCATGACCGGTTCGGTATTCCAAGATATTGATGAAGAAAGAATACAAGCTTTAATCAAAGCAGAGAGATCTAAGCAGCGATATGATTAACTTAGTTTAATATTTACATTAGACGACACAGTTACAACACACGCACACATAATATAACATAATAATAATCTTCGAATTACATATTTCACAAGAGAGTCTTCGAACACAACCATTCAAGAAAGTACCTCGTCTCTCTCCTGGCTCTGGCTGTCGCTATTCCGAGTTTCTTAAATTCTTTCGACCACGGAGCATAGGCAACCTTCACAAAAATATTCACTAAATGTTAATTATCTCGCTAAGTATCTAAAATTTAAATAATAAAGACTACACAAACGAAATAACATCTACAAAGGGATTTTGTATGAAGACGAGCTTCTAAAATGGCTCATGATAAACATTTTTAATGAAAACGAAAAATACCCAGTTAAACTGATGGCACTGAGACCACAGGCTATTCACACTAATTGTATATTATACTCTTGTTTCAAAGAATAATGTCCCTCGAAAAATAAATTAAGGGAGGAATTCCCCCCCGTTACCCTCTTTTTAATTAACCAATGACCTCCATTTGTCATCAGGGAAGCGCCTTATCGAAATAAACATGAATACCAAATCTGAAGCAAATCGGAAAGAAAAACCCATTTATCTACATTAAAAATATTTATTCAGTATATACAGAACAAGATCGCGATGCATACATCGAAAAATACATGCGCACACTTAAAGGTAGTGCTCAACCCGACAACACAAACATAAAGTTATGGGACTCGTCGATTGGCGACACAGTACCTCTTCTGCAGCTGCAAAGTCATCCTCTGGTGAGCGCTCCAAAGTCGCTGGGTTCACGAAAGGGTTCGAACAGCTAGGATCTTTTTATCGACCGGACGCAGCAGGTGGAAAACTGAGAGAAACTTGGCAGAATCTAGGGACATGAGACCTCGCCAAGAAAGTGTCAGAGAGCCAAAAAAAGACACCATTCGGTCTAAGAATTTGAAGCTGTGCCCTTAGGACTTCGTATTTTTGAACTTTTTGGAAATGGACCTCAGCAAGAGAAAATTGGTCATTAGTTATTTGTGAATCAATTACAAGAACATGATCGATGCAGTAGGCAACAAGGTCAGGCTTCCAGGTCCTACCATTGGCACGGAACAGGGGCTCTCGGTGGACAGAGTAGCCACGCTGTTCAAGAGAACGTGCCAGGTAGTTTGACAGAGCATCATGGCGTTGTATTCTTAGGCCATGTGTTGAAAAGCATTGCTGAGAAACATGATTCAGGGTTTCGAGTACGCGGTAGCCACGTGAGCAAAGCTTCTCAGCATCGCGTCCACGGGCCGCCCTAGCTCTTGTGTATAAACAATTGTACCGGACCTGAATCGCAGCAATATAGTCCCTACCGGACATGACGGAAGTGCCGTCATAAAGCCAAGCCGACGCGGCAGGAACGGCACCACATTGCTGTAGGCCGGTCTCATCGCATCGGTTATGCAGGTCCCTCTGAAAGAAGGAATCAACCCTGGCTCTAGATGTTAAGCGACTGCCATCAGCGGCAGTCATGAGCCGAAGGATTCTCACCCGATCTGCGGAGAGACGTCGCAGGGCCATTACAGGAACAATCCACTTCATGCATGACAGTCCCATTCCGCCATCTTTCACGCAAGCGTGAAAAGCACTCGATGGGACATCATGCGGAAGGTGGAGAACCTCCCGAACAAACCTGCGCACCTTCAAGTCGATCTTTTTGAGGTTTACCGCATACAGCTTACCAAGCACAAGCTGGTGATAATATCTCGGCAGAAGCATATGGCGGAGAAGGTACATTTTCTGCTGCGGCTTTAAATAAGCAGACTGCAACGTCTTGAGATCAGAGCCAACCGGAGGTGGTTTGAAAATCCTACCATTCGGGGTCAAAGAGATACCAAGGTAGGTAAAACACTAATCAAAAGCGAGCGGTCTCAGCTGGCAAGACCCCACACAAAACCTCGCATCGTAATCATAAATTATTTTCTTTTGTCTCTTGTAGGCAATCCACGAAAACGTGAAAGACTTTTCAGTGTTTATACACAGACCTGTGGTGGGTAAGAGATGGAAAAGAATATTCAACAAGTCTTGCAGATATCTGGCGTCCCTGGCCAGAAGTAAAAGATCATCAGCGTAAGAAATGTGACAAATTCTAACAGACTCTCGCAAGACTGCACCAAGGCGGTCAGGGAGAGCCCGAAGAACAAAGTCAAAAAGAATAAGGAATAAAGTCGACGAGACGGGGTCACCTTGGCGAACACCCCTCTTCGGCGAAACAGACCTGGAAAACATGCCTTTATAAAACAAAAATGTACGAGCATTACTATATACAAATTGAATATAATTAATAAATGACTGGGGGACTCCAAGATGCTGCAACGCCATATAGATTGCATCAAAAGAGATGGAGTCAAAAGCCTTCCTGGGGTCAATGAATGCGGCAGAGCAAGAGTTATGAAAGGTTTTAAAGTTATGGAAAATGGAATAAAGCTGGTCAATGGCACGGGCAATGCCGTCCATTGACCGGAAACCAAACTGCTGGTCAGAGATCGGAATAATATTTATAAGTCGACCATTTAATATTTTGTGAAATTGCCTCAGGAAGGCAGATGCAATAGAGATTGAACGTAACTTCTCTGGAGAGTTTGTATTCTCAGCCTTTGGAAGGAAAATAGTTCTGGAGTCAAGGAAGAGTTGGGGAACCCATCCCAACTTGACCCACAGAGTGTACAACTTGGCAAGAGCTCGAACAGAGATACGGCGCAGACGAGCCCAACAGCAGATTTACGAGGCGGAAAGGAGCTAAAAACTTCTTCCACAGTTACAAAGGACAGAAGATCTGCAAAGGATTTAGGTTCAATTCTCGGACAATTGTCCGGAAGGAAACCAGAGACAGGGGACTCAGTTTCAAAGAAGGAGGTCCAAAAATCAAAAACTGAATGAGCACGAAGCTCATCCAAAAAACTGTTGGAGTTAAAAATTCGGTCAATGACCGCCTTTTTACTTTTACGATAAAGCTTTTGCAAAGTGGCATACAGCTGCCTCTTGGCTTTACGCCTAGAAACATTCTTAGGCTTCTTATAAGGCCTTACCTTAGAAGCAGGTAACTTCGGAGGCGCAGAGAATTCAATATCCAAAATAGTCTCAAGGTATTGGAAACATAAATGCTTTGAACTCTCCGGATTACTGTCCGAAGACAACAGAGCTGCTTCGAGAAATTCAATCTCAGACTTAGATGGAGGTGGTCGAAGAGTCCGATTTGTGTTTAAATCATCAAGGTAATATGGAATAGTACCAATTATTAAGGTGTCATCAAGCTGAGGGTCACTGGAACCGTGTAGCGGTTCATCAAGTGTGTCATGATCTTTTTCAAGATCAGACTTTGAAGTCGACGATGTTGCGACCTCGTCTATGGGACCACAGGGATCCTCGTCAATGGCAGGGAGTACAACAACAGAATGGGCTGCAAAATCGTGAGCAAAGTTTGTAATCAGGGTCGACTGGTCAGGGATGTTACTACCAGCGATCATTTCGGTCTTAATTTTCTGGATCAGTGCTTTGTAATGCTCTGTTTTGCGTTTCCCTTTAATGGCTTCGATGGTCCTGTTGGGAAGCAACTTCGCCAGCTCTTTATTTATAAAGCGTTTGCCCTCGTCGACAAGCGCAGGGAGGGGGGGGGGGTGTTAGCCCTCCTGTTCCCCCTTTTAGGCTTAAACAATGAACCATCAAATCTAGTAATGGAAGCGCCTTATCAGATTTAACCAGTATACAAAATTTCAGGAAAATCGGATAATTCTCACAGGCTTTGATAGCCTGTGAGCCAAAAGGATATATATTAAATATATTATCCATGCGTCATACATCACACAATGAAAAATTTTCTCTTCCATATCTACAAACATTATCAGAATTTATGAAAAAGTTTTCAAATTGAATAAGAAATTTTATTAGTTATTTATGCAGTTCTTTATTCAGAATTTTTATCCATTACAAATAGCAATTTAAATCCAATATAACCTTTAAGAGGAAATCGCCAAAATTATATTAAAAGGGAATTGATTGTTTACAAGATAATGTGAGTGTTTTGATTTTCAAAGATTTCGAAAGATGAAACGATTTGATAATCATACCTTTATTTTAACTTTATTGTTTACTTCCTGCATTTATTATATTTGATAAATGTAAACGTGGAATACTTAATCCTTATGTACTTATTCATAAATTATGACTATATTTGAAAAAAAAAATATGAGTTTCAAAAGAATTACAATGTAGTTTAATGAATTGTATTTAACAGAATATTGAATAAATAGGGTTTAATTGATTAAATAACTATTAAATGAATGTATATCCTGGTGAAGAGCGCAAATTAAAATTTTTCAAATAAGTATTGCTCGTATGATTTTTGCAAATAATGGATGCGACAATTCATCCTTTCATTTCAAATTTTGCGTAAGTCACTGAATCTAAAGACAATAAATAAGGAATTATGATTTCATTTATTTAAAGCATTTTATAACTTTCTTCTTTTTATTTATCATTGAAAATATCGGATATTTTTTATTCATTCTATTTTATTAAAATGTACGTTTATAGAATGTAATATTATGCAAATCCCATCGCATGCTCTCTAGAAATTAATATTTTTCGTCCTGATTTTATAATTATGTTTAGTTTTTATCTGTTTTTTCGATAGAATTACTTTTTTTCGTGGATGCCTTTAGTATTATTAGGTTGATGGGGGGAGGGGGGATGCAATTGGTTATTATAACAAATAATGCCACATCATTAGTCCGTATCTACTGGAGGAAAATTAATGTATTTCTGTTTTCTCTGTTGACGTTTATTTAGAATGTAAACGTTATTAAAAATAAATTTGTACTACAACAAAAGAAAAGCCGGTAAGATTTAATTGATTTTACTTTGTTGCATGAAATAATGTATGGTATACAAATGAGGATGTGAGTTTCAGAACTCGCCTTAACCAGAAAATCAAATTTTGAGAAATCGCGAAAAACCTCTGACTGCGTCCATTGGTTTTCATTGTAAACCGAGATTTTACAATGCCAGAAATACACGATAAAACTAGTTGTTTTTTGCAGATTGTAGTGTTTTTCGATGCGAGTTCACCAGTAGTACAGACTCCAGTAGTATATTACTCGATAATAAGGCGTGGTTCTGCTTGTTGTGGCCGGTACTGCGGGTTCGATCAACAAATGTTCGATCACGTACTTGAAAATTGCTCAGTTTAAATATCCGTGATTTAGGAACTACTCAAAAAACTCGTTAATGACTTTAAAACATTTCAACCATGTTCATTTGTAGGATAAATCCACACTCATATCTCTATATACATATATTAAAGAAAGTAAAACACTTTTTCACACTCAAAAAAATAGAAGAACAGCTATCAACAAAAACATTTATTAACTCAACTTAAAAAACTAAACACAATCGTTTCCACATACGTTTACCCAAAGACATATTCTCAATTTTAAAATGTCACATTGATTAAATCATACACCATGGAGGTAAGCCAAAATTTAGTTAGATATTCCAAACGGTAGGAAAATAAGAATAAATTAATGGAATACCTAACATACTCCCACCTTGCAATGTGGAATTACAAATGTAACATTGCAACATTATTATAAACATCAATAACTGTAATACATAATGTAACATTGCAAAAGACTTTTAAAAATGGTTTAAGGAAAAATTTATAAGAAAAACAAATATTGTTTTATAAGTCCAGGCGATCAGGTATTTTAATTTTCCTTCCAGATCCAGTTATTATTGGAGGAGTCGCTATGACATTTGGAGAATAAACACATTTTGTCTCTGAATGAGATGGTTCGGAATCTTGTAGAGTGAAATCATTAGACCCCACAGACAATTCTGTTATATCATGAGACTTTTCCAAAATTTCTGCATCAGATCTTGATGATATTTCTAATGGAAAAAGTCTTTGGAAAGGACGAACTCTTTCCCCTATAGATGTTTTCACTTTTGCAACTCTCGGGATTCCATCTTTCCCCGGGTAGATCTCCACAACAATACCAAGTGGCCAGTCAATTCTTTTGGTTGTGTCACTGCCTATGAGCACTATATCTCCAATTTTCAGCTGATCATTCCTTCTACATCCTCGATGAAGTAGGAGAGATAAATATTCACTTTTAAATCTTTGCCTCAGATCCTCACGAATTTTTTGGATATATTTAGACCTTTTAACTAGAAAAGATCTATCTATGGTATCGAGATCTGGGGTCTCACCGGTGGTACTTCCATGAATAAACATTGTCGGTGTCAATGGCATCAAATCGTTCGACTCATTACTTATATATGTTAATGGCCTCGAATTTATAACTGCTTCGCAGTCTCACAATATTGTCAAGAGCTCTTCATAATCGACAGTAGCTTTACCAAGAAATCGTCTTAAAAGTTCTTTGAGCATTCTTACCATACGCTCCCATCAACCACCCACCATGCGGCAGTAGGCGGGTTGAATTTCCACGAAATTTTCTGTGCAGTGGAAAAAGAAATAATACTGTTCCAGCCTATTGCTTTTAAAGCATTATTAGTACCGGTAAAGTTCGTGCCGTTATCTGAGTATATAACAGATATTCTTCCTCTTCTGGCTATAAACCTTCTTAAGGCTTGAATGAAGGTATCAGTGGACAATGACGTTGTTAATTCAAAATGCACGGCAGTGTATACTGCGCAAGTGAATAAAACTACACATGCTTTTTCATTTGATCGTAAATAAAGTGGCCCAGCATAATCAACTCCTGATACGTCAAATACATTAGTCGGAGTTACCTTATCTTTGGTTAAAGGGACGAAAGACACTTCTAAAGGCTTAGCAGTGCCGTCTGCAAATTACACACTTAGAAATGATCTTTTTTGCTAATTTACTTGCACCAAATATCCAATATTTTTCTCTTATCCTTTCTAATAACGTAGACAAACCTGCATGCAAGGATCTCTGATGTTCTTCAGTTACCAATTTCGAAATTATTTCATGACTTGATGGCAACAAAACAGGATTTTGAAATTCATTTTCTTCACTTTCAAAAAGTTTAGTTTTTATGCTTAGTAAACCATTCTGATCTTTAAAGTTTTGCATTTTCTTCAGAAATTTACTATCGTGTAGAGATTTTTTTTGTATCAATTTGAAAACTGCAACTTCAGTCTTTTTATATTCCTCACAAGTTAATTCTCCTTTCAATTTATTAGCTTTACACAAGGTGTTATGGGAATATCTGAACATCCATCCAACCACTCTCATAAATTTTCGATAACTAGAAAACTGTTGACTGATGAAACTATCAACATCGTGCAGATTGACCATAGATGACACAACTGTCTTTTTTATCTCTCTTTCAATATTTCTTCTTCATTTATAGAAAATTCAGATTTGGGCCATTCTTCGGGTTGAGAATATAGCCAATCCGGTCCTTCCCACCATTTTGTCTTTAGTAGCTGGCGGGCATTACAATCTCTACTAGGAAGATCGGCGGGATTTAACAACCCTGGGATGTGTCTCCAAGATTCTGTGGGCGTCAACCTTCTTATTTCTTCAACGCTATTTTGTACAAATACTCCCCATGCTTCTTCCCTTTTTATCCAGGAAAGTATGGTTGAAGAATCTGTCCAGAAGTATACATTTCTAGTTTCAAATTCTTTGAAAACGTCTGAAGCTAGACGAGCTACAATAGTAGCGGCAAGGAGTTCCAACCTTGATATCGTTGTTTCTTTTTCCCCACAAGGTGTAATTCTAGCTTTTGCTCGCAGCAAATGAACTTGTATAGAGCCTACTGATGTGCGAATTCTGACAAAACAACCGCTGAATATGCAAATTTACTTGCCTCACAAAAGAAATGCAAACTCTCAACTTCATGATCGCACTGCAGCCACCTCGGTATTTTAACGTCTTTCAGATAATGTATGTTTTTCAGCCATTTTAAAAACTGTGATTTTGTATCAAAATCTACAACTTCATCCCATGAAACTTTTGACTTCCACAAGCGTTGCAACAAAAATTTAGGAAGCAAAGTAACGGGGCAAGCTATACCCAAAGGATCAAAACTCTTATGAGCTGCTGATAAAATTATTCTTTTAGAAACCTTTTCAAGTGAATAATCTTCTATGCTTGGCACGTTTAGACTGAGAGTATCTCTACTACGCTCCCAGAGCATTCCTAATATACATGCTGGTTCTACAGTTTTGGAGTCTTCATCAGAGTACTCCCATCCTCTAAAATGAAATTTCCTTTCGGCCATAATGTCCGTTGCTACTTTAATGAACTTTTGTAATTCCATTTCATCTTCAACACTTGTTAAGCAATTGTCCTCATAAAAACTATTCGCAAGCTTTTGAACCATATTTACAGGATATTTTGAATTCTCGTTTAATGCCTTAATCAATGTTGATTCTATATGATACTGGATTACAGAGCCGAGTAGAAATGGACTACACGAAACTCCAAACACGACACGGTTGTGTCTATAATGCATAAGTTGGCCGTTATCATCGTTCCAAATAAATCGCAGAAAATTCTTGTCTTTAGGGTTAAGACCTATTTGTAAAAACGCTTTCCGTATAGCTGCAGAAACTCCAATTTTTTTCATGCGAAATCTTGTCAAAATTGAAGGTATTAATTCTATTAAATTCAAACCTTTCTCAAGGCAGTCATTGAGACTAGGTGACGATCTTTGTTTGGCTGAAGCATCGAAGACGGGCCTTATCTTAGTCGTGCATTTCTCCTTCACAACATGCCGATGAGGTAAATAATTACAAGGTGTCTCCATTTCACACATAGGAACTTTTTCTATGATACCTTCATTTTCCCACTCCTTTAAAACTTCACCGTAGGCTTCATATAAATTTTCTGATCTTAATTTTTTGACAGTGGAATCTAATCTCCTCAAAGCTAAGTTAAAATTATCTAGTAAGGGAGGATGATCGTCAAGCCATGGTAAATGAACAACAAATCGATCATCTTTATCAACCACAACTGTGCTCAAAAAATGCTCTTTTGCTGCTTCATGGAGTTCTTTAGTTTTCTTCTCTGATGGGTCCAGAATTCCGAGTGAATCTAAGGTCCACAAACCAGAAATCGCTGCATCTTTAGTCAATAGAGTTGTAACAAATAACGCTGTACTTTCATGAGAATTTGAGGTAGGATTCTTACCCATGACTGTCCATCCTAACTTAGTCTCAATTGCAGCAAGCCCCGAATCTAGTAATTTGTAGACTCTCGTCATCAGCTTCCCAGCTACATCACCTCCTATTAAAATTTCTATAGGACCGGCTTTTCGATCATGGAGATGTATACCGAATGCTTCAAGCTCTTGCATCCACTCACCTGGTCCTATTGAGGGTATAGAATTACAAATTACCTCCTGTCCAAGAGCATCAAATGACATTTCCATCAAGTTTTGAAAGAGCTATATTAAAAACTTCATGATCTAAGATATCTGTAGTACTCCCTCCAAACAAGGAGTGCCTCAGTTGTTCCTTTTTTATGCATTCGCATCCCATTGCTTCAGCAGTACTCTTCAAAATATACGATCGTTGTGAAGCTGTATTAACTATAGCACGAGCATTACATTTCTTATCATGACCTCTTAACGTGACCACTAATGTCTGCAAAATAACATCAGGTGATCTCGAAAAATTAGCAAGTGCCTCATCTTGTTTAATAGATAATTCATCCTTTTCGGCAATGTTAATATTATCTTGTTGTTTTGAGAAACTTCTACATAAAAGTAAGTGGTGTCTTTTCCCACAAAGTAAATAACCAGCTTTTATTCTGCATTTAGCAACGACATGACCTTTCTTCAAACATAAAAACCAAGAGTGTGCCTTCTCAACTACAGCTTGTCTTTCAACTAATGGCAACCTTACGTGCTTTAAAACAGTCGTTTGATTTATGCATACCAGAACAAAATATACACAAATTCTGTGTTTCATTTGACGCAGAAATTAATGTAGCTGCCGTTGCTCTGGAATTAGACTGTTCACACTTAAAAGGTGTGCGCGTAACTTTCGACTGTCGATTTTGCATACCAGTATCAAAACATCTACTTGCTATGCATACACGTTCTTCAACCTCAATTTCATCTAGTAGAAATAACAGCTAATTATCTAAATCTGTACGATGTAAAGAATCCGTGCTAATTTCTTGTAGCGTAAGATTTTCGCTATCAGTTGTACTATTTTTATGCCTACGGTGCTGAGCTCTAAACCTTTCCCATAGGCGAAGTGTTTCTTCAGGCAATGACGATTCTACCAAAGGATAGAGCATTGAAGCATACTTTTATCCCTAGCCACACCAAGAACTTCCAACGCACGTAATTTTGACTCTAAGCTATCATACAGTTTACGTAAAGAACATTTTTGATTTGAGTTCTTCCTCAGCACTAGAGAAAGAAGATCCCTGACATAAACTTCAATTAGTAGATCTTCCCTACCAAAACGGGAATGAAGTTGTTTCAAAGCTTTATCATAACTTTCAGCGCCAGGAGGAAAGCTTTTAACCAGTTCATCGGCTATTGAGCCTTTTTCCATAGCTTGGGACAAATAAGCGAATTTATCGTGTTTATCTAAATTGGGATCTTTGTAAATTTTTTGAAACTGTCCCCAAAATCCTAACCAATTTTTAATATTTCCATCAAATACGGGCAGTTGTATTTTAGGATAATTCAATAAATTGTTTTGCGGGGATTCACCTATAACAGAATTTTCTTTCTCTGATTGTATAAGTTTAAATATTTTCTGCTCTAAAATTCGCCATTTATCAATATAGGCCTCGGACTCATCAATTTCTTTTTCAATTTCCTGCTCATTTAAATCGGCTGTTGCATTATCAAATTGCTCTTGCCTAATGGCATACTCGGTTTCTAGCATAAATTTTGTTTATCTTCAATTAATCTTAAATGAACAATTTTTTCGTCTGCCGATAGTTCAGCTTCCTTTTTAGAATATTCATTACATGCTTTTGTAAAAAGCCTTCTATTATTTTTACGAATATTTTTCAATTTATCCATGATAAATAAACAAAAGTTGCTTACTTCTCAGTTAGAAGTCCTGTTAGCGGACGCCAAATGTTCGATCACGTACTTGAAAATTGCTCAGTTTAAATATCCGTGATTTAGGAACTACTCAAAAAACTCGTTAATGACTTCAAAACATTGCAACCATGTTCCTTTGTAGGTTAAATCCACACTCATATCTCTATATACATACCGGGTGTCCCAAAAAGGACTGACTGATTTTAAAATTCAATAACTTGCAAACGGTGACAGATATTTAAAAAATTCTTGCAGGAGGGTTATGCATAAGGTCAAAAGTTTTATTACAGTGATTTTCAATTTTAGTTCGAATTACAAACAATAGATGGCGCTGCGATCAACAGACGCTCAATTCAGGCTCGATTTTTGGTACTTCGTGGCCCGGATAATACATTTCCATCTCCTTTTTCAGCATGGAACAAGAGAAAGGACCAGAAATCGAGCCTGTATTTAGCGACTATTGCTTACAGCGCCATCTATTGTTTGTAATTCGAACTAAAATCGAAAATCACTGTAATAAAACTTTTGACTTTATGCATAACCCTCCTGCAAGAATTTTTAAAATATCTGTCACCGTTTGCAAGTTATTGAATTTTAAAATCAGTCAGTCCTTTTTGGGACACCCGGTATATTAAAGAAAGTAAAACACTTTTTCACACTCAAAACCAGTTGGATGTGCCAATCCCAAAACTTTCTTCTATCTTATACATCTTAATATTTCAAAAACTAGTTACACATGTTAATACTTCAATATTATTAGTTCATTACTATACCAACTTTGATTTTCATCTTAAATTTCTGCTTCAGTCAATTAAATGAACTAAAAACGAGTTAATCTATATCATGATATTTGTTAAAATCAATAGTTTTTCCTTATTCTCTTGTTATCAGATGTTTGTGAATAGCCGGCTTAGCAGGAAGTGAGTTCCCGCCTTTGCACGAGCCGCCGATGGACAATAGAACTACGAAAAATCAAGAAAAGTATACAAAAATCGCCATCACAGAGCCCCATTACCGCGCGATATTTCCATATTCAAGGAGGACCTGTTGACCAAAGCCAAAAACATGCACAAAAAATTTGGTTTAATTGTATGCACATTTTATACAATTTTCCAATGTACAATAAAGAAAATGTTACAGACATCGTAATTATAGCGCACACTTCCAGCGGAATTTTTTCAAATTCAGGGAGGACCTTCATGCCATGAACAAAAAGAAGCACAAAAAATTTGGCTCAATTCTCTGCATAACTTCATACACTTTTCGATAGTATAATATTCAAAATGGCACGAAAATCGCTATTACAGCGCCCCCTACCCGCAATTTTTTTCCAAATTAAGGAAGGACCTGCTTGCCATAGCCAAGAATTTAAAATAAAAATTTCGTTCAATTCTATGCATAACTTCATACACTTTTCGATGGTACAATATGCAAAATCGCTATTACAGCGCCCCCTAGTGGCAATTTTTTTCCAAATTCAGGGAGGTGATGCTTGTCATAGCCATAAACTTAAAATAAAAATTTGGTTCAATTCTATGCATAACTTCATACACTTTTGGATGGTACAATATTCAAAATCTCTGTTACAGCGCCCCTACCGGCGAATGTTTTCAATTCGAATGTTTCAAATGTTGTTTGATTCACAATCGCACAAAAATCGCTGTTAAAGCGCCCTCTACTGGCGAATTTTTTCCAAATTCAGGGAGGACCTACCTGCCATATCCAAAAACTTAAAATAAAAATTTGGTTCAATTCTATGCATAACTTCATATACTTTTGGATGGTACAATATTCAAAATCGCACAAAAATCGCTGCTACAGCGCCCCCTACCGGCGAATTTTTTTCAAATTCAGGGAGAACCTACCTGCCATATCCAAAAACTTAAAATAAAATTTGGATCAATTCTATGCATAACTTCATATACTTTTGGATGGTACAATATTCAAAATCGCACAAAAATCGCTATATCAGCGCCCCCTACCGGCGAATTTTTCCAAATTCAGGGAGGATCTGCTTGCCATAGCCAAAAACTTAACATAAAAATTTGGTTCAATTCTATGCATAACTTCATACACTTTTTGATGGTACAATGGCGACAGACACACGGACAGACGGACACACGGACAGACAGACATTTTCTATAAACATGTTTTTGGGGATCTCTGACCCCTAAAACATGTAAATCCGTCGAAAACCGGAAGTCGAAAAAAATTTCGATTACAATACTTTCTTCTATTGAAGATAGAAGAAAGTAAAAATAGAAGAACAGCTATCAACAAAAACATTTATTAACTCAACTTAAAAAACTAAACACAATCGTTGCCACATACGTTTACCCAAAAACATATTCTCAATTTTAAAATGTGACATTGATTAAATCATACAACATGGAGGTAAGCCAAAATTTAGTTAGATATTCCAAAAGGTAGGAAAATAAGAATAAATTAATGGAATACCTAACAGCGGGTATACATTTTCTACGCGAAGAATAAACTAATCTGTATATCTCGATTCAAAAACGATTGCGGCTCGATGCAGACATCCCTGCCTGTCTCAGGATTCAAAATCTGCATCCTTGTTTAGTAACCATCACCCTAGCCACCAAACATGTGGTCCACAAAGATAACATGGGTTAAACAACCAAATTCTTAAGGAAATTAAATTGTGAAAAAGTGCTCAAAGTCAAAAATTATGGTGTCATTTTCTTAAAACAGTTCAATAGCTTTTAATTTAAAACCAAGTTTATTAAGAAACTCTCAAGGTTTATATGTTTAATATGCAAATGAAAAAGTGTTCTTTTTGCTCTTTTTGGATAATCCCCATCTCCATAGAAGCATGGGATTTTGGTGCTATTTTTATCCATTTTAACATAGCCTAAATTCCAACTTTTTCTCAATATTTTGAAAAACTAATACCGGATATTGTTATTTTAAACCTTCTACTTTCTTTTGCCACCACCTATTTTTTTTCTAGAATGATTTTTAATATAAGTTATGATTTTTTGAAATGTGTCTAAAATAGTTCCAAATTTCAAAATTCCAATAGAGTTACATTAGTTGTTTACTTTTTTGTGTTCATATTTTTACCCACTTAACCACTATTTTCCCCTTAACTATTAATATCTTATGAAATCTAAAATTTCGGGCTATCTAGCGGTACTATTTTTATAAAAATGTGTCAATTCTAAGTATTTTTAATTTTAATTTGAAAAAATTTGTTCTTTGAAGGGTTGGGTGGAAATTGGTTGCTCATATGAATACTGTGCCTCATAAGGGCAGATTGATATTGGGTTGGGTTGATTTTTGACGGCCAATTATCTACACGAGGGATATAGGCCCGGGGGGAGTGCCCTTCGTGGGGGTCTTTCTAAGGGAACCTAACCCGTATTTACGCATGGAAATCCAAGGTTTCGAAGAAAACCACGAAAACTCCGAAACGGTTAGGCCGACGGGCGCGATTGGGTTCGAACCCAGCACCTCCCGTCTACCAGCTTCGAGAGCAGAACCTCTCAGCCACTGGTGGGGCTCAGATTGATATTGGAAAGGTAACTATTGAGGAAATAGTAGTTAGAATATCTTCATCTATGTGTGAATCAATTGACGTCAGTTAGCGTTACTGAATGATGATTGGCCAAAAACGTATAAACAAGAATATTATCCGATAGCCACTGGTTTTTAAATAAATACTGAAGTTGTAATAAGTATATTGTTACCAGAATTGTCTAAGATGTTTAATGAATAAATGAGATTGTGAATTAATGGTCTTATGGGGTCATGCATTATTTTGAAGTATAACTAACTAACCCTTTAAGGGTCAGAGATGCCATTATTGACCACAGGAAATTTCCCTATGGGAAATACAATGATAAAAATTTAAAGAAAGGTTTTCCCTACCGGAAACTATTAAAATCAAAAATAGTTAATGATATAAGATTAGGGAGGTCTTAAGAAGTCTCTTGGTGGATAAACTTATAAAAATTCACTTTTGTTATAGCGTGGTCCACCATTTTATTTCTTTTCACCCGTGTTGCATTATCTCATATACTTATAAAATAATAACTTAATATTTGTTTTTGAAAATTTTTTCGGTGTATGTATACTTCGGGGATCAGTCTATAAATTTTAGTGTAAAAATTTAACCCTTCAACTGCCATGGGTCTTCTTAATTCGCCATTTTGGTTCTTTTAGATGAAAATTTGGCTAGAAATTTTGGACATAAAGCCAAATATCTCGGAATCTATTGATCCTAGCGTAATTCTGCTGCGCCAAAATTAGCTATAAACCGCCTAAGTAAACTTTTCATCCCCTTTCTTATCCGATATTCCGTTTGTCTCTATCTCAAATAGGGGCCCCGTCAGAAGGGACTGAATGGGGCTCTCTTTCGAATTAGTCTGGAAGGGTAGCTTTTAGGCGCTTTTGTTGGACCAGATGTCTGGTTTATTAACATTCTCACTCTACTTCATCATTACCACTACTGGTTTACAGGCGTTTTTGTTGGACCAAATGTCTGGTTTCTTAACATTCTCACTCTACTACATCATCGCCACTACTGGTCTACACAACTGGCTTATCCGTAACATTCACTACTTCTTTTCTAATTGAGATAGAGACTTGGTTTCACCACGGATATTCTCTTTATTATCCCCTAAGATAATCCCACCCACCAATTTCAATTTTAGTACCAGATTAGGCCTAATTCATAACATTACTTACTTTTTTATTTATCAAGCATTCTTCCTGGTTTCTTCAATTAATTACAATTCTTTACTAAAGTAACTAATCCTTATAAAAATTTTTAATTTTCAGACATCTCAACTTGCCTAACTTTTGGAACTTCCTTAATTTTAAAGTTAAATCGACCATTTTGGTGATAATGGAGAAGGGTTCAGGCGAACAGTATGTCCCATTTTCAACTTAAGAATAATCATTACTTCCTTTCTTGGGCGGTCCCTGCGCTGATTTTGGGCACATTCATAGCTGAAAATCTAATTTATATCACATTACCATAAAAATTTATGGACGAATCTAAATTAGATAAGGAATCTAATAATTAATTTTCTTTGTGAATAAATCCTTTTATTATAGGCAAGTGCAGCGGGACTTATATGGTAGGGTGAGTATACCTTTTATACTTAACTTACTTTTTTTAAAAAAAATATTATCTGTTGTCACTCTGTCCACCTAGCCGTCAGATTTATTGGAATTAATATGGGAATTTCTGATGTAACATTATAAACAAATACTCAAATGCAGGAGCAAATTTAATAAGAAAAGTTGTTGATTCAGAAACCAGACTGTGCTTTGTCTGGTAGTATATTATGAAGTGATATGTTATTTTTACCCATCCTTGTGTGTAAAGTGTACATAGTTTGTATAACTTGTATATATTTTGTACATATGTATATATTGCAACATTATCTTAAGTCATATATTAGTGGTACATATTATATTTTCAATTTGTCTTATTATTATTTCAGTGTACATAATTCGTTTGAAGAATATGTAGTCATTAAGTGTATCAGCTTTCGGACATGGGAAGCATTGACATGCACTCTTTTTTTCCTTCTTATTCTCTTTTTGGCTAATTTCTATCACTATTATTGTTTTGTTTTATTTTGTTTTTATTTTTCTAAATTTTCCCCTATTTTAGCTTTTTTATTTTCTCTTAGCCATTTTCGGTGGTTACGACCACTGGTTTTTGCTTTTTTCTATCTATATCCCTTTCCTTCAAAGATATATAGCGGGGGCCTAGCGGACCATCATCCTTATTTTACTTGTGGTTTTGAATAGAAAGTTACTTGATTTTTGATTTTAAATATTTAAGATTAAGTCATTTGAATATTGATTTTATCTAAAACTTCAGTCATTAGTGAAAATTAATGATCTAATGTCGGGAAAAAAATTACGGACGCCCCCTCCCACCATCAAGAGGGAGGTCTCTATACAAATATGAGGAAGTGCAGAAATACGAAGTCAGCATCTTCCAACTTTACGATTTAATGGAGAGCTTCTACCTCAGAAAGGCAAGTGGCAGTGACGACGAAGCAAAGAACTACCAAAGTGCCCTTGAGCAAAAAATAAAATCAATGTCATGTCAACAAGACAACCTAATAATAGCTGAAAAAGATGAAGATCAATCAAAATAAGACGACCAATCAACGAAAGAGGACCCGCTGCTCCTGTGCCTTTCTCAAATTGCTGACCGTTACAAGAAACGTCAGACGGATAAAAAAGAAGCTTTTCAGAAACTAAAGAACGAATTTCAAGAAGAATTTAGAAATAGATTCATAACACATGAATATAAACAATTAAGCAGAGAAATAGAAAAGGCAAAACTGGCTCGACCAACTGATCTTGATATAGAGAGGAATACATCTAACTCAATGCTAGAAAAGGAAGATATAATAATTGAATCTACTCCAAACATTATCCAGACTTTAAAAACAGGAAGCTATTCCACAAAAAAGAAAATGAATCAACTGGAAGAAAAATATAAAAAATTGGAAAAAGATTTAAAAACCAAAAATCGCAAATTAGAAGAGTTAGACCAGCAGCTGAAAGGAAAAAGGGAAGGACTAGAAACCAAAGAACAAGAATTATCTCTTAAAAAAGATCAAATAGAAGAATATTTGAAAGAATTAAAGGAACAAGAAAGCAGAAAGAAAACAAAAAGTGAATTCACACAGACGGAAGACATGGAAGAATATTCGCTACTCTCTATAGATAGTGGGGACGATGTAGAAGAATTAGAATCAAAAGAAGAGACTTCTCCAACAAGAGGTCTGAAGCTCTTAGAACAGGATTTCATCAGACATGGGCGGAAAACCTGGTCGGATAAGGATGTTATAAATTTCTTAAGACTCTTCAAAAAACAAAATACTTGTTCTGCCAAGATACAATCCTCTACACAAATAGATACACAAAAATTAACGACCGAAATAACAGCAACAATAAAGACAATATATGGAATTACGAAAGACTTAACAGAAACCTTGACAACTTATTATAACAAAATTATAAATGAACTAGAAACAGTTAGAAACTCAAAAAGTAAATACACAACATTCCAAACATATCAAGAACAATATCAAACAGAAATGCACGGTAAACTGAAAAGATTACAACACTACTGTGAATCACAAATAGATCAAATACAAGCATTTAATTATGAAAGTCAAGACAATCATATAGACCTACTCAGAAAACAGTTAATAGGAAATTTAAACAAACAATTTCAAGAACAGAACCAAAAACTCAACGAAATGTTGAAGACATTATGCATCCAAAAAATAAGGACGACTCAAGAAGTCAAGCCAGTAGTACAAAAACCTAAAAAATTAATTATAGTTCCGAATAAATCTATCGAAGTATCACAAGTCACAAAAATAATCAGAGAAGAAGCCAAAAAGAAAGACAAGCAACTGGAAATTAAAAATATAAGACGTACAAAAAACAACAACATAGAACTAAAAACCTCAGAAAAAGAAGTAGAAACGATTTCAGAGTTACTTAAGAACAATTCAAAAGACTTTGAAATAGTCAAACCAGAGGAACGGAAGATGAAAATAATTCTTCTGAGAATAAACAAAGAATTCACAAAGGAGGAACTGGAAGAAGAACTATCTAAAAGGAAGTACTTAAATTCATTCACAATATTTAAATCTTTAGAAATCCCCAATTCAACATTCAATAACTGGATAATAGAAGCACCGGCGGGTGAATCCAGGAAAATTATCAAAACAGAAAAAGTAAAATTATTTTATGAACTAATTAAGGCTTAATTCTACATACGAGTGCTGAGATGCACAAACTGTCAAGAATTAAGCAACCACACCAAATCACAACGTGAATTCAGCTCACGGTGTGCGAATTGCTCAGGGAAACACCCAACAAGCGAGTGTGAAGAAAATATAAAGAAATGCATAAATTGCTTAAGATATAACAAGGAAGACTTTAATCACCATGCGTACTAACCCCAATGCCCAATTTTTCAATATGAAAAAGAAAGACGCCTACAAGGCTATTATAAGTCAAAACCACAAACCCAAAATTTTCTTTCAAAAAATAGTCGTAAGTACTTTATTGATAACAGATATCAAAGACCATCAACTGAAGACCCAAGGGAAAGGGATAATCAAAGAAGTAGACAAGTAGAAGAAAATACCGGAAGAAGAGAGTTTAGTAAGAACTACAAAGCAACAGATAAAAGAACAGTCAAATATAGAGATGTTTATATCAACTCACCATTGAGAAAAAGGGAGGCACAGCCTCCCCACCGCCGATAGAGGAGAAAAGGTTGATTCAAGCACACAGATTAAAATAGCTAGAGGCACCCACAATCAAAATCAAATTCCATCAATGCAATCAACTTACTTCTTTGGTGGTGCACCTTTACATCAACAAAACATAAAAGTAACTCACATAAGCCTAAATAATTGCCGTGCAGCAAACTTTCAACTAATTAAATACATGAAGCAGAACAATATCGACATAGCACTAATCCAGGATTACCACAGAAGCAAAAATTCTTTTACGGGTCTCCCGATTTCTTGGGCTTTATATCAATCAACATTAAATACAGCGGGAATAATTATCGCCAACCCTTTATTTGTACATAACAAAATTCTACAAACAGATAACAGTGTATTTATAAATTTAACAACGAAGTTAGAAAATTTTAAATTTGCCTCGCAATAGTCCAAGCCAAAGGGAGATCTAGCTAAAGATTTCGACGACTGGTCAAGAACCATTCATAATTGTACTAACTTAGTATTGGGAGGCGATTTTAACGCCAACCTGAGAGCATGGGCTATAGCAGAAACAACGCAAGAGGTAAAATCCTACTAGATTATCATGCAAATCGAGATTTAACAATAATCAACGACCCACAAGCAGAAAACACCTTCATCATAGGTAAGAAGAAAGGTAATCCGGACCTAACATTATGTGCATTAAGTACGAAGGACCTTCTTGATTCTTGGTCAGTAGAGGTGAATTTTCCATCACTCAGCGATCACAGATATATAAACTTCACATTGCTGTTGGAACCTCTCCTACGAAACGTATACAGATTTAACTCTTTCGTTACCGAGGCTGAAATTCTACAGGTTCTTCAGAGAACCGGAACGCCCGAAATCCAGTTGAAAATTTTCATACCCCCTTCGTAGGAGTGATGTCAACGTAGAAGACATCAATCTTAGGAGTGGGAGGAAAAGAACATAGAAAAGGATTAGCATTTCCCCCTGCATGGGGAAAAAGGGAAGAAATCCGACTGAATATTACCTTTTTTACAAGGGGCGAAATTCCCAGACAGTTTTAGAAGAAAAATGTAAACATCTATTGTTGCAAGTTATTCAGATATATGGAAATACCTTTACGATATGAGGGTAAAACATTATTAGTACCGCTTTGCATTCAGGGCGACTTAAATTTTATACTTTTCTAAATCTTTTGACATACAGACATTCTTCAACATTGTATTTATAGCATGAAATTAGAGATGTTCAAATGTTGCCGTAATGTGTTTCAAAAAATTTCGGAATTCATCGGATCTAGAAATGCTATCACTATTGAAATAAATTTAAAACCTCGTGATTTGCCTCAAAATTTGAAGTTGTAAAGAATGTTTTCCTTTAGGATTTTGAAAAACGAACTAAACACACATTACATAAAAAACCGTGCTAATCTAGTATAGGTTTTCGGATGAAATTTTTTCTTCTGTGTAATGGAAAAAAGATACAATATATAGAATATTTCTAATTTGATATAAATCCGAATATTAATAAACATCTTACAAAAATAAATAAATAACCATTCCTTTTTTTCCTCTGTACAGACATTTTTTCTGTAATATTACAACATATATTATTATTATTATTATTTAACATTTTAAAAGTGGTTACTGTTAGCCATACATCTGGCGCGCACATGACTGCTCATAAATATTTAAAAATATTGACATATGAAATAGTTCATATATTTCTTACGCTCAGTGTCGTTCTATGTCGTCTCTTTCTAATCATTTAGACAGGTGAGCAAAAAATATCGAAATGAAATAAAATAATAATGAGTAGAATCAGTATTTTGGAGGAATGGCAGCGTGCAGATGAATATTTAAAAGCTATTGCTGTGATAAAAGTTATTAAATACTTAACAGCAATCGAATAAGCACTAATCAGAAGTCTGAAATTTATTTTCGGCGCTAAAGAAAAAGGGAAAGAACGAAACTGTATGACATATTATTAATTTTTTTTTTATTCCCATGTTCCTGAAAATTCCAGATATTCGCGTTAAAATTCTTAAGGCTGTTCTTAACTGCTGTGCTCAACAAGCGCAAAACGTTTTGACATATTTGTAAATTCATTTTTTAACGGAAAGATATAAAATTGGAAAGCCTGGCCATGGAAGCGATTTGAAATTGAACTGATTTTTCCATTTTTTGATCAATCAATTACCCATATAGTTATAAGTGATTAAGATCACGCGACAAACACGTTTTTAGCCCGCTCTTGAGTGATTTTTCTACTTTCGCACGGAAATTCGGTTCAAAACGCCCACTTTGACACTATTTTCTGAAACATCTATTGCGTTTGCAAAAAAATGGAAAAAACAGCTCGATGACATAGTTTCTGAACAACAACACCAGCTAGTTTCATGCATTTTCGAACAAAAATAAATCAAAACTTATGTCAGAATGTTGCCCTTTTGGATTTGAGAACATCCTTAAGAAATAAATAGCATTTTTTCTCTTGTGTGTGTTTGCAGTGTAATCTCGAAAATCTCGCCTATGAAAAAATGGGAACTTCTCCGGTATACCTCCCCCCCCCCGCGCCGTTTCTATTTTACAATTTCAATTTAAGGGAGAAAGGAAGATAGCAATTGTTTACAAATTTAAAATTCGATATTATAAGTAAAAGCAAATAAAATTGACATCCACGTTTCAGAAATTACATGAGAAGAAATGATTTCACTGTTTATTAGATTTTTTTTTATGTAACACAGAAAACATCAATTAAAGTAGGGGTTTTTTTTTGGTAATATATACTTTTTCTTTCCTCACATAATTATATCTTTGATATGAATTAAATCAGGACTAAAGGCACCATTAATAATATCGAAAGTACTTTTGATATTCTTTCAGAAACTCGGAACTTTCAAAAAATCTCGCTTAGTCTCGTCCCGACTTAGCATTTTGGCACGTAAATGAAATCTGCAAAAGGGAGAATTTTAATATTTCTTAGAAAATATCAGTTCTACTCATAGCTTTTTGGTACTGTTATTATTTCAGAAAACAATATTTTTTGTTTTAATTCAATAGTATACATTTATTTTTTGAAAGTTCTAGCATAAAAGCATACACCACAACGGAGAACAAGTTCAAAAGAGGAAATATAATTCAATATATTGTTGAAAAATGCAAAAGGTCTACAATTTGAAGTTTAAAAAAGCTGAAAGGAAATATCTTTCTGTTTTATGTGCAGTTTCCATATAAAGGAAAATAAAAACATACTGTAGTTAAAAGCTTTAAAAAAATAAAAGAATGAGACAGCATCTATATATTTAAAAAATATAAATAAGTTTTTCAGATTTTTCTTTTCTTAAATTATTCATAATATACAAATAGAAAAATCCCTGACGGCTTGGCCTAAAGGCACATGTAGATTTTTAAGGCTAATTTCACCTACAAAAACTAAATCAAGAATAGAGATAAACCCAGTTTAACAATTTTTCTACCGCTTTTCACGAGCTTTAATTTCATCTTTCTGTAAGCGCTGGTTTCATTAGAATCATATTAATACGATAATTTTTTCTTCAACTGCTTTTTTTTTCTGTAATAGTTGGTCCTATGAAAAACTTGTCAATATAAAAATTGTAGATAATATTAAGAAGATTTCTAATAAATTTAAGAGGATTTGATACCTTCTTAATTGATAAAGTTATGAGTTTTTTTTTTTCTTAACCACTTTTTTTTTCTTGCTGTAAGAGTTGTCCCTATTAAGAACATGCCAATTTAAAAGTTGTAGATAATAGTAAGAAGATTTATAGTAATAAATTGAAGTGGATTTGGCAGACTGTGAACTAACGAAGTTATGAATTTTCTTCGTAAAACCCTATTCTTTTCGCCCCTTGAGCCCATTTTTGATGATAACAAAAATCTGTTATACATAATTTTTTGGCCCATTACCTAACATTTATAATAGGTTTGAAGTGATTTGATATCTATAATAATTAAGAATTTATTAGTTTTCTTTTCTGTTTTCACAAAAAAACCTATCTACTTCCACCCCTTTGGTCCGATTTTGCTCATTAACGAACTTGACCGAGATTTTCTGCCCCTTGTTTTTATGTATCAGTTTGGAAGAGATTTGTGCAGGATTATGAAAGTTATCGTTTCCATAAAACAGCGATATGTATACAAAAAAATATATATAAATAAATAGATAGATAAAGTTTTGAACTGGCGTGATTTTGGGTTTTAGGGTTCCTGATCGGCGTAGATCTGCAAATATTTTTCAGAAATTTCAACATAGAGAAGAATGTAAAAGGTAGTATTTCTTACGAAATCTACCGAAAAAAACGGCAATTTCATTTCAATAAAGCACTCAAGCCGAAATACCTTTTAAAGAGCATAACAACACTTCATTTTCCCTTAACTGGCACCTAAAATAACCCTTTTCTGAATTCAAGTTAACAAAGAGAAGATAATCCTCTAAACACAATACCACAACGCCCGTCTTGACAGGAGCTCTAGGGAGAAGAAAGGGGTAGAAATTGACCAGGCGTTTTCGGGCGGTATCGGTAATCTGAATGAACGGGCGTTTGAGGCGCTTTGGTATTGAAAGAGTTAAAACCAAATATGAAAATTTTAAAACATTTAACAAAGAATTTGATAAAAAGGAAGAAGAATTAAGGACAACACTTCAAGGTACATCATCTCCATAAGATCTAGATACATGGGTCAATAATTTCCAGGAACATATGGCTAGTATAATGAACTCAACATTAAAAAAGAAAAATCAAAAAAAGACCTAAATGTCAACTGGTACACGGACAAACTCAAAATTGAACGAATTAGACTAAATGCACTACACAAAAGATTTCGAAGAGACACAGACAATCAGCAATATAGGAAGGAATATAAAAAGGCACTAGCCGAATACAAATTAAACATCAAAAAAGCTAAAGAGGACTCATGGTATTCATTCTGCCAACAAACCACAAATGGAATATGGCACTGCCTTTAAAATAATGAAAGGTAAATATCTAAAAAATACGGATTTAATACATACCATACTAGAAACTTCAGCAATTGAGGACTCATTTATTGACATTCAACAAAATCTAATCTATCATCATTTTGGAAACCCAGATACAGAGCAAATACACTCGAGAATTAATCGGGATCTAATTCCAAATGAAGAATTTGACAAAATTAAAATCAACGTGAGGGAATTTAAATATGTCATCAGTCAGCAAAATCCTAAAAAAGCTCCAGGATATGATAGAATCGACATTAAAATCATAAAAAATCTAATTAAAAGATATCCAAAATTGATGCTACTCCTTTATAATAAATGTCTTCAAATAGGACATTTTCCAATGGTGTGGAAGAAAGGAGTAGTGATATTTTTCAGGAAGAAAAATAAAGACCCAAGAAATCCAAATTCCTAAAGACCAATAACCTTACTCCCAATGATGGGTAAGGTGTTAGAGAGAATAATAAAAATACGTACACAAACATATGTAGAAAATAGAAATCTCTTAGCAAACCAACAACATGGCTTCAGAGAGAAGAGAAGCACACTAACGGCACTGCAATCTGTAAAAGACTTAATAATGAACTTCTCCAGAACAATAAATATGTAGGATTAATATCTTTTGGCATACAAGGAGCTTTTGATTCAATAGACTGGAATATGATCTCGGGACTAATCGAAGAATCAGAACTACCTAGATACCTAAAAAATTTACTTATTAACTATATAAGTGATAGATTCATCGGAGCAAACAATTTTAGTTTCATTGAATGGCTTCGTAGTTTCAAGGGATGCCCGCAGGGTTCGTGTTTAGGCCCGTTATTATGGTTAATAGTAGCAGACTTCATCATTAAGGAACTACTTAAAAAGTTCCCAGAACTGGTGGTTTATGCAGATGACTTTGTGGTATTAATAAAAGGAAATTCAAGAACCGACTTAGAAAAGGATGCTAATAAGAAAATCCGTAGTTTTGAAGAAATATGTAACAGATTAAATCTGAACATTTCACAAGAGAAACCAAAAGCAATACTCTTTGGAAGAAACCTCTTAAATAACAGACATCCAATTTTTAAATTAAAAAATAAAACAATCAAACTAGAGAAATCATTACCATACTTAGGAATAATCTTTGATCAAAAATGAAAATTTCAAATTCATCTGGAAAATTTAAAAGCAAGAATATCTCAGTTTGTTACTAGTTTCAAATTCCTGGGAAATTACCAAAAAGGAATAAATCCAAAAATAAAAAAGATGTGTTACACAACGGTTGTTGAAAGACAAATCTTGTATGCACATGAAATATGGTTCCCTAATTTAAACAGTCGTGGAATCAGATCTCTGAAAACAATACAAAGAATGAGTTTAATGAATGTTATTAAAACTTACAGAAGCATCTCACACGAAGCACTAAATGTTTTAACAGGAGTACCACCAATCATCACAAAAATCCAGAACGAATTCATGGCATATCAGACAAAAATGGGAAAAAGAAATTTAATAATTCAATCAACGAAAATAAATAAAGAAAATTTAATGCTGAAGGAAAGTACGTTCGATTTTCCAGACTATTACAAAATTAATAACCTGAATATACTAGAAGAAATAACGGAAACAGAAATTCGCAGCAATAAATTAAAGATATATACTGATGGCTCTTTAATGAAACAGGGAACTTCATGCGCCTTTACAGTCATGTTAGAAGATACTTTTATCCACGACAGTGCTGCGCGCTTAAACCCTCTCAATTCAATCTATCAGGCAGAACTTAAAGCAATACTAAATTCAATAGAATGGTTTTTGACCTCTAGATTTACATCAATTTTAATCCTAACAGACAGCAGATCCTCACTAGATGCCCTCAAAATTATCTTCCCAAGAAACAAAATAATAAGACAGATTTATACAGAACTACAAAAAATCCCGCAGAAATCTATATATACAGCATGGACAAAGGCTCACATAGGAACAGTCGGGAATGAACGCGCAGACACCTTGGCAAAAAATGCAATTGAACACGACCACTATGATGAAATTCAACATATACCATTCCCGGATTCAGTAATTAAAAATTACATACGGGAAAAATTATCCAAGACTGGCAGGATATCTGGGAACATTCAGTAAAAGGACGAGATACATCTGAAATTCTTAACCAAGTTAACAAAGAATTTATCTGTACTTCAAGATCATCAGTTTATTACATTAGTGGCCATCGCATTTTTCCTGCATTTCTCTACAAAGTAGGCAAACTAAATTCGGACACATGCTCCTGCACTAAAGGCCGAGGAACAGTACAACACTATATTTTTGGGAACTGCTCTCTCTTACCTAATCATTTCAAATTTAATAAAAACAAAACCTTAAGGAAAAACTTCCAGAAGATTCTACTGGATCCAGCAAACTTTTCAGCGCTAATTGAAAATTACAATATTCTTAATAAACACTACTCCTTCATAAAAATGATTCTATAAACAGTGTCACCCATTAACTATCAAGATCATTCAAAAAAGTATTAAACATCGTCTAATTCTATAACACCTTGATTTGTAAAAGTTTATATTCCTGAACTTTGGATTAAGTCTCCAAACTCTGAATTTTATCTTCAAACTAAAATCTACAGTGTTTAGAACTGTAAAAATCATACTATGAACTATGAAATATAATGACTTTGAACTGCAAAATATAATGACTCAAAAATGTCACATATACTTTACTGAACTGTGAAATACATAGACTATTCAACATATTAAGCTATCTAGAACTTTAAAATTAATTATAATTAATATCTCAAACTTGCTTAACAGGTCATCACTCAGAATCATAATTAAATTTAACAAGACTATTATTTCATATAAATATCATTCAAAGTTTCGCTCAGATTTACTTATTTTTCAGATTTCAATCAATTTTGTCTCAACTAACTTTGTTTTATTAAGTTCTATTAGGCCCTAATATGGATTAGTATAAATTTTTAAAATATCTTTTAGCTAATTTAATTAAATTAAATTAACATTAACAATACTATTTTAATTTTTCATTAAAATTTTAAATTGGCTACTTTCAAGTATTCCTATTTTAATAACTGATTGATGATCTGTAATATCTGTAATATATTAAAAATCCAAAATATTGTTTTATTTGGGCTCGCCCAGCTTAAGCAACATTGAATAGCTCTTGTGATATGATTGTGCAATTTTAATTGAAATCTCAATGGGGGGGAGGGGTGTCTTCCTACCTGCTGAGGCCTCCGGGCCCGTCTGGTGTCTGGGGGTTTAGCGGGAAGGTGGATATGGGTTTTTCCCCTCGTGGACATTTAGCTCCTATACCGCAAGGTTGGCTGTCCACGAGTGGGTGATTTCTATTTCTGTTTCTGTGGATACAATGCTATTATGTCCCCTCATCATAAGTAAAAAGTTTCAAATCCCTTGAACATCATCTTCATGCGCCCCAAGGGGCGCTCTTACCTATTATAATTATTTGATGCTTATTAAAACTGAGAAGTTAAATGTAAATATGGAAAAGGAATATATATAGCCGAAATTAATAAAAATTTGTGTAAATCTTGATTTTTATTATGTAACAGTATCTTCATACAAACCTAAAATAAATCAAATTTTGTCAGATTTCTTAATATTTTAACCCTGTTGGGGCACATGAAGATGATGATGTAGGGATTTGAAACATTTTACTTATGGTAAGGGGGCATAATAGCATTGTATCTACAATGAGCCAAAAGCAAATTAATTTTTTTAAATAGTTATTAAAATTCAGGAAAATTAGCATAATTTAGCTAAAATTCTGGGATTTTGCCTCCCCTGGGACGCATGAAGATGATGTTCAAGCGATTTGAAACTTTTTACATATGGTAAGGGGACATAACAGCATTGTATCCACAATGAGCCAATAGCAAAATAATTTTTAATAGCTATTAAAAGTCAGGAAAATTAGCGTAATTTAACTAAAATTCGAGGATTTCGCGCCTCTTGGGGCGTATGAAGATATCAATTCAGGGGGCGAATTTTTATTTACATAATAAGCAATACAATACGCAACTTTCGCAGACAGGGCCGAATTTGAATTAATTTTTTTTCTACGATCCACACTAATGTATAGTACCTATATATAATATGCTAAAATATATACAAATCTAAATATAATTTGTATAAAATATATACAAATCCAAAGGACATATACATCATATACAGGACTATTATACCTGTATATTATGATAGTATATACAGGACTGAAAAAAAAGTATTCGTATTTCTTTCGACTTTGAATGGTAAATTCAGAAATTGGGTTTTGAAATATGTTATTCATTTTTTAAATTGGTTGCTTAAGCATTAAAATATGCAAAAGTCAAAGTTTTGTTACAGTATTCTCAATTTATTAGAAAGTGTTATACAATCTATGTTTTACGCATGATTTTTCGCTCTTGCTTCTTGCTAAATTACGTTCAAATGGGAACCCATAACTCACACATTCTTCGTATTGAATTGGCATATAAACTGATAAGAGCATTAGAGGAGAATCTAAAGCATTAATTCTACCATGCCATATATTCTTAAAGACAAATATTTGCATGTGTAACATCAATCAGGATGTGTTAAGCAAGACGAATTTATCTAAAGTTCGAGTAGAAAATAATGTATTCAAAATCCCTTTTATGATTTAACATCATTAGTTTTCCATACGATCATTTTTTAAAACGCTATAAACGCGATACTTTAAATGTATGAAATTTTCTTAACGATAGATTTAGAAAGAAAAGTTATCTTACAAAAATATTTTTACAATTCTATGACTGACGTGATGGCGTATTTCTTTGATGGGATACCATTAAATACATAGGCATAAATATTAAAGAATATTTCAAAACTTTTAATCGTACAATAATGTGATGATCTTTACTGCAATTGAGAATAAATTAATTTTTTTCTGTCAAACTTTCAATCTGTATTTAAGCTAACTGAAGGGTGTATTTTTTCATTAAATCAAATTAAGAAAAGTATGTTCCACATATTCTGTTTATACTCTTATGATATTTTAATTTAAATTTCAGCTTAGAGAATGTTTACAGAATTAGGTGATTTATGAACTGCCGTATTTATTTGGTGGGAGTTTTAGATAACATTACATGAATGAGGGTCAATATTTAAGAATATTTTTTTAACTTTTAGATCGTACAGTAATATATTGATACTTGTGTTTTAGATGGTTACTGAACACGATTTGATTGTTTAAAAAAACTGATGTCTGTCCGTGAGTCTGTCTGTCTTTAAACCTGTTCGTATGTGACATTTATTTTGTGGTCCCTCTATCTAAAGAAATAAAGCGTGGATTTTAATGAAACCCCGAATTCAGTTAGAATAGGTTTTGGTGGAAGTTATACAACAGGTTGTCCTGCTGTATTGCATTTTTCACGATTCCCGCAATAACTCTATCTCAAGAATGTATGCACGGTATTTCACAAAACTCCGTATTCTCTTAGACCATGACATAAACAGACATTGATTAGGTTTTGGTGCCAATCACCTTGCATTTAACGATGATATGATGCATATTCACGATTTCTGAAATAGCTATATCTAAATGACTCATTCTCAGAATTTCCTAAAATTTTTTTAACTTTTATAAAAATCGATCCTTACTAGCTTTACGTGCATATAGCCCAGTAGGTGTCACTGTTATTTCCTGTTTTTCATGATTTCCCCGTTAGCTGTATCTGAAGACCGAATATATTGTCATTTAATTTTGGTTGCAGTGCATTTTATTTGTATAGAATAAAATTTTGTGGTGGCCACAACATAATACAGGGTGATGCAAAATGAATGGGATTGTTGTCGTATTTTGTCCCATTGATTTTTATATAAAAAAGAAAGGTGTAAACATGCATGTTTACATTACAAACACGGATTTCAACATATTAGGATGAAAAAAGCAATCGAGCGGAAAAAAATAAAATGCCCTAATTCGATAAAAAATGTTTGAGAGGATAAAATGTCAAGCAGCAAGGAAGTTGGTAATTTAATTATACCTGTATGTATTTGATTTATTAGCGTAATCGGGAGTTCATTGAAGATCGGATAACCCAATAAAAATCATAAATGTATAATAATCAATAAAATGCATAATAATATAATAGAATAAAAAATATGAAATAAAATAAAATAAAAAATAGTAAAATGTATAATAATATCCAAATAAAAGAAATCGAAACGAGAAAAAAATTGAAATGTGAAAAGAATTAATAGGAGAGTTCTTTCTTAATTTCGTCTTTACTGCGCTCATAAAATATATTACAAATTTACGTTTGGGTTAAAAAAAAAAAGTAAATTACGCTGAAAAAAAGGACTATAAAAACTTCTTTTAAAGTCTAAAATTTATCTTTTTAAGCTGCAAATTTTAACTTTTACGCATCATAACTTATGGAGGCTTATTTAAGGTGTAATAAAGCACACATACTACAATATATATTAAAACACACATACATACATAAATATTGCCTGCATTCAACAGTTAAAAGCACATATAAATATTATGCAGACATACATACAATAAAGGCAATAAACCGAACTGGAGTGAAAAATTAGCCAGAGCCATGAATCGAACCCAGGGCCACAGTATACAAGACTGCTGCTCTAACCACAGAGCTACTCCGGCCGATACCTGGGTCTGCAATTTCTCACTAATAAATCATGTTGGGGAAGTCACCAGACATCTATATGAGAGCCTTGGATGACCGGACAACGATGAATAGATTTTACTGTTACATCGATCTACGATAATTATAATAAAACACACATACTACAGTATATATTAAAACACACATAAATAACATCTGCATTCAACAGTTACAGGGATATATAAATATTATACAAACATACATACAATAAACCCAACTGGAGTGAAAAATTAGCCAGAGCCAGGAATCGAACCCGGGACCACAGTATACAAGACTGCTGCTCTAACCCCTGAGCTACTCCGGCCTGAGTTTTTCACTCCAGTTGGGGTTATTTTATTTACTGTATGTCTGTCTGTATAATATATATATATATATATATATATATATATCTTTATTTAAGGTACTTTATTCAGATTTTTGTTTTTAAACTTCTTTTTATACATTAAGCGTTGAGAGTAAAGAAATTTGTTAAATGCGCAAGTAGAATTTCGAAATTGTGCGGCCAAATAGTTTAAAAACCCAAGATTCTGCATTTCAATTATAAGAATAGGGTAACACAGTAAGGATTCTTTCTTATTCCAATCCATATTACAATATTTTAAATCCCTTTTTATACTTGTATTTCTCTTTGAAAGGATAGGAGGGTTACATTAAAAAATTATTGCTGAGAAAATTTTAAAACTGTATACATTGTATCATTAAAAGGTATTTTTTTTCACAAAAAATGATCAATAATATCAGTAACTCAGTAACTGGCACGAACACTATTTTGAAAAACCAGTAGCTGACACAAAGTGAACCAGTGTCTTCACATTTTATTTGCAAACATAAAAATAAGAGTTATTTTATATTTCAAGTAATGTATATTTTAAAAATACTTTACTTTGTTAAATAAAATTCTTAAACTTTTTTATATATGATATCATATAATGCATTCTATGCATATGTTCGTGCATGTGTCTTTTTAATCATGCTTTAAATTATTAGTAATGCAGATATCTAACAATTGATATTTATCAAGCAATAATCGACAAGTGGTTTTGGACACTAACAGTACAACTTAAATTTTAATGATGTTTCCTACGAGATAAATTTAATTTATTATTACATTTTTAAATCTGTTCCAATAATAGATTTAATATAATCAATAATTGTCGCCTCTGTCGGAGAAAAAAATGTGCCCTCTCTGTTAAACTAATCTAAATAACAAGAAACAAATACCCATGGCTTTAACGTATCATATACATCTTTTAACTGTTTGCTACAATTAGAACTCTAAGAAAAAGTTTACGAGGGTGGAATAAAATTAGATTAAAAATAACTCTAATTTAAATAAAAAGTCAAGTGCAAGTATTACTCGCGTACAGAAGGTTCTGTAAAATAAATACATAAATTTGTAATTTTATTATTAAAATAAAACGTTGCTAAAAGAATACTAAGACTTTGTAAAAGACTATACAACGTAGGGTTGGGTATAACGGTATATACTAGAAAAATGTAAATTGATATACCATGAAAGGTTAAAGAGGTATGGAACCTAAATAATATCAAATATAGCTATTCTATATAACTCATTTTTTAATATTATCCTAATCGGTTTATCATGTCGGTACTGGCCGTAAAAGTAGTGCATATTTAAACTTCGTTTGGCATTTCATAAAACTAAATTCAGCGTAGTAATAACCTTTCTTCCTACAGTGCAGCTAAAATAAAGCCTTTGTTCAAAGTTTAAATTTGGCATTGTGTTAAACGCGTTTCTAAAGGAGGTCGAAAAGTTGCAACGTCGCCCTGGTCCGTGCCACGTTTTTCAAGATATGTTTTTAATTAATTTTTAACGTCACTCGAGACGTATTGAGAGATCCACTCAATGCAAACTAGTCGTGAATATCATAGTATATATGTGATTCATTCTAATTAAGTGGTCTCAGGACACTTAAAGCTTCAAAATATTAGAAATTTAAATTTTTTTGTATGTTAAACTCGTATTTTTTCTGAACATTTTGATATAACTGTTTCCTTGAAACTCCCATTAGAACAGAATTTATGGCTTTTAGAATAGGATTTAGAATTAGATTTAGGCCCGTCAATAGCTGAAGCGGCGTTTCCTAAAGTTTGAAGTCATTTTTCACCAAAATGACATTTTTGGGCATAATGCGCAGGATATCTCAAAAACTTCTAGGTATTTTTTCATGAAATTTTTTAACATATATTTCATATTAGTCTGAATAAATTGAACTCAGATTTTTTTAGACAAAATTAATGCATTCACTTTTAAAATATTTTAAAAACATCAGAATAAAAAAAAATATGTTATAGAAATGACTGTCTTAATTGAATTTCAAAATGATGTCATTTTTTTCATTTCCGGATTGGGTTAAGAAGCGCTTAATTGGGTTAATTTAAAAAGCGCTTCTTTTTTGAATCTGTGAACTTCGTTTTATAATAATTATTATTATTATTATTTGGAGGCGGACTACGAAACGGCAAAAAATATTTTGTTAGGGCCCGTTCCTCACGGATCTCATGCAGGAATTTATTTCTGACAATTTTGTTCAAATCTTTACAAAAAGTTGCATAAATAAGAAGAAATTACATTAAAAACAAATAAGAACAAAGCCTTTTCTATTTATTTTCAGGTAATTTATTTATAAGTTATGAAGCATTTATTATATTTTCTAGAAGTAATATCAGATCAAAAATATTTTAAAGATCTCTGTGAATTTAAAATTTTCTGAAATATCATGATTAATTTATTAAAGAAAAATACATTTATGAACCAATTGGAAATAAATGTAATAAATAGTTTCATTATATTTAAAAGTCGATTATACAGAAACTTTTTTTATACTATTAACTAACTAGTTCTTTGTACTTACAAATGCACCACTAATCATGGTGCTCACAGATTTTGATGATATTAAAGTATGATATGGGGATTATACCCCAAATTATTCTAATGAAAGGTGTTATTCAAATGGGACCTAATTTTCGAGAATTTGGAAGTCAAAGTTCAACATACGTTTGAAATACTGAGTAATTTGCATTTCTAAATGTGGGCTGGATCTCGTCGAGGTAAAGTATGAGTACGCTATAACGTAGATGGCGGGTTCGAACTCAACTTGTACCATTTTTACTTTTTTTTTTATTTAATATTATATTTTTGACATGTTACAAATTTTATACTGTATTTAAAAATCCCCAGCTTTGAAATTTTTGATATTTCCTTAACAAATTACATTTACATTTTCGACTTTTTTTATCAAAATTTATATTTTCTCTACAAAATTTAAAAATAATATTTCTTTTAACGAAAATTAAACGAATATTTATATAGCTATCTCATACTTTTAAAACTTACTATTATTGTTTACATCTACCCTATATATATAAAATCCTAATGAAACGAATTTATGAAACGAATATATGAAACGACTGAAATATAACGATTCTTTGAATCGACTGATTAAACAACTGATTATGTTTCGCGGTGATATCTCCTAAAAAAAGGCGATGAAATTAACACCAAAAATTAGTATTGATCCGCAGATCTCAAAACTGGTATTAGAATTTTAAAATTCGAATTAGTTTTCAAAATATTATTTTTTTTTCTAATTTTAAATACTTTTTTCTAATGATGGCAACTCAAATTTTAATCATAACAGATTTTTTTTTTCAGATTTTAGAAAAGGTTACAATTTTAAACTAATTTGGCAAGAATATTGGCCTCCCTTAAATGTATGCTAAGAAATGTATCATGTTACTTTTATCCATAATTCAATTTGTATTTCATTATCATTTTATTTAATAGAAAACTTTCATATAAAACTTAAACATTTAAAATAAATGGCTTTCACCTCTTTCTTTTTTTTTAAACGACTAGGGGGCTCTGCCCCCTACGAGCGTAGCTCGTATGAATACAATGTTAAAATGAAGGATGTATCAAGACAGGTAAACACCAACCTAAAATAATTATCATTAAGATGGTTTTTATAAGGCACGTCTATATTTTAGAAAAGTCGTTTTCTATTTATCTTAGAAATGACAAAATTTCAATCGTACAAAATTTTGAATTTATTTGTTGAATAGATGCTTAAATAACAATTCAATTTCTGCATAATGAAAGATTTCCTAAAATACATGTGAATATAAGAACGATAAATTCATATCTGACATGCCGATTATTGCTGTAATGTCACAGTCTTATTTTGATGGAGAGAGAAAATGGAACGACATCTGTCGAAGAATTTAAACAACTTGTTCTTCTTGTGGACCTTTTTAGGTTTGTCACTCAGTGAAGAATCTATATTCTGTGATGGAAATTCTTCTGTGTCAGCCTTTGGTTTTAAATCTGAAACATCAAATGAATTCGGAGCCAAGGATTTGTCGTTGTCGATATATTTTGGATCCTTCAATGTTTCTTTCACAACATCTCGAGCTTTTCCGATAATATTTTTCACTTGATTTTTAAGTCGAAGACTAAATTCGGCGTTTAACATGCCCTGCATGTCATCGTATATTTCAGTTTGTTTTTTAACCCAGATCTTATCAGGTTGTAAAACTTTACTATTGTCATTCTTCTCAGTTAGCAATGAATGCTCTAGAACTCGGTGAACGTTTGGTCTATCTTCTGGTCTATATCGAAGTATGCCTTGTAAGAGATTCAGGGCTTGAAAATGATCTTTATTAGTCAACTTTACACAACGGTGGGCCTCTTTCATTAGTGATTTGAAAAAAGGCATCTGCAAGCACTTGTGCAAAAGTGGGTATATCTCATCCATCCATTTAGTTTTCCCCCACAAATGTCTTTCCATCCAACGATTTGAGAAAATATAAAAAACAACCATGCCTGCTGACCAAACATCAAATGCAGCTCCATTCACAAAAGGACGTTCCCCATTTACTTTTTCTGGCCATGCCTCAGGTGGATAGTAATACTGAGGAAGTACATATTTGTTTGTTGGTTTATCCAATTTATCCAGAGCGCTGAAATCCCAGATTACTGCCATATTCTCTGACGTAATCAACAAGTTGTCTATCTTTAGATCTAAATGAGGTACTCCGGAACTATGTAAGTAATTAAGACCCGTAAACATATCTTTCAACCATCCCACAGTAAGCTTAAAAAATTCTGCTTTGTAACGGTCTGCTCCAACGTGCCACTCATGAAGAATATTTATCAGGCAATTAGGATGATGTGGCATCAAAAATATATCTACATTTTTTTCGTCGAATGATATTTAAGACAGGAACAATGTTCTTGTGATTGAGTTGAGGCCATAATGATAATTCACACGGTGAAGTGAGATCCGGATGTATCACTTTGGCAGCTGATATTTGTTTGTTTCTTTTCGACTTGACAGCCAAAACATCACCAAAAGATCCTCGTCCGATTTCATCAATAAATGTATATCCACTCTTTGATAGAATTTTGATGGACTTTTTTTGAATGGTGTCTCTATTGTAGTGGACAACAGGCTCCTTGTTAGAAACTTTATTAACTTTCATCTTAACCCTAATCTTTGAAATAGTCAAATGATGTTTATATTCTTTTAATAAACGAATATGAAAGAAAGATGGAAATACTTCCTTTTAACTGTGAAATAGTAACTTTTATTAAGATATTTTTTATCAATAAAAATAATTAAAATGATTTTTTTTTTACCAATATCAATATAAGGCTTTAAAAAACTTTTTTTACATCAAAATTACCTGAAATATAAATCAACTTATAACTCTCAAATACTTTAATCACTTTGATAAATCACACAAGGTTAATCGCTTGCAATTATCAATGATATTAAAGTTGAAATAATTATTAAATAGTTCATTGTTGTCCGGATTAAAATTACAATAGTTATTTTTTGAAAGCATTGTTAAACTTTATGTGCAAGTAAGTTTAATTGTTTATTTGTGAATTTAACAACAATAAAAAGACAAGAGACTCAGAAAGACAAAGGAATTATAGCAAATATTTATTGTTCAGTTTTCTGGATTTAATCATTGTTGTAAATCTCAACTAGTTATATCTGTATTGTTGCTGTTTTATGCAATCGTGGATTGGCACAAGTTTAATTTTATAATTGTAACTGATGTATGTGACTCCATTTTTTGAAAATCTATTGTTGTCAGTATCACTCTTGTTTGATTTTTTTTGGAAAAGTTTTCCCCCATGCAAAGAGCGAGTTGTGTCCAAACAAAATATTTAAATATTGCATTGTGCTCAAAATTTTATTTTTTAGTTGGAACCGATGTTTGTGGCTCCATTTTTTGCAAATCTATTGTTGTCAGTAACACTCTTGTTTAATTTTTTTCGCAATATTTTTCGCCCGCGTAAAGAGCTGGTTGTGTACAAACAGCTTGCTTCTAATGGGGGTATAAGTCTCAAAATACTTGAATATTGCATTGTGCTCGAAAATGATGTTGCGTGTAACATTTGAGGGTAAAAAGTATAAAATTCTGCTCGGTTAGGATTACCCGAAACCGATAAAAATAATTTTATTAATCCGAACCCGACACACGTCAAGCTGAAATCTATCCGAACCAGACCCAAAGCTGAAGTGAAATAAAATCAGGGTTGGTAAAAATCACGATTTAAAGAAAAAAATTGGATTTTTAAAATTTAAATCGGATTTTTTTTATTTAAATCAGATTTTTTTGATTAATATTATTTGTGTACTTATTTCAGTACGTGCATGTATTTATTTATTTTTTCTGCATAGATTTACACATTTCTATTAATTTCATTACATTTCCTAGATAAGAATTCAAGGTATTTTAAATAAAAATTAAAAATTGTTGCAAACAAATTTAAAAGATTCACTTAAAACTTATAATTTTATTATTAAGCAATTAAATTTAAATTGTTACATATAAATCTATGTATGTTCTGTGTATAAATTTCTAGTTTATGTATATATTTTTTTATTTATCACAGTTCTGAAATAACGCATAATTTTTTTTCTTACATTATATATATATATATATATATATAATTGACTAGGAAATTTTGACAAAATGATATATAATTTTAATATTTCATTTGTTCTAAATATAATGAATGTAATATATTAATTAATGACATACAAAAATGTTTATCATTACCGACATCGCCATTATTAATTTAGTAAATATGCAATTAACTGTATGATACATATCATAATAATATTCAAAACATAAAATTCCATTAAAAATCACAATAAAAACAACTTCTTTGCATGACATTTTTTAACAATATTGGAAGGTACTTACTAACATAATATATATCCTTTAAGTACTTTAATTTCTTAATGCCATTAAATAGCTGAACGAGATCAATAAAAAGAAAACTGTTCTGCTATTATCACGAAAACACAGCAGACGATTTTATGAAAAATATTTTTTATTTATATGACAAATTATATCTGGCATTTCCAGTTCATTTTTTAAGAATGAAGTCAACAATATTTATAATTGTTAGAACGAAGAAAATGTTTTAAATTTAATCTCTCACTTTTTACCTTTGCAAATAAAAAAAAATGATGTTGAGTTCGAACTTTACAGATAAATATATTTACAGGACATTAAAAATTTATATAACTGGTAGAAACTTGCATATTGAACTTTGAACCCCACATTCTCGAAAACTAAGGCCCATTTGAATAAAAGGTTTTAGCAGAATAATTAGGGATATGATCCCTATAACATACGTTAAAATCATCAAAATATGTGAGCACCATGTTTGGTGGTGCCCTTGTTAGACTTTAATACTTGGTTTAATAATTTATTTTCTACGTATTTTAACAAACACAAACGATTTTTAAAAACTTATTGTAATGTTTTCTAAATTACGTAGAATTAATTTGAAGCAACTTTATAATTGAATAGAGAAAATCCAAACGTAAATAAGTACCAGTATATAAGCCTAAATTACGTCCACTAATAACCATATCACAATATTAAAATATTTATTTGCTTAAAAGACGTTATAAAAACACATTAAAAGTAAATTAAAAATCTATATTGAATAGTTTCCGCTATTTCACTAAGTCGTCATCAGAATGTATAACAGAAAATTACAAATACAATGTTTATGAAAAATGGAAAAAATCATCGAATATGAACAAGTAAATATACAGGGTCTCCGGTCTGAACGGTGTCCAATGGCTAATTCCTAAACCGTTAGTCATAGAGATATAGTTCCAATTACAAAAATGTTTTAAATCAGGTAAAGAAATATTTTAAAAGCGATATGGGTCAATAAAAACATTTCTTTAAAAAAAATACGAAATTTAAATTTTTATACGATCCCCCGGTCCTATAAGTAATATTTAGTAAAATTTTCCTTTTACACTAACAAGTAATACACAAAAAGTCCCGTTATTCTATGATTAATATTGACCGAGTAATAGCTGTTTAAAGTTGGAGCCTATTTTTTGCTGCAAATTGGGGGTCATTCACAAATTTAGTCGAAATATAATTTCGTCAGATATATTAAAAATGGTCCATAGTAAAATTAACATTGCAATATAAATTTAAAATCTTTAATTTTTCTGAAATATTAATTCAAAATATATAATTTGTAATAAACATTTAAGAAGAAAGAAAAAACAGAATTTTCTTTAAATAAAATGATACTAAATTAACAGCCTCAATTCTTTACAAAATGATACGTATTTTAAAATATTATTAGATTGCACTAGCCTGCAAAAGTTGGGTTATGTCATGTTTTTTAGCTTTTGATAATTTATTCTTTTGTATCCTGTACCGCTGAATCTGAGATTGGCCTTCATTTTTAACCATCACATCAGGCTTTTTCGCAAATTTTAAAGTTAAAAAGTTAAAAGTTAAAATTGAGTCTCCTCCCTCATCTCATCGGACCACTCAGCTATTTAGCTGTAAGAATCCCAGGATAAGCAAAAATATCGAATAAATTATTGAATAAAATAAAATAAAATAAAATAAAATAAAATAAAACAAAAAAGTTTTACATATGTTTTATAGTAAGAGAGTTTCGCTATATTTTAACTTACACATTTACGATTTGCAAAAAAATTGTAACGTGATTGTGAAGGCGTCTACCTTCACTTATTAATAATTTTCTCCTTTCTCCCCTTTAAAATTACATTATCTGTCTGCATTTGGATTCAATCTTTTTTTTAGCAATCTTTTCCCTTCATAAATTAAGCAATTATTTTTCTGTATCTGTAATATTTTAACCGCAGCGCACTGCAGTTAAAAGAAAAGAAATAATTTCCTTTTCACGCCTAACAACTGGATTCTAATTTACATCCTTCTGCCTTAGTTTGATTATATGCAGACGTTAGTCAGACATATTACTTCTACAATTTTAACCATTGGCCCAGATGTAAGATATATTAGTCATATCAGTTATTAACCCTGTCTTTATTTTGTTTTAGTTTATTAACATGCGCTTTCCGCCAATTCAATCCCATGAGAACTGTGGCAAACCACTATAGAATGTTCTTTTGCGGTTTATGTGCTATAATGCCTACGTAATCATTTGGCGTTAAATATTTCTTATTACTCTTTTACATCCCCCATTCAATTTCAATTATCGTACTTTGACCAAATGTCTTCCTCTCTGTAATCTCGCCATATAGCATATGTATTTGGCGAAATTGTGTATGTACTCCTGCCAATACTCGAGCATTTCGAGAAAATGTAATTGTATCACTTCCTTCTGGTCTTTTTTTCGGTGAGTATAAAAAATGTAAAAACTACACTTTCTCTCCAACGTTCGGCTCCTGCCGAGGGCTCGTCTTGCGATTAATACTCCGAACCTGGTGACCAATAGTCAATAAAGGATATTTACAGTATTCGACTGGTCTCTCTCTGGAATATGGACTAATTCGCTCTTTTAATATTGTTCAAATCATTATCAACTCTAACAGCCATCCGGATAACTCAATACAATATACAGAAATCTTGTTATTCTTTAACTGTTACAATTTATGATTTGCGAAATATCCTGACATGATGGTTAAAAATTAAAGTAATTTTCGGATTCAGTGCTAAAAATCTCATAAAAGTTTAAAAAAACCAACAATCGCAGTCTTGTATTATCTAATCTAAAATTTTTTCTTAAACTTCTTGACTGTAATGTATCCGAAATTCTTTGTGTTATCCTGTAAATAAGTATAAATGGTAACCACCGAAAATCATAATAATATTAGATTGTTATTGGATTTGCACCAGTATGTAAAATATATTCTCGATCTGGTATTTAAATGTCAGTTAAAGTTCGAGTACAAATTTTGAACTGGAAAAGCATACAATACGATGGTTGAAGTAACATAAAAAGAAAGCATAAAAGAAACAGTCTCAAATCCTGACAAAATAAAACATATGATATTTTAGCCAATCTCAAACTTAATAAATGTTAACTTAATCGTAATACTTTTACGATTTTTTTCAAAGCGCAGATACACATGAAATAAGATCTTCGAATACTTTAAGCACTTGATATATGACCCCTCAAAGCCAAGCCGAACTCATTTGCTTTCAGAGCAGAAAAGTGGCATAAGTCATGCATTTTTAAAGTTTTATAACTCGCTCAATTTTAGTGTTATATGAATGGGACTTTTTTTTTTGTCTTACTTGTCAGTGTAATAGGAAAATTTTACTAAATATAACTTATAAAACCGGGGGACCGTATAAAAATTTAAATTTCGTAATTTTTTAAGAAATGTTTGTATTGACCCAAATCGCTTCTAAAATATTTCTTTATCTGATTTAAAACATTTTTGTAATTGGAACTCTATGTCTATGACTAACGGTTTAGGAATTAGCCATTGGACACCGTTGAGACCGGACACACTGTATAACGCGAGATACATGTTTGTAATCGCACGTGTTCCCTCTATGTCGCGACTCCGGAAGTTGTCCAACCATTCAACCCATAAATTTGGGATTCATTAAATTGAATGAATGAAAGGAAATTTAAGAGTTTCAGGAGTTTGTAACGATACATTATCTTTTCGTATCCCGAATTTATGGGTTGAATGGTTCGACAACTTACGAAGTCGCGACATAGAGTGAATACGTGCGATCGTGAAAATGTAGGGCGCGTTATGTGTTTACTTGTTTATATTCGATGATTTATTCCATTTTTCATATGCATTGTATTTGTAATTTTCTGTTATAAATTCTGAAGACGACTCAGTGAAAGAACTGAAACTAGTCAATATAGATTGTTAATTGACTTTTAATGTGTTTTTATAACGTATTTTAAGCAAATAAATATTTTAATATTGTGATAAGGGTAAATCCGTTCTTTCGTAGTGTGCAGTATGTTTACTGTAGCTTTTTTTATTTAAAGAATATTTATGAATAAAGAAGAATCGGGAATATTTTAAGAGAAGTCTTTAATATTTTGCTGTTTTACTATTGTTTTTAATCTTGTAATTACATATCAATACACATGGACGTAATTAATATAATACATATTTTTGCATTAATTCCTGTGAAGCTAGTTTCTCAATTACATATTTAAAATCATTTGCAAGAAGTTCATTATGTATGTTCATTTTCTATTTTCATAATACTATAAGTTCTTTTAATTTCTATATCTGTTACAAATTAACTTCAAATGATTAACAATAAATCGCATGTTATACACAATACCATTGGTACATTATTATTTTGAATTTTTTTTATAAAACCTTCTTAAAATGGCCATATATTATTAAAGCGAAATACGTATGTGTAAGCTCAACGAAATTTCACACAATCTTAAATAATATTTTTCTATTAAATTTAATAAGTTAAAATAAAAAACCTGAAATAAAATTTTATTAATTTAATATGTTACACAAAAAATTCTCTTAACACAAGTTAATTTATAACTCCTAAATACACAGAAATTTAAATTAGTGCCATGAAATTTTGTACTTAACTTAATTTTATTCTTCACGGAGTCCGTAGGGGGTACATTCATACCCCTCCACGAAATGTAACACTACAAAATTTTTGACATATTAATGGACAAAGTATACATTCCCTACATAATTCCAAAATACTTTTTTTACTTAGACAATGTCTGACTTGAGCATGGGTACATTAAAAAAAAACAAAAAAAACAAAAACAAAGGCCAAACCAAGATACATTTCCTATCTTCATGCTTAAAGGTAAAGCAAGCATTGGAGATAAGTTGATGTTATACCAACGATTATTGAACATTTTTAACATAAAAATACACGCAATTTCTAAATTACCCATTTGAGAAGATCAAAATGCAGGTTTGAGTTACTCCTACTTTATATAAGCGTATAAACACACCATAAGACGATTTATGTATATAATTACGTTCACATAGACATAAATTTAGCTTTCATTTAAATGTTTTAATACATGGAAAATGAAAATAATAGTTATTACATTTTATCGGCGTTATCGACGTTATCAAACTTTTAGTTTTTTCGAACAGTTGATGATTGCCAAAATAAAATTTGAAAGTTTTAAACACATGTTTTTGCAAAATCCTACGTAACATTTTAGTTACGAGCATCTAAGAATCAATATCAAAATAAACTATAACAGTTATTGACTCGAAAAAAAGGGATATTTAGAAGAATATGTGCAATACTGTATAGTTAAAAATAGTAAATAGCAATTTTAAAATATGTTCGATAAAGCATTAAGCTAACCTAGATAATATGTCATTAGTTTAAATCCTAAAGAAACAATATTATAAAATCGAAACTTAAACGCAGATACATTTCTGGTTCAATGTTACTATCGTCTTCATTCTCCTCATATCTCCGTATCCGAACAAAATATATTTATGCATTAGTATCGGAAAGTAAACCATTCCAAAGTATACAGTGTTCTATTGGACATAAGAGTTATATTATTCTCGAAGATAACTAGATGCTTTCCCTTTTTGCTTACTTAAAACTTAGCGACTTTGATTTATATTTTGATGTACCAAATAGAGGAAAATAGATGAATAATTTTATACTGAAATTCAAAACTATATTTTCCCGTATTTTCGAATTATTTATGCATCATTATTGTTACTGATTTGTTCAGAAACTATACTTGAATACAAAAGAAAATTGGCTTAGATTATAAAAAAAATTAGTTATAAGCAAAAGAGCATTTTCAACGAATGAAAAAGGATTTCAAAAACACCTTTGTACAACGCATCGCAGTTCCTAAAATATATAAATTAAAAGAATATATCAAAATTAAAAGAAATAACTTTTTAATAATGGAAAAGCTCATGAGAAACTGTGGTTCTAAGTTATAAAAGATATTGAACGAGATAGTTTTTAGACATGTTTCTCTATTGTTTTATAAACATTTCAAAAAATATTTAAATGCAAGTCATATAGTGGTCAATAATGAAATGTAAAATTTTACGATAAAATCAAGTACATCATTGTTTGGCTGTGCATGATACGGAGACAAACAAAGTTATTGCTGCACAAGCAAAGTAATTAACTTTTTTGGAAACTATTATACGTAACATACGAAAATGTGTATGTTAGCCACGTTCTTAATCTTTTTTCGAAAATTGTCCGGTACCTAAGCATCGTTTGACAGATTAAAACTCATGTTTTTGCAAACTCCCAAATAAAGCCTTAGTTACGCGCATATATCACTCATTAATGAAACTGATTAACGATTATTAACGCAAAATAAGATGATATGCAGAAGCATGTATAATCAGAAAAAAGCATATTAAAAATGTGTTCGATAATGTATCAAACTAGACATAACGCAAAAGAGATATTGTAAAATCGAAATTTCATTATAATATCATTTCCGGTTCAATATTAATACCATCTGAATCCAGTCACAACTACTTGTATGTTAACGGAATTATATAACACGTATCTGAAGCAAACCTTCTTCCAGTTCAAAATATCCTATATATGCATTAATATCAAAGTAAACCATTTGTAATAAATAGATGCGTAAGTGTCCTGCTGTGATTATATAGTGTTCACGGGAAACTGGATGCTTTCATTTTGTGCTTTTTTATCTATAAAGATTTACATTTCTAAGAAAGGTGGAACATTTTAAAAATTACTTATTTTGGTTTATATTTTAATGAGTTTAAGTAAAGGAAATAATTTAATTATTTTATACTGAAATTCAAAGTCTTATTTTGTAAAATAGCCCAATTACTTATCCATCATTAATGTTCATGATTTATTACTTATTGATAATTAAATGCAAAGGACAGTTGGTTTATTTTATAATCAATTAGTTATAAGCAAAACAACTTTTCATTTAAATAAAATAATGATATGAAAAATGCTTTTATAGAACGCAAAATTGTTCCCGAAATATATAATTAGAATATTAGATGATACGTATGTATATTATATAGATAAAACTACATCCATATCAGTATTTTCAGATTAATACGAAAAAAAAAGAAGATACTTTATTTTTTTGTTCATTACCGTTCCTATAATAAAAAGTACAAATAATCTTTATAGATTTTAATTGTCATTTAAATGATGTTAACTCTCATTCATATTTCCTAATACTAAAAATAATATATATTATATATTTTTATATTTTGTAACTCACATTTTCTGGAATATTAAAGGAAAGAAGAATATGGAATCCAAGAAAGAAATAATCCTTGGATTTAATGCTTTCCCTTATAAACCCTTTGAATCCGGTGGACCGAGATTAGAATTCTTCTTATCAAAAACAAATATACAGGGACAATTACTACTTGCACTCATACAGTACCTTCAACAACATACAAAATATTTTGACCGAATAAGTGTTGTTATGACTTATGAACCAGATAGAGTTTGGCCTAATGGTACTTTGGGAGGATTATTAAAAAAAATCAACGACTCAGAAATAGATGTTGGTACTGTTCCATCACATATGACTGAACATAAAGCAACAGTAGTGGATTTTGCTTACCCGTACGAATTGGCCTATTATACATTTGTTACACGAAAACCGGAGTATAAACCACACATTTTTGGCATTTTTCAAATGTTTTCGTTGTCTGTATGGCTAACAATAATATCGGTTTTAATTGCGATGCCTATAGTGACTTACACCATACTGAAAAGGAAGTATACCTTCAGCAAAATCTCTTTCGACGTTTTTGCAATATTGATGAAGCAAAATTCATTTATAAAACCTTCCATACTTGTGGAAAAATTGCTGATCTATTCGTGGGTTGTAGGAGCCATGATCCTTTGCCTGTCTTACGATTCAGTCTTTTTATCTTTTCTCTCCATTCCCCCTCTCACTCAAATTAAGCATCTTTCAGAGCTGGCTTTTGCTGTAGAGAGTGGAGATTATCACTGTATTACTTTTCCGACCTTGAGTGTTTATTGGAAGGACTCAATAAATGAATATGTAAAAATAATCGCAACAGACACTGTTAAAAATAATTTGTCTTACTGGGATCCTTTCCCAAAATTTCTTCGGGACAGTCAGAAGCAAAATCTTGCTTTACTGTATACGAGACATATTGTTGACATTCTGGAACCTGAAAAATTTTATTTCTCAGAAGACCGTTTTAAAGAATCTATGCGTGGAATGATAGTCCGAAAAGGCTTCTGTTGTAAAGAATTCATGGATTCATTCGTACACAAAATGAGGGCATCGGGCATTTACAATAAATATTTTAAGGATTCATCTTTTGCTATATCAAACGAACATAAATCATTATTCGAAAATTCGGAAGCTACTAATAGAAAAATCACACTTACAGATGTTGCTCCCGCATTTATATTCCTTCTAATTGGCTATTTTATATCATTTTTGGTTCTTATTGTTGAAATAGTGTTAGGTCGAAAGAAAATTAATTCTATCAAAGTCACTAAAAAGAGAGAGAAAAAAAAAGTTTATGATGAAAATCCCGTCTAATTTGTTTGTCACAAAGTTTTTATGATTAATTTTTTTTTTAACTTTATAAATTAAAAAAAATATTTTTTTAAATTTATTTTAACTTAATTTTTTATGATAATATTACCAAATTTTGTGCAAGATATGTTTTTGAAATTATTATATTCTAAGAAATTATTTTTCTTTGCTTATTATAAAAGCGTTTTTGTTTAATTTTATTTATCAATTTCTTTTTTATTTTTGTCGAAAATACCAATTGCACAGAGGTTTACCTATTACCTGCAAACATATATTTTTTCTCTCGGAAGGGAATTGATCATTAGTTCTATACATTATCACAATGGTAATTTTTATTTATAAAGTGAAAATAATAAAAATATTCTTCACGTCTTAAGTATTTTTTTCTTTTGATAATACTTCCCATCTTCGAAATTACAAGTGAAAAAGCGCAGCGAATTTCTGAAAAAAGGAGAAAATAAATAAACTGCCCTGAATCTTTTCAAGAGACACAATATTTCGTTTATTTTAATATTCGAAAAAAGGACGAAAAATTTAGAGAGGGTTTGTTAGTGCACTACCCCCTACATACTACATGCCTCTCGCATTTGACTCAAAAATGGAAGTCAGCAAGGTTGATAGATGGCGCTACTGTTTGGGGTATGTTATTGCTGTATTTACATGGATCGCCCCATAGACCTGCCTTTGAAAGCTATTATTTTTTTTAATTTTTTGCAGTAATTTGTGATTTTTTTAAACAGAATGTTTACTTTTAATGAAGTTAATATATTCTCTATAAATTGCCATATTGCTGTGTGCCTTACTGCTGTTCATCCAGCAGAATAAAGGAAAATATTTCTTTTCACCATTCCTGTAGAAGACAGTCAACGAGTCTTTTTAACTTTTTTTCATTGTATTTTTAAAAATACAAATAGATATTTTTACTACTATTATTTGCATGTTTCTAATAACATTCCGTTGAATAATAATAAATTAAATTAATGTACAGTTGCTATTAATAAGATGTATTTTTATTAATTTACAATGTCTTAAAAGGAAAAGAGTACCTTAATCTGAAAGAATCTGAAATAATATTGTTATTATTAATAATAAAAATGATAGATCAAAGTATTTCTTTTTATCAAATAATTATGCTAAACCTTTTCTGTATGAAAATGAAAATACAATAACATTCAAAATTATTTAAATTTCTTCCAGCAAAATTATAATGATAATAATAATAAATGATACACGATGAAATCAAATAAGAACTAGTAATGTGATCAAAATAAATATGTATTCATAGCATTGTGTTTTGAAGCAATATAAATATTATGTAATTGAAATATATCAATAATTTCATTCCCGAAAGTACTTGATTATTACTTGTAATAATTAATAATACAAATATAAAATAAATGAAACTAAATTAAATGTTTAAAAAAAAAATTGCAGAATTGACGTTTTGAGGCCTTGACCGGAAGACTTGCTAGTTTTATTATCATAATAAATGTAATTAATATATATAGTATTATTATCACAATATCAATAAATTAATTATTTTATATAGAAAATATAAAATAGGGAATTAAAAAAATACTATTATCAATTTATTGAGGCAACGTGTGTGTGTATCTGGGGGGGGGGGGAGGGATAGTAAAAAATATGAAAAAAGTGTCTTGGAACATCAGTGCACAGAATCGTATTTCCAACTTATTAAATTTCTTGAAAGTACTTGATCTATTACTCGTAATAATTAATAATGCAAATATGAAAGAAATGAAACTGAGTTGACTTTTTAAACACTGCAAAGAAAAAGAAAAAAAAGTGACAGAGAGAGAGAGTTCCAATTTATTAAATTTCCTGAAAGTATTTGATATATTACTCGTAATAATTAATAATGCAAATATGAAAGAGATGAAACTGTGAGTTGACTGTTTTAAACGCTGCAAAAAAGAGAGAGAGAGAGAGCAGAATTGATGTTTGAGGTCCTGACCCGCAAAAAAGATGAAAAAAGTGTCTTGAAACATCAGTGCATAGAATCGTATTTCCAATTTATCAAATTTCCTGAAAGTACTTCATATATTACTCGTAATAATTAATAATGCAAATAAAAATGAAACTGTGAGCTGACTATTTTAAACACTGCCAAAAAAAAAAAAAAAAAAAAAAAAAAAAAAAAAAGAGAGAGAGAGAGAGAGAAAGTGAGACAGGGAGAAAGAAAAAAAGCTGCAGAATTGACGTTTGAGGTCCTGACCCGAAGACTTGCTAATTCATTATTACAATAAATGTCACTAATATTTATAATATTATTATCACAATATCAATAATTTAATTATTTTAGATAGAAAATATTAAATAAGGAATTTCAGAAAAACATTGTAATCAATTTATTTAGGCAACATGCGTGTGTATGTGTGTGTGTGGCAGGGCCGAAACTAAGGGGGGGGGGGGGGAGCATGTGTCCCGGGCGCCAAACGAAGGATTTTACCTTTAGAATGGATCATTTTATTCTGACGAACTGGTGGCTTTCATTATTATGGAACAGCGATTATAAATGAAGTGTTAGGTGAAGATGAAAGAGCAGTCGTAAAAAGTTAGAACTCTGATTTTCTGGTTAGAATACGAAAAAAATGGCAAAAAAAATTATGCCCATTTTTTCCCCATTCTGACCAGAAAATCAGAGTTCTAACTTTTTACGACTGCTCTTTCATCTTCACCTAACACTTCATTTATAATGGCTGTTTTATAATAATGGAAGCCATCAGTCCATCAGAATAAAATAACTCTGTGAAAGCGGAAACTCGGTTAGGCAGGACTCGGATAATCGGGACACTAATGTATATTTCATTTTAAAAATGATCTTTAGAATATTTTTGCTGGTGTTCAGAGGGACCTCCCCCTTGGATCCGCCACTGTAGATTACGTAGTTCAGTATTACATATTTTATGATTACATATTTTAAATTTTGAAATAAGTCGTCTGTTATAAAATTAGTAAAATTATCTTTGTAAATATACTTTGTGGAAGAGGGAGGGGGGAGGGGGTGCGCCAAAATCCATGTTTGCCCCGGGTGCAAAAAAGGCTAGTTTCGGCCCTGGCGTGTGTGTGTGTGTATGGGGGGGGGGTAGTCAAAAAGATGAAAAAAAAAGTGTCTTGGAGCATCATTGAACAGAATCATATTTCCAACTATTTAAATTTCCTGAAAGTACTTGATGATTACTTATAATAATTAATAATTCAAATATAAAAGAAATGAAACTGTGAGTTAAATGTTTTTTAAACACTTAAAAAAAAGACTTGCTAGTTTCATTATTATGATAAAGGTAATTAATATTTATAGTATTATTATCACAATATCAATGATTTAATTATTTTAGACAGAAAATATTAAATAGGGAAGTTCAGAAAAATATTGCAATCTATTTATTGAGGCAACTGTATGGTACTAGTACTGGAGTGTCAAGTAATTATGTTATTAGAATTAAATTTTAATTCACAATGGGAAGTACAACTATGAAGTTAGTTAAATATTGTTGATAGATTAATATAATGTAAAAAAACAGGAATATAATAATTATAATTATTAATTAAAAATTATTTTTAAAGCAATTCCTAAAGATTGTCCTTCACTGACACATTCACCCCGCCATTAACTTTGTTTATTATTAATATTTTGCCTGAAAGAAATACATGTCTTGCTATTTAGTAAAATTTAATTTAATCAAATACTTTTATGTTTTGCAATAACCTTTTTAAACTTGCTCATAGTTTTTGATCCATTGATTAAAATTCATGTGACATTTTATAGTGTTAATAAATATTTTCACTTCATAAACCTTGTTTATTTTATTTTTGATGGAAATCTATTTACAAGTAAATGTAAGTGCTATTAATTTATATATTTTAATTAATTTTAAAAAAGAACATATAATTTAAAATTCATATAATAAAATAAATTATGTGCGTTATTTTATCATTCATCATTTGAAATTGAAGAGAAATTATGAAATAATTTCTCTTTTCAAATATTTTATAGAAAAAATATCATTTAATACAACAATTAAAATAAATACGAAAAAAGAAAAAAAAAAGTGAAATTCTAGGGATAAATAGCAAAATTTTTTTAACAAATTTTGCTTTTTAAGCTAATTTATTTTAAAATTTTCTATTTAAATATTCTCAAAACAATTTTTGTTTACGTTATTTATCTAAAATCATGTCAATTGTCACCGATAGATGGCAGAGCATTTTGGGGCTAAGCTGACTTCCAGTTCTTATATGGGGAAAACAGTGAATGCGAGGGGCATTTAGTATGTAGGGGGTAGTGGTTAGTGAACATCGTCTTGATAAAGATATATTAAAAGTTATTTAAGAATAAAATGATTTGCAGAGAAAATTAATCAGAATAAATCATCTTAATTGAAAATGCAAATCCGCACTCCAATACAAGCTGAAAAATTTTTATGGAGTTTTGAAATGGGGCTGAAATTATGAACAGACTGTTCATTATTTAAAGTGGGAATAATTTGTAAAAGATCGGGTAGGTTTGACAAAAAAAATTTCTTTCTTCGAAAGTTATTTATCACTTCGAATTCTCTTCACATTGCTGTGTAACTTATTATGAGATTTATAGTGACACCTTCTGCAAGATTGAGTACTTTCTCCAAAAAGCTTCAATTTTCTTGTTCTAGGAAAGAATATTAGAGTAAAAGTAAAAGGTTGGATTGTAAGTACTTTCCTCATATTATCTAGAATTGTCGTTCTTGGTGACATTTTATTGTGGGATTTAAGTGGAACGAATTTAAGAATAACTAACGTTAAAAACCTGTTCATTACTCCTGGTCACACAATCAAATTCTCAACTGATAATTATCTTGAGTGTGTTAAACACGCTCCTATCTGAATCTGTCTGTCATATATTGTGTACTAGATGGAATGATGTTTGGAATTTTAATAAACACTACAAATAGTTTTTCCCAAAATAACAATAATAGTTACTACGCTTATTAACACATTTTCTTTAATAACACAAACTCTTTACTAGTGTTATTGAAAAGACTTTAAATGGCTAGTGGAAAGACCGTTACCCTTGTTTATGCTATGCATGGGTCTAAAAGCTAGAATTTTATAAATTTATCACAAAAATTTGCAACATAATGAAGATATTCAGATATAATTAACAGAAGATCTTCTTTTATTGCCACATAGTGAGTAAACGTACGATTATAGTTTAGTTCGAATTCCTAGCAGGTCTCTTTTGACTTCTTAAAGTTTTGAAACTTCACATCTTAGCACTGAGAAAGCTTACTTGTTAGCTCTGAGGAAGTTTACTTCTTAAAATTAAAATTTTTATTGGTTAGCATTGTGAAAGATTATTTCTTAGCATTCTAAAAGTTTACATTTTTAGTATTGTGAAAGTCCTAGCTTTGTAAACGTTTACTGCTTAGCTTTGTGAAAAATTACTTCTTAGCATTGCGAAATGTTACTCCTTAAAAGTGTACTTCTTAGCATTGTAAATGTTTACTTCATTGTACTGAGAATGTTTAATTCTTAATATCGTAAATGTTTACTGGCTAGCATTATGAAAGTTTATTTTTTAGCATTCTGAAAGATAACTTTTATGGTATTGTGAAAGTCCTATCTTTGTGAACGTTTCCTACTTAGCATTGGGAAAATTTACTTCTTAACACTGTGAAAATTTACCCATTAGTACTGTAAGAGCACTTCTGCAAATACTTCTTAGCATTGTAAATATTTACTTCTTAGCACTGAGAAAGTTTACTCCTTAATATTGTAAGTGTTTACTGTTTAGCACTGTGAAACTTTATTTCCCAACATTCTGAAAGTTTACATTTTTAGTATTGTGAAAGTCCTAGGTTTGTGAATTATACCACTTAGCATCGTGAAAACTTACTTCTTAGCATTGTGAAAATTTACTTCTGAGTACTGTAAAAGTTTTTCTGCTTAGTACTGTAAAAGTTTTCTTCTCTGCATTATAAATGTTTACTTCTTAGCATTGAGAACGTTTAATTCTTAATATTGTAAATGTTTACTGGTTAGCATTGTGTAAACTTATTTTTTAGTGTTATGAAAATTTATTCTTTTAGTATAGCGAAAGTCCTAGCTTTGTGAACCTTTAGCACTTAGCATTGTGAAAATTTACTCCTTTGGACTGTAAAAGCACTTCTACAAATACTTTTTAGCATTGCAAATATTTACTTCTTAGCACTGATAAAGCTATCTCCTTAATATTGTAAATGTTTACAGTTTAGCACTGTGATACTTTATTTCCCTATTAACTTTTAAATCTTAATATTGTAAATGTTTACTGGTTAGCATTGAGGAAACGTATTTTATAGCATTCTGATAATTTACTTTTTTAGTATTGCGAAAGTCCTAGCTTTGTGAACGTTTAGCACTTAGCATTGTGAAAATTTACTCCTTTTGTACTGTAAAAACACTTATGCAAATACTTCTTGGCATTGTAAATGTTTACTTCTTAGCACTGAGAAATTTTACTCCTTAATATTGTAAATGTTTACTGGTTACCGCTGTGAAACTTTATTTCTTCACTTTCTGAAAGTTTACATTTTTAGTATTGTGAAAGTCCGAGATTTGTGAACGTGTATCAATTAGGATTGTGAAAATTTACTTATTAGAATTGCGAAAATTTAAATCTTAGCATTGTGAAAATTTACTTCTTAGTACTGTAAAAGTTTATTTCTTTGCATTGTGAAAATTTACTTCTTAGCATTATGAAGATTTACTTCTTAGTGGTGTAAAAGTTTACTTCTTAGCATTGCAAATGTTTACTTCTTAGCACTGAAATAGTTTACTCCTTAATATTGTAAATGTTTACTGTTAAGCACTGTAAAACTTTATTTCCCATCATTCTCAAAGTTTACATTTTTAGTATTGTGAAAGTCGTAGCTTTGTGAAATTTTACCAATTTAGCAGTGTGAAAATTTACTTCTTAGTACCGTAAAAGTTTGCGTCTTTGCATTGTAAATGTTTACTTCATAGCACTGAGACCGTTTAATTCTTAATATTGCAAATTTTTACTGGTTAGCATTGTGAAAACTTATTTTTTAGCATTCTGAAAATTTACTCTTTTAGTATTGCGAAAGTCCTAGCTTTGTGAACCTTTAGCACTTAGCATTGTGAAAATTTACTCCTTTGGACTGTAAAAGCACTTCTACAAATACTTTTTAGCATTGCAAATATTTACTTCTTAGCACTGATAAAGCTATCTCCTTAATATTGTAAATGTTTACAGTTTAGCACTGTGATACTTTATTTCCCAACATTGTGAAAGTTTCATTTTTAGTATTGTGAAAGTCCTAGCTTTGTGAATTTTTACCTCTTAACATTGTGAAAACTTACTTCGTAGTATTGTGAAAATTTACTTCTTAGCATTGTGAAAATTTTCTTTTTAGCATTGTGAAAATTTACTTCTTAGTACTGTAAAAGTTTACTTCCTTGCATTGTAAATGTTTACTGCTTAGCACTGACCACTTTTAATTTCTAATAGTGTAAATGTTTACTGCTTAGCATTGTGAAAACTTATTTTTTAGCATTCTGAAAATTTACACTTTTAGTATTGCGAAAGTCCTAGCTTTGTGAACGTTTACCACTTAGCATTGTGAAAATTTACTTCTGAACATTATGAAAATTTACTTCTTAGTTCTGTAAAAGTTTACTTGTTTGTATTGTAAATGTTTATTGGTTAGCATATTGAAAACTTATTTTTGTAGCATTTTGAAAATTTACTGTAAAAGTTTACTTCTTAGCTTTGTAAATATTTACTTCTTAAAACTGAGAAAGTTTACCCTTTAATATTGTAAATGTTTACTGGTTAGACATGTGAAATTTTATTTCTTACCATTCTGAAAGTTTACATTTTTCATATTGTGAAAATCTTAGCTTTGTGAACGTTTAATACTTAGCATTGTGAAAAATTACTTCTCATTAGTACTGTAAAAGTTTACTTCTTTTACAGTAAATGTTTCTAAATGTTTACTTCTTATCACTGAAAAAGTTTACTTTTTAGTATTGTAAATGTTTTGTGGTTAGCATTGTGAAAGTGTATTTTTTAGCATTCTGAATGTTTATTATATTTGTATTGTGAAAGTTCACCAGTTAGATTTGTAAAAATTTACTTCTTAGCAATGTAAAAATTTACTTGTTAGCTTTTAATTGTTTATTACTTATCTTGTAAGTTTTACTTCTTAGCATTTCAAAATCACCTTATAAAAATTTAGATTTTATTTTGCTCTCGAAACACTTTATTTTTTAAAAGAATTAAAAGGGCAGTGTTTTATCAGGCAAAGCTTCTGGTATTCAACAGTAATAAAATTATTTATCGCCTCAAAGCTCTGAAAGACACGAAAAGTAAGAATTAATACATAGTAAAGCATTAATACATAGTAAATATGCAATTCAAGACCTTAATGTCAATGTAAACCTATATGTCAAGAGTTAATATACCATTTTTCAACGTCGTTTCACATAATATCTTATATCCTTCAATCGGAAATTTAAGAAGTCAGTTTACATTTATTTATGAGCATGTAAAGCTGTTCAGCGATACAAATAACGTAACATTTAGAAACTGTAAAAGCTGGTAAAACATTTAACACTGTTACATAAAATGATGCTCTAAAACTGCTTATCCTTAAAATTGTTTTTGTAATAAAAATAAATGTACATAAATACACAAAGGCCTTGTTTTCTCTCTAATTTTATTTTCCTAGTTTTCTATAATTGTTCTATTTATTGATTGTATTATGTCGTCCAGTGCGAATTCTGTGTGCTTGGATTAAGATTATAATCTTCATATACATAGATGTTATCTTAGTAATATTATAATTCTTATAGTAATACTTACTTATGTGTCAACTAAGAAATATATCTTAAACATTTAAAAGAGGGATTAACACTTTCCAACATAACTGAAACGTGTTTATGAATTTGGTTTGACTGTCTGTCTGTCCGTCTGTCAGTGTTTTAAATCGCGGAAATGTATTCCGATTGCTATGAAATTGATAGATGTTATTAAGCATCACTATGGCATCGTCAGTATTGAAGTGGGAACATTATCTATTCATTTACAGGGCCACTCATAAGAATTCCATTATATTGCAGCCTAAGGTGAAGTATCATTTGCCATGTATTTTAATAATATTACAATATTTTAAACATACTGAAAATTGATACACATTACTGAGGTGCACTACAAGGTTCTTTCTATAGAATAGTGTGTGCCTCGAACTTATCGGTCATTGATAGGGACACAAAAAAATTGGCTATAGAAGAAAATGAGCAGTAATTAAACTATTGAAGAACAGGAACAATAATTGCTGGAAGGGCATTTTCAATTATAGTATGCGTTGTTAAATTTAATTATTTTTTAAGTATTACTTGGTGTATATAAATTATATAGATCCTATACAGGGTCGTACAAAAGTTCCCAAAAACATCCGTTTATGGGTGGAAATTGCTGGGTGGAAATTTTCGAAAGTGCTATGCGTATAACTGAACTATTAGCATACTACGTAGTATGCATATACATCTGTAGATAATATACAGGGCTGCACAAAAAATTGGTATATTTTAACGTCTATCCATGGTAAAAGCAGAAACTGCGTTTTTAAATGCGTTATGCATTTTCCAAATTCGTTATTTAGACATCCTCTTCCACCTTAGTAAACTGTGAAGTTTAGGTATAGTATTCAGGTATATAGTAGTTAAGGTTTTGGAAAGTGTTTCATAATCTATGCTGTAAGCATAATTTTTCGTTCTCATTTTTTACACAGTTTCTGCCTAGACAGATAATTTATTTTTGGAACATCATATTCCAATGCTGTCGAGTCATTCAGTGTAATAACATAGAAAATTTTAATTTTCAATGAATTTCAGAAATAAGGCCTTTTAAGAGATATATTTTAAAAACATTTTTATTTGATAATATTCTTTCTCTTAAAATTATGTTGCTAAATTCCTGTAATGAATATTGCATTAGATTAAATTTTGCCAAATTAGATCGAATTTTTTTATCAATCGGTATTCAAGACTAGACACAGCTGTCTGCAATATGAAATCACCTTGATTCTTTTCCTTTACATTTCTCATTTTCATAGCATTTTAAAATAAAATTTAGGAAAATATTTTTTTTTATCATTTGATATTCGGCCATAGACCCCACTTTCTAACTTCTGCACCCTATTTGAAATGTTATCTCGAAGAAAAAAGTATTCTCTGCATTAAAAATGTAAATTAATTTCGTCAAAATTATATCCTTTTACAGAGGTATTTGTACAAATGACTGTTTTCTTAAAAAATCAGAAACAGATTCGATACAAAATAGCAACAAAATGCAAATTAGAGATATCCCGTACAGTTTTATTGTGTTAAATGCTAAGATTAATTAAATGAAATACTGGAATAAATACGATCTGAAAAAAAAAATATTTTTGCTCGTTATTTGTTAGTTTCTATGCAGGAAATCTTTCATTATTGTTTCAAATTTTCTTTTATTTGATATACTACCCCGCTATGCTGGTTGGTTTTTCCACATTAACTTTCAATTAAATAAAATGTAATAGTGAATTTGACCTACTGCTTAAAGGCAACGCTAACGTTTAACAAGTATGTCATTCCTAATTGCTGAAAAACTATATGAACGCCTCAGTATTTTTTGCAAAAAATCAATATGCAATGTTCTAAAATCATCCATAGAAGTCTTATTAAATTATGTCAGTAGACTTTTTTTATTTAATTCTTCCATAATTGGGTTCAACTGATCCAAAAATTTTCACCATAGTTCTATAACTAAGTAACAGTAGAAGAAGAATCAATATAGGACAGAGTAGCCATATTTGGACTGCCGCTTTAAATGAACTGCTGAAGTTTTGCTATTAATTAAAAATGAGATGTCATCTACTGCTTAAATTCTACTCATCAGAATGAGGTCATTTATGATTAGAAGAAACATCCGCCTTGCACGTGTTGTTTCCCGACAATTTAAAAAATCCTAAAATTAGCTGTTTTGATCTAATTTTTCCCTACTAAACATAAGACAATGCTTTAAAACTAAGGCAAGTTATTATGTTTTCAAATGCATATCTAAATTCCTGTGTTTCTTGCGCATATTTTTCACGCAGATTTGTTTGCTTCCGTTTTTGTTCTTAGTCTTAAGATTATGTGTTTTTTTAAAATGGCACAGTTGCCTTAATTGGAACAATTTCAGCTGCTTAAATTGGACTTGATATACGATCATAGTTTTGAAAAGCAAGTAATGAATTTCGAGGGCTGTGCTCTTTTTATACTAATTTTTAATTTTTTAATATTTTATAATGGATTATTATCCCCATGCAAGTTTTGAATATTTTAATTGAATCTTTTTGTATATCTAGATCCCTTTATTTGTGCAGTTTAGGCCTGGATAAACATAAAAAATACCTTCTACATGTTTATGCAATAAATTTTGCTTGCTTTTATTTTGTTTGTATTTGTATTTATTTTCTTTGAATTTTTTATTCCTATTGATTTATAATGCGTATTTGACTTACAGTTTAATATTTGGAGTTACGAGAGGGCAGACTTTTTACAGGGGGGGGAGGGGGGATTCCACCAGAACTAGACAGTTAAGTTGTAACTATCTATCTAGTACCAGTGATGCCCTTTGGAATCATGTATGTTTACTATGCATTATTACTGAAATAAAAATACAATTGTTGAATTATAAATACATAAATATATACTTCATACATATTACAACTTATATATAAAGAATTGTAATTTTGAAAAAAGGAAAACTAATAATAATTTGACGTTTTAAAAGGATATCAAGCAATGCCTTTCTGTTTGTGGAACCTCTGCTACCATCTATTGAGGAAATAAAAAAATACTACTGAAAAGACAGAAGAAGTTTCTTTTGAATGACATCAAACAGAATCACCGAGATTCAGTTTTGAAATATTAAAAAAATTCCTGAATGTCATGATGCTATTTGGCATCACTGCTCTCGAAAGGGTTAAAATATTTAAAAATAGAAAAAATAGCTATCCCTTACAAATAATAAAAATATAAGGTAACCGAAAATTGCTAAAAAGATTTTTAACAAATTGCCTCAAATGTAAATTTTATTTACATGCCAGGATAGAAAATATTATTAAATACTTTTTAACGTCTTCACATACAAACTGACGGGTAAACAAATATTTTATGCATGGTCGGCTAAAAATCCTTATAAACTTTTATAATGATAATGATATGCAGTTCGAATCATAAAAATTGTAAGAGATACGGATTCCTTAATGGTAAATACCAAATTTTGACGCATAAATGACGCTATTATATTCCACATTATTAAAATCATTAAAAATATTGAGATTATAGAATATTTATTTCTACTTGAGAATACAGCATATGACATAGTTGTCGCAATTTCAAATAAACACTTGTTATTTAATATTCTGATTTTTCTCTGCTTTAAAGAACATCGAACTTAATATCGCCGCCTAACGGGAGAAATTCGAATTATTATTTCTATTTTATCACAAAAATGTGACTCTTTGGCATTTATTTTCATACAAACCGTTCTCAGACACGGAAATTTGTTCTGTTTTATGAACTATTAAAATTTATACGAAATTTAGAAAAACTGCTTCAGATGCATATTCTATTTATTCGACCGAGTAGCAAATATTAATAAATACTTTTTAATTTTAATTAAAAAAAATTTTACATCTTGATGAGAAACTGGTGGTTGAAAGGAAGATTTTACTACTGCTAAATGTCAATATAAACTTTTAAAAATCGCAAAATAATAATAATATTGATACGGATGTGCAGTGTGAACCATAACACTTAAACTCGAGTCTGATTCTTTACTGAAAAAAAAATCAAAATTTCAGGGATATACGACGATATTAAGATACATATTATTAAAAGTCATTATGAATATTAAGATTATACACAGGTATTTGTTTTCACTTGAGAATATAGACTACTATATAGTTGTCGCATATTCAAATAAACACATGTTAAATTATATCAATATATTTTCTGTTTTTAAGAATGTTGAACCTATTATCGCCGTCTAGCTAGGAAATATTGAATTATCACAAATATATGTAACTCTTTGGCATATATTGTTGGACAAACTTCACTCAGATACGACAGTTAGTTTTTTATGAACTATTAAAATGCATGCGAAATTTTTGCTGATCCTGTATATTAGCAAGTATGAGCGATCGATTGAATTCAGAAATTTTGACTAGTTATTAGACATGACAGAATATAAGTACTTAACAAAACACGTATTTAATGATGTATTCACTTGATTTAAAAAATATATTAAAAATATTGAAACAAAGACATGTTAATTGAGATAAAGGAATAGAAAAAAGAAACTCGATCTCTTTAAAATGTATACAAATAAATAACGTTCCTGAAATTTTTATTTCTTTCAAGCATCTCTTTCAAAATGAGATTTTATATTTCGCTTCCATATATTGGAAGCGAAATACTCGCTTTATCGAATATTCCTGAGTTAAATGTTTGATCTATAGTATAAAGAAAAAAATGTACGCGAGTTACGTTAACGTTCTTCAGTCCATACCAACGACCAATGCAATCAATGTTGAATTTCTTGAATATTTTGTTAAATTCTAAACATCGCAGAATTTCAATTTTAACAGCGTCAAAATAGTGGAAAATAAACTTGCAAATGTAATTTTTTTAAAACTGTATCTCCATTTACTAATTTTTTATGTTTTTAAAAATAATTTTTAATAATGACTTTTTAAAAATCTATCTCTGTAGCACGCAGCCTTGTTATGGAATATTATTTCGTTTCACTCAAGATATAATAAATAATTCAGCTTTTGCTTCCGACTAATATTCCATAAAGAAATTAAAACTTAATAAATAAAATAGAAATGATTTTCAAGCCTTTATTTCAATACATAATTGATATTTTGAAAATATAAATCCTTTTTTGGTGTTGATAGTGAGCGATCTAAGAAAATATATTTATTGTAGAAATGTCTGTTAGGATTTTCAATATGGTTATCACATATGCCCTGTACACTGAGCAGTATGTTCTGTAAATCCGGTTTTTGGATCTCCTGATATTTATACAACAGGAAGATTTAGATTTATGGTTATTTTATTTGTGTATTTTAGATGAAAACGATCACACTTCGTTTTTAGTACAGCTTTTTAATACTTGCTAGCTTTACAAATTACAAGTAATATATATGTTACGGCCAAAACCCGGTACTTGTCCAGTTCGCGAATTGGCTGGCCAATTCGGGAACTGGCCGAGATTCCTGGCCAAAACCCGAAATACATGAAATGAACAGCGTATTTCGGGTTTTGGCCAGCCAATTCGCGAACTGGCCGGGAAGCCTTGGTCAATATACGAAGGGGGGATTTAAGGCTACCAGGTAGGTGGCACTGACATGCACACGTGATAGGAAAGAACGTTCCATGCTGTGACGATTATATTCTGATATGCTGGATAATTTCCCGCCTGTTTTATATATTTCGATAAATTGGGTTTATTGTGGACATGATATTCTAATCTGCTGGAGATTTCCCTCCTAACAAATTATCTGAGTGAATCTGTAAATAAACGACAAATTGTACCTAATAAACTATAGAAAAAATTGTTGTAGAGCATATTAGTAATGTATAACAGTTTCATTATGTTTGCAGTAGTGTAACATCATTAAAATACTTCATAAACGATTTTTTCACATATATCACAATTCTTTATCGGAATTCTTTTGGGCGTCCCTATAAACGAACTGTAATGGCTACTTAATCAATACTCTATAAAAAACATATTTATCACTACATGAGTTAGGCATGGGAATTTTATTATGTTTGAAATAGTGTAATATCATATAAGTGTACTACAATTGATCTTTCACCATTCACTGCAATGTAACGAAATACTTTTGAGTGTCTCTGTAAACAAACTATAATTGCTACATATTTCATACACTTTAGATAACACTTTGTCGTCCATCTTAATGATGCATACGAATTTTATTATAATCGAGATCATGTAACAACATTAAAATACAATGAAAAACTTTTATAATTTTGTGTGTCCCTGTAAATTAACCAAAAATAGTACACACTTCACATTCAGTACCGAAATGTATTTATAAACATAAATAATATAACAATTACAAGTCAATCCGAGTCTCTACTCGAGTTGGAGCACGGGCAGGCAGACGGCCAGACAAATTGAATTCATACACATTTTCAACTATGTTAGAAAGGGATAAAAAGCAAAAATTGGTTTCTATATACCCATTTCGCGAAATGGCCGATCGCATTTGGCCAGTTCGGGAATTGGCCGATTGCATCTGGCCAGTTCGGGTTTTGGCCGGCCAATTCCCGAATTGGCCAGTCAGTTTAAAACATTGTTGGCCAGTTCGCGAATTGGCCAATTTCGGGTTTTGGCCGTAACATATATATACAGGGTGATTCAGCTCGTCGGTGACAAACTTTAAGGATCGATAGAGCACACCTAGACGAACATTTTTGAATAGGGAATGTAGGGTCCCTGACGCGATGGTAAGGCGCTAGGCGCTTTCGAAAATTTGGGTGCCGAAATTCGAAACGTCATAAAAACTAGGGAAATGGTTAGATTTTCTTGCTTGTTGCGTCGAAATGATTCTGTTTGTTTAGACTTTCTTCAGTACCAATTTGATAAGCGTATCTCTTAAAACATGGATAGGGGGCGCTGCAGACTTTGGAGAGCTAGACAACAACTTTAAGCCCGTTATTTTGATAATTTAACACATGCTCGCCAAAGTTTATACTCTAACTTAAAGTTTGAACCCAAAAGTAGAGCCCTGCAAAAAGCGTAAGAGCCGGAATAAAATGTCAAAGTACAGGGTGGTCGAAACTCGAAGGCTCCTAAGAGATAAACAAACAGATTTCTTGACTTATGGCATGCATTTTCATGATTCTGTTTGCTGGGGCTCTCTGAAACTCAGTTGAACGGTACAAAAAGAAACATCGATAGGGGGCGCTTTGGGCAAAAAACATAATTCGTTGACATTTCGGACGCTAACTGGAAACGGGGCGCTACGATCAGTTAGTAATAATGAAAACACATTTTCTACCTCTGCTCAACACTTCTGAATAAATTTAGACCAAAAACATCAATGATACTGGAAATTTATTTACAAAAAATAACACTACAGAAGATGCTCGAAATTTCGACCTTGGGCCATGATGCAGGCTTCGCACCTCCGTCGCATTGAGGAGTGTGTGTTTCCAACAATGCCAGGAGTATCTCTGATCTGCCCTGCAGCTGCCACAATGCGCGCCACAAGTTCTTCAACACTGCTGACAGGTGTATGGTATACCTCGGCCTTCAGGTAACCCCAAAGGAAGAAATCCAAGCAGGTGAGGTCTGGTGATTGGGCAGGCCAGTGAACTGGACCCCCACGCCCGATCCACCGCTGGCCATACCTTGCGTTTAGATGGAGACGCACGTCGTTCGTGTAATGGGCCGGAGCTCCATCGTGCTGGAACCACATCTGGCGACGCGAACCTTCGGGTACGTGCGCCTCATCCAGAAGCTGCGGCAGCACTTGATCCAGGAAAATCAGGTAATTTCCACCTGTCAGCCGTTCAGGTAACAAATAAGGGCCAATGAGGCAATCCCCCAGAATGCCGGCCCACACATTTACTGAGAAACGCTCCTGGGCTGCTCGGCTTCTGGTTTCATGTGGATTTTCATCACACCACACATGACTGTTGTGGGCGTTCCACATTCCCTCCCGGCTGAAGGTGGACTCGTCCGTAAACAAAATGCTGTTTACAAAACGGGGATCCCTGGATCTCATCGCCAAGTACCATCTTGAGAATTCCACTCGAGGGCCAAAATCCTGCTCTCTGAGCAACTGCACCCGCTGGATGTGGTAGGGGTGCAGATTCCGGGAACGTAAGATGCGCCACGCAGTTGCTTGCGAAATGCCAACATGTCTGGCGATATCTCTCGTGCTAAGACCTGGGTTGTCCTCAACCAGGTTAAGCACAGCCTCTTCGTTGTCGGGGGTGCTCACTGATCGCTCCCGTTCAGGCCTGCCTCCGTCGAAAGATCCCGTTGTGGACAACCTCTGGTGTACTCGACCGAAGAAGGCATGGCAGGGGATTTGCCTGTTGGGGTAACGCTCGGCGTACAACCGCTGAGCGGCTCGTCCATTACAACCAGCAGCGCCATACGCCAAATGCATGTCAGCCAATTCAGAGTTTGTGTACCGTTCCATCCTACTACCGATCTGCAGACAAGTAACCCGAAGCTTAAGTAGGTACCGCACGTTCAAAAGACGTGTCTGCGCATACAACTACGTCATCTCGCGTTGTCGTCTACGCATTACGTATCTTTTGCATATCGATATGGTACGATATCTTTTGCATAAATCAGCAAAAAGCACCTTATGTAAATTTTATTGCGCGCATTGTGCATGATTGAAACCAGCTATGTTTGTTAAAAAAAACAAACAAACTGCAGTTTTAATAGCTTCTTATGATAAGTAAATTACTCTCTTGTTTTGTTTCTAACTGATCGTAGCGCCCCGTTTCCAGTTAGCGTCCGAAATGTCAACGAATTATGTTTTTTGCCCAAAGCGCCCCCTATCGATGTTTCTTTTTGTACCGTTCAACTGAGTTTCAGAGAGCCCCAGCAAACAGAATCATGAAAATGCATGCCATAAGTCAAGAAATCTGTTTGTTTATCTCCTAGGAGCCTTCGAGTTTCGACCACCCTGTACTTTGACATTTTATTCCGGCTCTTACGCTTTTTGCAGGGCTCTACTTTTGGGTTCAAACTTTAAGTTAGAGTATAAACTTTGGCGAGCATGTGTTAAATTATCAAAATAACGGGCTTAAAGTTGTTGTCTAGCTCTCCAAAGTCTGCAGCGCCCCCTATCCATGTTTTAAGAGATACGCTTATCAAATTGGTACTGAAGAAAGTCTAAACAAACAGAATCATTTCGACGCAACAAGCAAGAAAATCTAACCATTTCCCTAGTTTTTATGACGTTTCGAATTTCGGCACCCAAATTTTCGAAAGCGCCTAGCGCCTTACCATCGCGTCAGGGACCCTACATTCCCTATTCAAAAATGTTCGTCTAGGTGTGCTCTATCGATCCTTAAAGTTTGTCACCGACGAGCTGAATCACCCTGTATATAGATCAAAACTTTAAAAGATCATTGAAACTCGGATATACTTTAAACAAGAACGAAAAATCATGCGACCAGCATAGATTCCGAAACACTTTCTAACACATTCAGAATACTGTATCAAAACTTCACAATGTGCTAAAGTGCAATATAGAATTTAAAAAAACGCATAACGCATTTGAAAATTCAATTTCTGAAATCACCATGAATAAACAAAAAAATATACGATTTTTTTTGTGCAGCCCTGTATATTAGCCATATATTAGTATGTATATTACACAATATGCTAAAAGTGATTTCTGTGAAACGCATAGCAAAGTTGAAATGTCCTATTCAACCATTTCCGTTAATAACCGGAAATGTACTTGAGGTATTGCTGGAATGTTATTCAATATGAAGACATGAATAAGAAGTTCCTCAATAGTAAATAATAAAAAAGTTAAGAGTTTTAACTTTATGTTTTGATTCATTATTCAGTAGAAATATATTTTACTTAGGATGAAGAAAAAACATTTATTTGAAGAAAATATACACTGGAATAATACGCTGCACGCAATACTTATAACACTTCACAATATAAAAAAAAAGCAGATGTATATTCTTGAAACTATTTACAAACACAAATATAAAGAAATACTTTGACCTATCTACTAAACTATAGTTAGTTGCAGTTTTTAATGTATTATTATTACTCCTTTGGAATATCAGTGGATTTTTAATCCAGCAGCATTTTGCTGCTCGCTGCTATGAGTCATGGAGGAGCACTCACTGTTCCAGTAAAACAACAAAGAGGATTGTATGATGCTGCCATCTGGTTCTTGAAAATAAAAAGAGCAATTCTCTAACAGATATTTTTGCAGCTCTGTATAGATTCTATAAAACTTATGCACACCCACTAAAATGCAAAAAATAGTTCATTTAAAAACGCGTATAACAACTAAAAACGCATTTCCAGCCAATATTCTTCAGAGGCAGCACTGTAGTCCAATACTTTTGTGTGCCCCTGTCGATGTACGGTAAGCTTTTTGTAGTACACATCGGAGATTCATACAAATTTCAATATATTTAAAATACTGTCCTATCATTAAAATAGACCGTAAACAATTTTTGCAATAGACATTCATGTAACTGACTTCTTTTGAGTCACTATGTTGAGTCAACTAGTGTTAAAAACAAGTGTTAAAAAGACAAATGCGTCTTAATTTACAAAAACATAATATACCTAAAAAAGAAAATGCACATTGACCTTTTCTGACTTACCCGCTATTCCGAAAAATGCTTTTTATATTAAGAAACTTCAGGAACCAAACTAATTTCAGGATTTAAACAAGCATTTATAAAACACAAAGTTTATTTTGCTGCCACGGATTTCCGGAAACGTTTCTGATCCTTCTGTTCTTTTTATCGATTTAAGCAAATAATAAATTAGTTTGAAGAAATTTATTGTTAGTTTTTTATTTTCTAAGAAATCCTTTCACTCATAAATTTAACATTAACGATCAGAGGATTGATTCTTTAACTTTTTTTTTAAATTCTCGTTAATATAAAAGAAATAAGTCGTAAAAAAAATGAAGTCATTTTTATTTCTCACAATAAAAAAATCGTCCCTGAAGAATTTAAGGTAAGGAATGGTTTTCCGACTCGTATGTAACTCGGAAGGGGATATTGTATAATTCTGTTTGTGTTTACTGAAAATTTCGTAGATTGAGAAACCTTTTTTTTTTTCAGTACAGAAATACTGTTAAAAGAAAATTCTATTTCATTCTATTTGTTGACAGATATATTCTGTAACAATATATTTAAAGTCAGTATCATTTCACGTGATAGAAAATTAATATAATATATATTTTTTTTTTTTCATAGAATCTAGATTACATGAAATGAATTTTATAAAACAAGTAAGTTGCTTATGATTAAAATAGGAGTATGTGAGTCTCTTTCAAACAGAAATGTCCTTCATTGAATTTTACTTTGTTTAAAAGTACAAAACATATTCAAAGAAAAAGTGATAATGAAGTAAAGTGAAAGGGATTTCTGAACACGATTTATTTTATGTATGCAAATAATAGCCGTTTTTAGAAATTTAATTTATTTGTAAGGAGATAGATTGTATGTTTCGCTTGTAAAATACCTCGCATATATATAAAATATTCAGTATTTATTCCACAAAAATCTTTAAAGACAATTTTTCAATTTGCGTTTGATAATCAAAAATCATTTATTTGAAGGCAAATTTAACATTTCCAGAAATTCCATTTCACTCTTAAATTCTTCCGATAGCATTCTGTAAATGCACTTTTCTAATTCTATTAATGCGCAAAATACTTTTAACTATCATTTTTCTTTAAATTTCACTTAATAAGTTACTTTTAAAATAAAGTCTCTATTGCTCATAAAATTTAGCACTAGTTTTTTTTTATATAAATGCACTACCTGACCCGCCCGGCGTTGCCCGGGTTCTTGATAGCATTCTTAAATGAATCTTAAATTTACATGATTTTATATCTTTAATTCGATTTAGTATCAAATATGCTCCCACTGACTGTGTTAAAAATCGATAAAAGATAATAAATAAATAAATAAAAACACTGATATTTAGAAGTAAAAAGTCTTCATTTAGTCAAATAAATATCCAACTTGTGTCGCCATCTACAGATAAAGAAATTGACAGATAATCATTTCAAGCAGTTTTCATGTAACAGAAAAAAATATACAAATTTAATAAAATTCGAATCGTCCTAAATATGGGACACTAGGCATAAATGAGTTAAATTCAACATAATGCTACATTTGTCTTATTTGTTGTAAAAAAAATAGTTTGTCAAAAATAGTTACCTATGGTGTTCAAAAAGGTAATTTAATGTACATTAATTAATTAATTAATTAATAGTATATCATTAAGATTACATCATTATACACTATAAAGATCATTATTAATCATTGTGATGATATGAAATCATAAAAATTATATTTTTGTAATTTGATAGTATCATTGATGTTATCAACATTAAAATTATATTAAATAGATATATTATTCTAAATAGTATGCTAAAATTTAGTTTGTAAAAAGACGCTTAACACAGTTGAAAATTCAGCTTCAAAAATTTCTACCAATAGACTTTAATATTTTAAAATTATTTTGTACAGTCCTGTATATTACCTACAGTTTATTATATAAGCCACGTATCAAGATAAAATTTAGATCAAGAAAAAACTAGCTTAACCCTTTATCTACTGACGTCAAAAATAAGTACAATTAAAATAACTTATTATAATATTCATTTAATACATCGATTAGTTGTAATACAGTTTAGAATGAGTCATAGATACATTACTTTATCTTTTTCCAAAAGCATTATGGGATACAAAAAAAATATATATATTTTAAGGATGATTTATTTTGTCTTTGCCTCTTTTCAGCTTTCTTAAGGAGAGGGGGATTTTTGAATTCGGAAATATTTCTATTATTTCTATTTTAAGAACATTATGTTTGTACATTTCCTAATTCTACAAAATACTAAGAAAAATACTTAAAATAAAATATTTCAGTGGGGTTCTAAATACTGAACAAAATCCCTCGAAAATCAGATTTATTTAATCCTTCTAAATACTACAATCCTTCTGAAATTTGTTATAGGATTACAGTGCTCGCACCGTTCCTAAAATTTTTGCACTTTGCTACCACTAAATTAAAACAATAATCTTTGTTGTACATTTCTATTATAAATGTTATAGGATTCTACCACGAAGAATTCTTTTTTAAAATACTGGTAACAAAGCACGAAAATTTTAGGAACGGTGCGAGCGCTGGGATTATGTAAATATTCTAATGTAATTAAAAAAAGTCATGAAAAATGCTGTAAATGAACTATAAATGCTACAGTATTTTTGTTCAACTGAGTTTATGTATAGTAAATGTCAATATCACATTAAAAATACTGAGCAATCCGAGACTATTTAGGCGAGTTAGAGCACGGACGAAAGGACAGACGACCAGACAAACTGAACGCATAAACATTATTCAATTATGTTGGAAAGTGTTAAACAGGCACTGCATTTTTGATGCAAATGTCTGTAATGAGAGAAATACGACATTGTTGCTAAAAATATCTTTAAAACGGCAGCATGAAATACATTTAAACAAGATAATTAATACTTAAATGATTTATTTAGAAATTGTTTTTGAGCTTAAACGTTTGACATGCATCATATAATCGACGAGATAATTAAGTAATCTTTTTAAACATTTGAAATTCACACCATTTTTCATTTTTGCGCATGAGATAAAGCAAGAATTAAAAAAAACAAATTAAAAATAAAATTTGCAGATTATTCAGAAAGAGTTGCTGTCAGAACTGCATAAACATTCAGATATTTATTATCTCTATATATAAAATCATAAATATTCAAGAAACGTTAATGACAATAACAGCATCTGTGAGAAAATACAGAATGCTTTTTCCTTTGTCATGCTAATGCATGTACGTAACTATTATTCAATACACATTTTCCTAACGTTATCGATTTTTTTTCTTGAATTGTCTCGATGCATTTGTTTAAAAGTGAATCCAATTTGCATTGAACTGACATTTCCGCTAACATTAAAACATAGAAAATGTATTCGAAAGAAAATCCAATCTTTTGTATGTATGAATCGGAGATAAAACGCTTAAATGATTCTAAATCCCTTCGACGTTTCTAATTTTTGGAATAGATAGAATGAGATACAATATATATTCCAGAAGACAATAGGTTCCGAAAAGATTTGCATGAATACCCAAGCTGTATGAATAATTTAAAGACAATGAAGTCTCTTCAGGGGACATATTTTGGCATTCAACCTGAGAATTCTGAAAAGTATTTAAGGATTAAAATTTATAAAACTCCCTTTTTAACAGTTTTCAAAATAGTTCAAAAGTATTAGAGAATTCGATTTGTCTGTCTACAGTCTTTCCGTGCTTAACCCATTTGTGCCTGGCGTCCTAATTTTGGGACGTTTTCTTAAAAAAATTCCCATTACAAATTGATTTATGATATGCTTTCAAAACTTAGTAAAATATATCCTTATTATTTGTTTTCAATATTTATCCATAAATGGTAGTGCATTTTTAAGTATAAAAAGGTGAAATAAATGTTTGTTGTAGCGCAAAGTTGGATTTTCTTGAAATAAAATGGCGCGTAAGAAAAAGGAAGATATTTCTTTTATTTTTTTATCAATCATTCTATAAGTGGTATTATTTATAAGACGAAACATTATTTTAGAATACGTATTTTTGCATTTTTTCAGATTTCTATTTTTTTGTTCGAATTTGAACCTTTATATATCGTCCCAATTTTGGGACGCTAGGCACGAATGGGTAGGGTTTTTCTCCGTTACTGTTTATGCATTAAATGTATGTTTTATGGCCTTTTATTTTGTTAGAAAATGGTTACATACCATTCGGATTATTATTTGGTTATAAAATTATTATTCGAGTTATTATTCGGCTGTTCTTTGTTATTACTATAGGGGGAACAGGGGCTGGGCTCGGTTCAAGAACAAGACACCCACCCCTTCCCACCCTTAACTATTGGCTTAGTAAAAATTTGTATCATACCGTTATGTTTTGTACTAGTTTAGTATTTCACATCCTGAGGTTACTAAAATATATACAGCAGAACCTCGATTATCCGACGAAATTGGGACCGAACCGACAGCGGATAATCAAATATCCGGATAATCGAGAATTTATCAATAATCATCTAGTTTAATATGCAACATCTTCATCTAACTGCTATTGGAACTATTTGAAGTACTTGATAAATATCTAAATTTAAATTATACATGAAAATAATTTTATTTGTTTAGAACAGGGACGTGTACACAGAAGGGGGGGGGGGGAGTATAATTATCCCGGGATCGGATCTTGTGGGAGCTCAAGCTAATTTCAATGGAATTCGAAGAAAGGGGAACCAAAATGCTTATATCTACTCGTGGTTTGGAAAGAAACACTTGCATACACAAGGAATGTGAAAGTAAAAAAAAAAAAAAAGTTGGAAAAAATTCAGAATATTGACATCGGTTTACACAGAGTTCCGGTTACACGAGGGTCGTATAATCGAAGTTCTACTGTACCATATATACTCGTGTGTAAAACGAAGAATTTTTGACAATTTTATGCAAGTAAATTGGGGGTTAGACTTATACGCGAGTCAATTACAAAAGCCAAAAAAAAGAAAAAAAAAAAACCCCTTCGAATACTGCAAAAGTCTGATTTTTTATGTGTATAAATAATAAAATATACAAATAATAATAATTTCTTATTAAAAAAATTTCAATGATTTGTTTTTGTTTACTTACTAGTTTTTCACATTAGTAAGTGATATCTTTGGTTTGATATTGTGCGAAATTCAAGTAAAAAGTTAGGAGGTCGACATACGCGAGTTTTTGATTTTTTGCAGAATTTGCACTCAAAAGTTAATGGGTCGGTGTATATGCGAGTATATACGGTATATATACTCTATTAATAATTATTGATTATTATAAATTTTTACTATGCCAATAGCTAATGTTTAGGAGGAATTTGGTCTTGTTCTTTAGCCAACCCCAGCCCCCCCCCCCTCCTTATATTAATAATAAAGAAATTTTTATAGTCAAATAATAACCCGAATGATATGTAACCTTTTTGAAACATATCAAATGGCATAAAACATAGATATAATGCGTAGACAGTAGCGGAGAAAACCCCTACCCTTTCTTGCCTAGTGTCCTAAAATTGGGATGTTTAGATTTTTATATGTTAAATAAATATTTTTTCAAAGAGAATTTTTTTATTATTTTTTACGTTCATTTTACACCATTTACTATAATTAAGCACAATATTGAGTTGAAAAAAATATTCACTCACTAATGGGTTAAACTTGTGTCTATATGCTTAGATTGTCACGGAATTGATATAAGTTATTCAAGTTCGTTATTAAAAATGAAGCATTTCGGTATTAAAAATAAAGTGAGTAGTATTTATAGTTCGTTTACAGAGCACTTAAGAGAATTCCGTTACGTTACAGTCTATGAGATGAAATCGTTTGCTATGTATTTTAATGATGTTACACTATTTCAAACATATTGAATATGATGTATATTACCGAAGTGCACTACCAGATGCTTACAACAGAATAAGATGTGCACTGTGCATGTCATTCATCTTTCATTTACAGGGGCACACAAAATAATTCGGTTATAGTACTGTATAAGAACAGTAATTGTAGAAGTGCGTTTTAAGTTGTGGTATGCGTTTTAAAATTTAATTTTGTTTCAGTTTATTGACGGAAATTCCTGAAGAGAAATTTAGAACTGTACTATGCGATTCCTAACTGAACTAAATTTGAGCATGCTGTGTAGTATATGTGCTTATCAATAGATATTATACAGGGCTGCACGAAAGAAGTCTGGTATTTTCCCACCTGGTCCAGATACTTTCAGAGATTAGCTTTTGAAATCTGTCATTTATTTTCCTAAATTGTTTACATTTAGCGCAAGCTGAGGTAACTGGATCCACGTTAGGCTACCATAGGCTGTTTTATAAAAAACCGTTGATGACTTTTAAGTTTTAGCTTTTGTCAACATTGCACCAACGTGTGTCAACTCACTCATATCTCTGTCTTTGCTGTGATAGGGTGCGGAAAATTTAGGTTTCTTTTTTTAAAAAACAACGTAGATTTGGCTGAACTTTCCCGAATCTTTATTAAAATACAGTAAGTACTTTTACTAAACAATATATTTTTTTAAAGATTAGACACATAAATAAATACATAAATATTATTAGATATTTATACATATTTACTTCATGTTTCAAATGTAAGGCCGGTGTTCTCGTAAACCGATAAATATTTCAAGAATGGGACATGTATCAGTGGCAAATGGAACCATGTGGGATCCAGATACCCCGACAGATATATCCCTTTAAGCCCTAACCCGCACAATTGTGCGGGTGATACTAAACTAAAATAGAATGACGATTTCCTGTTTTTGTGAGATTTATAACCAAATATGCGCATTTATATGAGTTAATTGGCTTCAGATGCTTTGATAAGACACAACAAAGGGGCACCAATCACAATGCAGGGTTAGATTTTCTACTTTTAAAAAGATTATTTCATCTGACAGCTATAGACAAAAAGTATGTATTGTCGTAATTACTTTTAAATAGGATTTTTAGTGTTTGCTTAGTTTTAATTTTTCTTTTCATATACTTTATCCATGATTTTAATTGATTTTGTCTTTGATAAATGTAATGAGACTTTACAAATGTTGAAAAACAAATGACCCGCACAATTGTGCAGGTCCGGCCTTTACCACTTCCAAAATGGGCACAATTCTTAATATATAAATATTTTATTTTTAAGTGATTTTTTTTAAACTCATGTTTTTAGCAATTTATTTTTTATTAATTACATTTTTAAATCGGATTAATTTTAAATTAATAGGTTTGTACTATTCATGATTTCTATTTAAAACTGGTAATATTAGATGTATAATTTGCACATGTAACGAACTGTATGTTTCTGCTCTGAGTTATAGATGTCATATATGATATGACGTTTTATATGAGTTATATGCATATCACGAAATAGATTTTTAATTTTGATAAATTCATTCCATTTTGTCGACACAGCAAGTAAACCACCAGGAATAAATAATAAATTATGGAAAGTTCAGCAAACGCTCGACAGATTCCGTAGTGTCTGCTTGAATTTACCAGGAGATCCCGGAAAGTTTTCCATAAATGAGTAGATGATTCCTTTTTTTAGGACGTCCTTCAGTAAAGCAGTACATAAAAAAACAAACGCCACTCTGTTGTAAGAGTATCACCTGGGATAGTTTTAAATTTTGTAGTGTACCAATGGGAAAGTACAGACCTGGTTCACAAGGATCTGGGCTTAGGACCTGCTGTAGTCCTTACTCGGGTTCAGACCTAGGTTTATGTAGTTCGATCGATATTTCAACAAAATACCGCTGCTGGAAAAACTAAAAAAAAAGAAATATGAAGGATCAGAACAATCCAAACGGAGTGAAAGGCATACCATTTGTCAACGGCTCTTAAGAGGAGTGCGAGCATTGAGCACATCTCAGAAAATGAAATTGTAGTGGTCTGTCCAAAAACAAAAATTGTTTCAAACATTTTCATTGAAGCTGATGAAGATATCTCAATAAACAACAACTTTTTTTGCTTAAACTTTTATCTTTAGATATTTGCACACATAATCCCAAATTACGCAATTGTGTAGATTTAGCCAAAAAAAGGCTGCATTAAGACTGAACCCGCACAATTATGCGGGTCCTCCCTTGGCATAACCTGACAACGGGTATTTAAAATTAAAAAGAAAACAAACAAATACGGTCCTATCGATAAGGGGAAACCTTCAATTTCTACAAAAAAAAACTTAAAGGGATACATATTTTTTTGAGTTTTTGTTACTACGGGAAATTAATTTATCTATTATATTTTGCTTGCAATAAAGAAAATTACACAATACCTCATTAAAATTACATAAGAAAATTAACAAAAAGCATGTTGGGGGTATCATACCAAATCTCTTAAGCGTGACACCTATAGCTCGAAATTTTAAGATACAGATGAAGAAGCGTACATAAGGCAAAGGGAGATTATTAGAAAATTATCGAAACGAATAAAAAATAGGTCTGTCTGATATAACAATATGGTTACATCCTCCACAGGTTTATTAGACATATCGAACTTCCAATGTGATAAATAAAAAAGAGAAGGAAATACTTAAGTACTTACGTAGCCGTTTGTTCATAAATTTACCTTGTTATTTGTACCTTAAAATAACCATGTAACTTTCATACTTATTACCTATACTAATGTACATAAGTACGTACTTACTTAATTTTTATGTTTTTTTTTTTTTTTTTTTTTTTTTTTTTGGTATAAATAAATCTATTATGTTCCCTTTTAGTGCTTTATTTAGACACCTTGACACAAAGGTTTCCGTTACAACGCTCGTTAGTTGACATATAATTTCCATGATATGCTTGGTTTATATATTTTTAAGTTGTTTACACTTTTTTAAACAGGACCTGATACCCCATATTAAAAAAAAATAAACGCTTGTGGAACATAGACCCTCCTGGTCTACTTTCCCCATTTTTATGTGGCAACTTGATCCATGAGGAAAGAAATATTATATATATATATATTATTTTTTTTTTTTTAGATATTCAAATGTAATTTTGAACATTTCTGTCTGATATAGGGAACCTATCTGAACACATTTACAAAAGTTCAGACTTTAATTCAAATGAACATTAGCTTTTTGAATCTGAATTGCCAGAATCTCCAGTGTCACATTCGTTGCAAAATAAAATTCTATTTCGCGAACAGCTTTAACCTCTTAAACACCCTATTCAATTATCTGGTTGATCGAGTTTTACTCGATAAAAATAGGAAAGGCTATATCTGCTGGCGGTTTCTTCGAGAAAATTTCAGTAATCAGGTCCAAGGCTAATTGGGACATTTATTTACATGATTATTTCAGCATTTCCCACTAAAAATGAATATTGTTTTTCGCGATTTTTTCATTTAAAAACATGAATTCAGACATAATCGTGTTAAATCTATAAAATCATAGAAATTCGAGGTTCATTTAAGGTTATTATTACGGGCCCGGGTAACACCGGAAGTCACAGCTATTTTATAATAAATTAATCATGCAAATCGAATGATATCTCTTTCGAAAATTATAATATAAAATTTAGTTTATTTTTAAATGTATGCCTCTCATTTAATTATCAGTACCTTTTTATCCATTTCATATTGTAAAAAAAAAAATATATTGCATAAATGAACAATAACAGAGAAAATAAATCACACGTCATTATGTAATTGTATTCCATAATTATTCCACGCAGCGAATATTAAAAAAAAAACTTTAAAAATTCAAAATTTAAATAATACATTCATAAGATAATGCATCTAATTATTCGATTTTTACAAATGGATTTTTATAATATTACAACCCAATTTTTACAACTCAAATAAAAGAAATTGTTTAAAAAAATTCAAATTCAAATTGTAATTTGTTTTAAATTGCAAACCAATCGCGCCCGTCGTCCGAACCGTTCAGAGTTTTCGTGGTTTTCTTCGAACGTTGGGAAACCTTGCGGGTTAGGTTCCATTAGAAAGACCCCCCACGGAGGGCACTCCCCCTAGCGCCTATATACCTTGTGTAGATAATCGGCTGTTAAAAAATCAACCCAACCCTATCTTCCATCATCTGTCGTATGAATCAAATGTAGCAGTAACTGCCAATTCTTTGTCCAGAAACACAAACATAGTGACATTCGTGTTAGTTATGCTTGCTGCTCTAAGAATATTATCTAAATTTTCCGCATCATTATTGTCTTTATTTTTTATGTCTAGCTTTGGTAAACGATTAAGTGTTCAAAAGATTAAGTTACATTTTGTTGACATATTAAGTAAATTTAGTTTGATCTGCTTCAGATTTTGGTTTGCAAATAAATATGAAACTGTACCAGAAACTGTTAAAAAAATTTTCACGTGACTTTTGAGAGGCCGTTGTTCAGAGTTCCTTATTCAGAGGTTCGTACTAATCTTAATGCTATGGAATGTGTTTTGTTCCATCAGTATGTGTCTGGTATTCGCATGTTGTCGTTGTTTAGAGGTGACCGTTCACGGAGGTTTCACTGTATATATATATATAATATTTATTTAAGTACCTGGGAGTGAAAGAGCCGTTTTGTACCCGAGGGAGAAGATAGCTACCCCAGCCGTAGGCGAAAGCTGCAATCACCCAAGGGTCGAAGCTTAGGTTCCAGAGCATCTCTGGTGCACATAGTATTTTTAAAAACGCTGGAACTAATTATAATTAAGGAAGTAAGTAATGATTCATGCAACATTTTATCATAACATGATTTTTACGCCTTTCTTTTGTTACACCTCTTTTACAACCCAAGTCATGAATACGTTACTTTTGGATCTCAATTTAGGAAACATATTACTCTATTATATTACGAAACACGTTAAAAAAATAATTAAAGATTTATTTCTAATTGTTTGAAAATTCAGTAGTTATACCACTGTATTAAGATAAATATTTTGACCACAAAAATGAAAAAGTTAGTGAAAAAGTAAAGGTGAAATAGAATTATTTATGCATATTTACCTTCATGTATTTCAGGGAATTCCGGATCATCTTCGTCTTCCTCGATTTCAGTAACAGGCATGTTATTGCAACTGCTTTCGCAGTTCACACACATATTGGAGCACTTGAGGCCTGCTTTTGTGCATCCACAGTTTTTTTGGCAGGTCTTCTTGCATTTGCAAGGAATAAATTTCAAAACGGCTTGAGGTACTGATGGCTGTAGCTTGGTTACTGACTCTAGACCATCTTTCATTTTCTTCCAACCCCATTGTTCAGGATCTTTTTCATTCTTGAGCCATTGCTGAACTTGAAAATATACCCTAAAGTAATGTTGCTGAGCTGAAGACTCAGTAGGAGGTAAGGACGCGAAATGGATTAATGTCTTGTATACAGACCTAAGGTAAGAGAAATATCTCTCTTTGTTTATTGACGTGGCTTCCTTGTCAGCCAATTTATACAAGGAAACCAAAAAACTATTATCAGCACCAGTAACTGCCATAGGGTCTTTTAAAACCTCAATGGTAATTGTTAATACTGGATTCTTCTTGCGAGTCTGAAGAAACCTCATCTTTCCTACTTTAAATAAAACTGAAGTAGTATCACAGCCTCCCATGACATGAAAAAATAATATGTTATTAGCAATCGATTGATCAAGTTTGCTGTCAGAAGAAAAAATGCGTGGTGAAATTGTCCTTTGCCTGGCTTTAGAATGTATACATTAGAATGCACACCTCTACAGCGACAAATCATGATAACTAGCAAATCGACGTCTTCGCCCACAATAACTACAGAGTTATTTTGTAGTGAAATGTCCCTTGCTGTGGTGACAATAAGTGTATCCGCACCTTCTCGTGCCTGTTTTGTGTGAATGTCAGCTACTGCAAACTTGTAATCGATTTTTGAAAATTACAGATTTCTGAAAAAAATATCAAAAGTACTTACGATTTTCTTTATAGTGACATTTATTCGTAATTTAATACAGACCCAAATGATATTGGCATCAGAAAAAGAGAAAATTAGATGGTTAAGAAACTTACTTTAGTTGATATTTTATTTGTTAAAAAAATCTGATAAGTAGTTGAGTCATTTCTTCTCATGTATTTTCTCAAGCATCAATGTCAAGTATCTATCTTCTTTCTTGGATTTTATACAAGTGACGAATATCGATCTCGGAAATACAAACTTGTTTCTTTGAAGATGACGTTAATTTTCCGGTCAAATTTATGCATTTTTTCGGTGAGAACTTATCTTCTGCTAGGTCTTTGTACTCGTTCCTCTAAGTTGCTACCAGTGTTATTGAGGATTCTATTTAGCACAGCTTAAGCGATCTAATCCGCTAATGCATCGTTTTTACCTCTTTTTTTAATTCAAAAATAATTGCTACTTTTGCTCTTCCCGTAAGTTGGAATTGAAAAAAAAAAGGGGGGGGGGGAGATTTTTTAAGTTACCGGATCTCTGAATGCCGGATTTTCGAGGTCACACTGTATACCTACATCATAATAATATATAACCTAATAATAAGTGAGTACGTTATCAAATGTTTATAGTGAAATGCTTACTTTTACTGTTATAAACGGAAAGAGCACGATTATCTTTTTTTGCGACTTTCCAAAATTACTGGTTTTCGCCGATTTTTCAATGCCTCCTCGGAAGCCATACGTCGTACAATAAAAATGATAAGAACATGAATGGTAGGTAATTTTCTCTTCTGTATTTTAATATAGGGTCACCTTTTGCGTTAAAAGCTTACTTTGCAAGTTTAAGCCAAAACCAAAAAAAATCTGCGATTTTTAGTAGCTTTTTCGCGATTTTTCATATTTTCCGAGAGAAATTTTGTTAGACAACTTCAAATTTGAGTTCAGCACCTTCGAAAACATAAAGTAAGACACCAAAAACAATTACACCAGAATTTTCTACATTAAACCCTTTTTTAACCTAATTTGACAGGACTATTATTGTATTCTACTTTTTAAAACTACTGATTTTTTCAAATATTTTAGGCTTTTTTACACAATAATTTAAATAAGAGGAAATTCATAAACAATCATTACCAGTAGCTCACGGCAAATAAGTAAATAAGTATATTTTAATAATATATTTTTACAGTAAAATCATAAAGAACTTGAAACTCAAATTTAACGATTAACTATGAACTTAACTAAAAACAGGGGGTTCCGCGTTCGGTTGACCTTTTGATGGCGACGAATGCGGTATATCACCATTGGGATGATGGTAAAAATGAATTAACACTGTAGGCCATGATTATTAATGGGTTTTAGCGTTGCGTGTTTCGTGTTGCTTATATATGTTATTATACAATGAAATGTTATTGGATTAAGTCTAGTAGTTAACAAGTTGCAGACAAGTTAATAACGATTTGGGGCTTTTCTTGCCTTGATAACGGCTACCACATGACGAGATATAGATTAAACAAATTCACGGAAGTGTTCAATAGGCACGGCTTTCCAAAAATCTACAGAGTTATCCATAATTCAGAAATGGTCTCTGGTGTTGCGTGATTTGCTTTCAAACGTTTCTCAAAAGCATCCCAAAGGTGTTCAATTGAATTAAAGTCCTGGCTTCTAGGTGGCCAATTCATGACAGAAAAGTCAGACGAATGCTAATCCAACCAAGAAGTATTCAACTGATATTTGTGAGAGGAGCCTTTGTCTTGCTAGAATACTCCATTTCCATGTAGATGGCAGGAAAACATAAATAGATGGAGGTGATCGCCTAGCAACTCTACGTACTAAACTATATTGAAGGAGGTTTGTGCAAGTACCAAAGATCTTAAACCGTTCAGGACGGGCATCTTTTTAACGAATTTTATGCATTTTGCCTCACTTTTTGTTAATTATTTGACTCAACTTTACAAATCACGGAAATGTCGTAATTAAATAAAATCAATTTTACTTTTCTTTTTTTTTTACTGGTATCAAACTCAAGCATTATAAGCACTTTTTGAGGGTGTATATATGTACCCATGGTACCGAACGGGTTAAAATCTGAAAAGAGAAAGCACCCCCAGACCATGACTGCGGCGCCTTGATTTTGTACAGTTTCATACACGATCCATGGATTCATGAGCCCTGAGACATATTCTCAGCCTTCCATTGGTGTGAAGTAGTCAGAATCAAGAGCCACCACACCGTACTAGTCATTTCTAGTCTTCTGAAGTCCAATCTCTATGTTCCTTGCCCAGGTAAGGTGTGCAGCCCGATTATGTGTATTGAGCAATAGTACTCTTGTGGGTCTACGTCTCCCAAAGCCCATACGTTGAAGCAAGTATTGAACGGTCCATTTACTGATTGTGCTAGTGGAGACCAGATTCAGCTGGGTGTAAAAATTTAAGCTAATGTATGGCTTCGCTGGCTACATAAACTACGACTGAGCCTCCTCCTACCACGCGCGTTCATGCCTAATTGTTCTTAGCAGTTTTCCCGATAGCTATTTTTTTTCCACCGTCCATGTATTCTCGGTATATTCTTGAAAAGCAACGTTTCTTTTAAACCTCTTCCAAATGTAACCCATGAGGAAAGAATAAAATATTTCTCATCGAAAACAAATCCATACGGTCGTTTACTACTTCCACTTATACAGTACCTTAAGAATCTACATAATATTTTGACAGAAATAATTTTGTGATAATTTATGAAAGAGATTTGAATCGGAATAATGGTACTTTGGGAGAATTATTAAAAAAATAAATAACTAAAAAGTTGATATTGGTGTTATTCCAGTATACACGGTATACATGGATAAATAAATTTCTGAGACAGTGGACAGTTCTTACCAGCACAAGCTGGAAGATTATAAACTTTTTACTCGAAAACCAGTTCACAAACCACACTTTTTGGCATATTTCAAACATTTTTGTTGTCCGTATGGCTACCTATAATATTGATTTTGCTTATGATGCCAATATTAAGTTATATCATACAGAAAATGAAGTATAAATCCAACAATATTCCCTTTGGCGATTTTTCAATATTGATGAAGCAAAATTCTGTTATAAAACCTTTTACGCTAGCGGAGAAATTCCTTTTCTATTCGTGAGTTTTAGGAGCCATGATCCTTTCCTTTTCTTACGATTCCGTATTTTTAATCCCCCCCCCCCCGTATTATTTTATTATTATTTTAATTCCCTCTCCCACTAAAATTAAGCATCTTTCAGACTTTCTTTAACTGTAGAAAATGGAGATTATCATTGCATTTTTTATGTGCACACTGGTGTTATAAGTTACTGGAAGAACTCAAAACAGGAACATTTAAAATTAATTGCAACAGCTATTTTTAAGAATAAATTAAGTTAGGAGGATCCTTTCACAAGTTTTATTTTTCAGAAGTAAAATCTTACTATTATCTTAAAAACATTTTTTCATGACATTCTTGCAGTAAAATTCTACATCTCAGAAGACTATTTTCACGAAGGTATGATTGTAACGGTGGTCCGAAGAGGTTTCTGCTGCAAAGAATTAATAGATTCATTCAAACACAAAACAGTGACTTCAGGTTTTTACTTGGATATTTCAGCGATAGATTTTTTTTGTCGTCAATTGAATTGAATTTAGAAATCCGGGATCATGAAACTATGAATAGGAAACTAACGCTTGCAGATGTTGCCCCGCATTTATATTCCTTTTAAATGGCTATTTTGTATCATGTTTGTTTCTCGTTCTTGAAATTGATCAGGCCAAAAGAAAATGAAATCTATCACGATAAACAAAAAGAGAGCTGATGAAACTCCCGTATAAATGGAATGGAACAGAATTTTCATGATTTAAAACTTATGAGTTTATCCTTCTCTTTGCTAATATTACGTGTTTTACTGCAATGTAAATTTATTTACATAATATAGTATTACCAAAGGAAAGAGCTTTCTTTTGTAAAAAAAAAAGTTTTTCTTAATTTTGATTATCTAAAGATATATGTAGGTGCCGGTATATTTAAGGTCGAACATGCAAAGTACACAGCATTTCCTATTACCCGAAGCCACCTATTTGTTTCCGTAAAAATTGAACTTTTAATTAGCTTTATGCATTGTCACAACGGTAATTTTTAGGGTTCCGTACTTAAAAAGTAAACATTTCAGAACGATTCGAGTATATTTACGGAAGTTAGAGTGCGTGCATACGGACAGACGGACAGACAAACCGAATGCATAAACACTTTTCAACTTTGTTAGAAAGTGTTAAAACGCAAACATTATAAGATCCCTCCACTCCTGTGTCTATCTGTCTGTCTGTCTGTCACAGCCCTTTTACTCGTAAACTATGCAACGTGGAAATTTCAAATTCTGGAAAGTAATAAAGATTATTGACCCACATATTTACAGATTAATAAATATTCATAAATATATTTAGGAAAAACGTACATGGGCTAATTAAGTTACGTGAAAAAAAAAATATTTTCTTTGTATATCGTGCGTCGTATCGTGTGAAAGCTTTCGTAACGCTGAAATCAAAAAAATATTTTATTTAATTTTAGATATTTTATTTTCAAAGTTAAGGTGGAAGATGCAGTGCAAAAATATGTTCCTCCCATCTAATTCCGAATCTATTGAAACTAAAAATATGAAAAAATTAGAGGTAGTAGACAATAATTTAAACCTTGCAGGAAAATTATAGCGATTACCCTAGGTCACACAGTTTTTGAGAAAATCGCATTTTTCGGTTACACTCAAATTTCGATTTACGGGCTTCAGCAAAAGTGTTGAGCAGAGCTAGAGGTGCCTATAGTAGCAAAAGTATAAAAGCATTGTTGATCATGAATTTCGGAAAAAAATCGTCGGTAATTAGCCGAGATATTAACCCTTAAAGACACGGACGGTTTCGTCATACATAATGACAGGGACGGCCTACTCTACGCTCCATCGGCTTTTAAAGCCTAGGTAACAAATTTTAAGGATATATTTATGTAATGCAATGCCCAGTAGCAGTATAAAAACAATAAACGTCAAATTGTTAAAAACAGATAATTTAATGAGAATTAATCACATAAATCCTATGGGATTCGCGACTTGTTTCCATTGAGTGGCTCTCTCAATACACCTAGCATGTCTTTAAAGGTTAACTAAAAACCTATATGGAATAACAAATATACAGAATAGCTATATTTGCTATTATTTAGGTTCCATATATCTTTGAACTTTCATGGTATATCCATTTATACTTTTCTAGTATACAGGGTGCAAAGGAAAGTCCCTTTAACCTGAAAATACTTGTGAACGGAGAGAGCTACAGCTATACAATTGAGGTAACAGTATAGTAAAGCGACTACGACACGATTTAATGAAAACAACAAGCAGCGCCCCCTAGTGCGGAAATTTGGAAGATAGACACTGCAAATCGAAAACGAAAATAAATAGAGCAAAATTTCCTGTTAGAAAGTTTTAGAGCATCAATTAATTAGTAGAATACGACATTTGGCTTACATGGATAAGATAAATCTTCGCCTGTTTATCCAAAAATGTCCAAAATCGATGCACATTTTGGGTAAACGTTTGAATGAAATAGTCAGGAGTATGAAGAAATACGCACAATTTATGCTATAAATACGTACTTATCTCAATACATTTTGATAACATCACACAAAAATAACTGTCTCACAGTGATAAAATGTTAATATTCAGTATGTTCGAAAAGTTCACCATTACTCACTACACACGTTTGTATTCTTGAGAGTAATTCTGCATCACATTTCTCAGCATGGAACGTCTATTACAAGCCTCTTCAATACGGCGACATAAATTTAACCCTTTCAAAGGCGGTGGCTAGACGGTCTAGCCACCTAATTTTAATTCCAAAACTGACAAATGTTACCAAGAATATTTTAATAAAATTTTGCTTTTGTAATGAAAGTGCAAATTACTGGGTTTTTGTTTTCTCAGAAATTTATTTGAATATTCTGGTGTCAGTCAATTATTTCATCAGTTTACGAACAGAATTCTTCTGGCACCGAAAGGGTTGTTCTAAAATTTTAAATGCATTGGAAATTAAATCTTTACAGACATTACAGCACAGTACAACGTCACAATCTGCAATTGTGCAGTGCTACATTTTCGGAATGTGAATAGGCAAAGTAGAATCGTCGCTCATCAATTTCGGACATTTTTGGGCATGCGGGCGACGATTTATCTTATCCGTGTGAACCTAATGTAGTTTCGTACTATTTGATGATCTAAAACTTTCTAATTCGAAAATTTGCTCTACCTTTTTTCGTTTTCGATTTGCAATGGCTATCTTCCAAATTTCGCCACTAGGAGTGCTGCAGTCGTTTGCATTAGGTCGGGCGTAGTCACTTTACTGTCCCGTTACCCCACTTGTATAGCTGTAGCTCTCTCCGCTCGCAAGTATTTTCAGGTTAAAGGGACTTTCCTTGGCACCCTGTATTATGGGTGCAAAAATATGGGACAGGGGAAAATGGTTACCTCTGTCCCATATATTTTTAATAATACTCTTACTAATTCATATATTATTGTACGGAACCCGCTGTGCGCGAGTTATACTCGTACTTGACCGTTTATTATTTATAAAGTGACAATAATAAACATGGTATTCATAAATAACGTGCTTTTCCTCTCATCTTAATAATTCTTGACATCCTCAAAAGAATACGTTGAAGTGAACGTAGAATTTAGGAAAAAAAACTGTAACGAACCTTTTCAAAAAACAGAAAATTCCGTTTATTTTAATCTTAGAAAATGTAGCAATAGAAAGATACAGAAAACGATGGTGTGTTAAAGAATTATGTTTCTGAAAATATTTTACGATATTTTAAAGAAAAAGATTGAAAAATATATTCAAACTGAAGGTAAAGTAAACATTGAAAAATATTAGATTTCATTTAGTTCTGTGTTTAATTAACAGTGCACGCAATTCGTGGATTATAATTTGAAAAGATCGAAATACACATTCAAGTTTTCAGTATTTTAAAAAAGAGTGTAAACATAACGTAACATAATTTTCTGAAATTGCCATAAAAAAATCTTAATGATAAGTTGAAATAATAGCGAAATAATATAAGTTTAATTAAAACGAAGCTTATAAAATTTTCCGAGCTCTTGTTACGCTTTGGTACGATCAATATTACTGCCATTAAAAGGCTTTTAAAATGCAGGTTATATAGCTAGAAAATCAGAAAAACCTTTACAAATTGGCATTCTAATTTGTAATTGGGATTGAGAAAATTCGCTTTTGGCCACGTTTTAATACATATAAACTTTAAAAAAAAGTTATAAATCAAATCATTATTTTCAGATGAAAAATAACAAAAAAAATCTTACTGTACAATCGAGTCGATCAGTTTGTGGTTGTACATGGTACGGTCGGATACAGTACAGGAAAAGGAGATATTAACTTTCCCGAAAAATATTAAAAATCTATGTGTGTTATCTATGTTATTCATATTTGAGGGTTTTTTGTTTTGAGTAATTGGTAAGTACAACGCTAAAGTTTGAAATTGTTTAACTTACACGTGTGTTTTCACAAACTCTCATCTATAATCATGTATGATTCATTATTGAGATAGACAGTTGAACTCAACCGATTATTCACGCGACAGAAAAAATAAGATAGTCAGATGATATATGCGCAGTTATATATACATAACAACAAGATATATTATATTCAAAGGTGTGTACTTTAATGTATTAAACTAGTCTACATACTACGTTATTACTTATAATCGTCAAAAAATATTATTCGAACCTTCATTACAAATATTTTTCGGTTCAACATTAGTACCATCTTGAACCAGTGCCAACGTTTTCTAGTGTAAAAACTGAATTCTATCAAACCTATCTGTCAAAATTTTATTCCAGTTCCAATTATGTTTATGCATTTATATCGGGTAGTGAACCCTACTGTAATATTTTTAAATACATCACTGCTGTCTTGTGCGTAAAAGTTATATAGAGTATGAAGGAAAATGGATGCTTTCATTTAACGAACTGAAATGAAAGAATGTGGTAAAACATTTTATCTTAACATCAAAACTCAATTTGGTGATATTTTAATAATATTTTCATATTAATTTATCTATTACTGCTATTCCTGTTATCTTCTATATCCATAACTCAATACAAAAGAAGGATGATTAAGATTATAAATGATAATTTATAAGCAAAATGATTTTTGCAATAGGATAAAAAATGGTTTTAAACACAATATAACCCACGCTTTGATCGTTTCTAAATGTATTCAAATTCGAATATCAGATTATATTCATATTATAAGGATAAAATCACATCCAAGAAGAGTTTTCATGTTTCAGTACTTTGAGAACAATACAAGAAACATTGATTGTTTTCAATTTATGAAAAGTGCTTTTTATGCGTAAGTCAGTGTTATTGATGATTATATATTGTACTTAAACTAAAAAATGATAAACAAGGAGATACACCCTTTTTCTATTTGTCATCGTCCCAGCAATAAAAAAGAACAAATGATTTTAGTTTATATTTAAATTACATTCGAATGTTCTTAAAAATTAATTCATATTATCTAATTTTAAAAATAATAAAAAGTTTCTTTATTGAAAATATTTTGTAAATTATATTTTCCGGAAAATTAATGCATTATATGGAACATAAGATGGAATCCCAGAAAAAAATAATCCTTGGATATACCGCCTTCCCTTTCAAACAGTTTGCAACGGATGACCAGACACTGGAATTTTTATCCTCGAAATCCAATTCATACGGTCGATTACTAATCGCACTTATAAAGTACCTTCAACAATATACAGACTATTTCGACACAATTAATTTTGAGATCATATATGAACAAAATATGCATTGGTCAAATGGTACTTTGGGAGGATTAGTAAAAAAAATAAATGATTCAGAAATTGATGTTGGAGTTACTCCATTGTATATGAATGAAGATATTGTCAAGAAAGTGGATTTCTCTTACCCGTACAAGCTACAAGATTATACATTTATTACTCGAAAACCGCAATACAAACCGCACATTTTCGGAATCTTTCAAACGTTTTCGTTGTCTGTCTGGATTGCTATAATATCGGTTTTGATTACGATGCCAATAGTAAGTTATACTAGACTAAAACGGAAATATACTTTCAACAATATGTTTTTCAATGTTTTTGCAATATTGATGAAGCAAAATTCCATTATAACACCTTCGTCGCTTGGAGAGAAACTTCTCGTCTATTCGTGGGTTGTAGGAGCTATGCTGCTTTGCTTGTCTTTCGATTCTGTAATTTTATCCTTTCTCTCCATTCCGCCTATGACTAAAATTAATACTCTTTCAGACTTGGCTTTAGCTGTAGAAAGTGGTGATTATCATTGCATTTCTAATGTGTACTCGGGTATTTCAGATGTCTGGAACGAATCGGACCAGGAACACTTACGAGTAATTGCAACGGACATTATTAAAAATAAATTTAGCTATGGGGATTCTTTCATAAATTTTCTTCGTGAGAGTCATAAGCAAAATCTTGCTTTAATCTTACAAACGAAGTATGTTGAGATATTCGCTGAAACATTCTCCATCTCAGAAGAACATTTTTACGAAAGTATGCCTGCAATGATGGTTCGAAAAGGCTTCTGTTGTAAAGATCTCCTGAATACTTTTGTACATAAAATAATGGCTTCAGGACTATACTTTAAATATTTCAGTGATCAATCTTTTTTGTGGTCCATGATGCTGAGATCAGTAATCCCGGACTACGAAACTACTGAAAGACAACTGACGCTTACAGATGTTGCCCCCGCATTTATATTCCTTTTGACGGGCTATTTTATATCATTTTTGGTTTTCATTTTTGAAATAGGGTCAGGTAGAAAGAAACTAAAATCGATCAAGATAAATAAAAATAGAAAAAGGAGAAAAGTTTATGATGAAGCTCTCGTATAATTAGTTTAACATATTATTTTAAAGATTTAAAATTTATTATATCTTTAACTTTTTTTACGCTAAGGAATACCTTTTTTCCTGAAATCTGATTTTCCAAAAATTATTAAATTTAAAAACAAATATGCATCTTTCGTAATAACGACATTTTTTAAAAAGTTTTGAATTCGTAACTCTTTTTCATTGTAGGTTAAAAATTCCAACTACACAATTCCAACTACACAATTCCAACTACAAAAGTGTTTCTTACTGTCCACAGACACCTATTCGTTTCCTTAAAAAGAGAATTGATTATCAGCTTTGTGCTTTAACACAATAGTAATTTTTGACTAATGCAACTTAAAAAATTACCTTCAATTTACAGTATGTTTCTTTTATTGATAATAACTTCTTGACACCCTCAAAATGATAAGTTGAAGTGTACGTAGAATTTATGAAAAAGAAAAAACCTGATGAATCTTTTCAAGAAACAGAAAATTTCACTTTTTTAATAAACAACGTTTTGGTGAATAAAAATTTTAAAACTTATTTGAGAATAAAATGACTTACTATGAAAATTAATAGGAACAAATTCTTTTAAGTGAAAATGAAAAAAAAATCCACCCTCGATACGACAGTTACGAAAAATGAAGAAATCGACAAAAAAAACCATTTGACTAAATGAAGGGGCGGAGATTAGCTCCCCCCCCCTTATACTTAACCAATGAACATCCAATTCTAATCAGGGAAGCATCTTATCAGACTAAACCGGCATACCAAATTTGAAGCACATTGGGATAACTTTGCATGAAAAACCCATTTATCTAAATTAAAGGGGAAATTAGCCCACCCCGTTCTTATACATAACCAATGAACCCCAAAACTAATCGGTTAAGTGCCTTATCAGAATGAAACTAGAAAAAATTTTGAAACAAATCGGATATTTCTATCAAGAGTTATCGCTTTACGTACATGCATACATACGTACATACTGAAATTGCAGGCACATTAGCTCTCAGGTTTTGGTAGCTTGTGAGCTAAAAACCTGTTGATCACCCTTGGATTCTCGAACACCATCACGTAATGGATAGCCTGACCGTGTCAAATATTCACCAATCTACAAGTGTCAGTCATGTATTGCGTACCAGATGGCGCCAGAATAAAGTTATGACTTTTAACAAACACTATAAAGAGCTTCTGTTAAAAAGATACTGAAAAAAATTCCGCACTGATTAAAACATTTCTATCTCAGCTGGATGACAGTTTCATTGTGATACTTATGTGCTCCGAATTTAAATACAAGAAATATTAATAAAAAGAAAAGTGCCCAGTTAAACTAATGGCATTGTGCTCACAGGCTATTCGCACTAATTGTGTCATGTATTGAAATTTATTGGAATGAAAAAGTTTTTCATAAACTTAACAAGAGCACTAACCACGAAAATTAACCAAAGGGACGAATGTAAAAGATTTTTTTAAACTTTACTCTTATATTATCAATAGAATTAATTATAAATTTAACTTTCATTATATATTAGAACTTTCTAAATTAAGCATAATAATTTTAAAGCGAGCAAAGATTATACAATATCATTTAGAAGTAGATCTTGTTTTACCTCGTTTGGTATGTAAACATTCACGAGTACATCTTCGGAAGCAATCAATGGCAACTCCTTTCTTACTTCGTAATATTTTTAAAATTTACTTCACTGTACTGTTAAAGTTTATTTTTACCCGACTGAAAAGAAGGGTTATGTGTTTCACGCGTATCTGTGTATGTGGATTTCTTTATACCCTCGAAACATCCCAACGGCTCGATGGATTTTAATGAATGAGGTCTCTATCGATTCGTCTTAACCGTCCGATGGTTATAGGATAGGTTTTGTTTTTATAAATTTAAAATGGTGGCCGTAAACTGCAATACGGCGATAGAGACGAAATTTTTTTATGTACCCTATTGAGTGGCATATCATTGGATAGGTCTTTCAAAATGAAGACGATGTTTCATTGACCATTTTGCAGTCAGAATCACCGTTTAAATATTATGCAAATTGGAAGTTGTGTACTTTACATCTCTACCTTTACTGTAATTCTAACCTTCATAATCGACATCTATAGGCCTCATCAAAACAGTGTTTGCAGATAGGAACTAATAATTAAACAAACTTAAAAGTCATCAATACAAGTAAATAAAAAAAAGGGTAATAAATATAAAAAATAGTTTCATATTGATGAGAAATAATTAATTGGTTCACTTTTTACGCAGTCGGGATTTTTTCATTTTTTAAATTTAATATATTTATTCAACATTGTACAAGTTTATTTTTTAACACTGTAAAAATTTATTTCTTAGCATTGTAAAATTTTACTTCTTAACATTGTAAACGTTTACTTTTTAGTATTGTGAAAGTTTAATTCTTGCATTGTGAATGTTTTCTTTATAGCAGTATGAAAGTTCATATCTTAGAACTGTAACAGTTTACTTACGAGCATTTTGAAAATTTTCTTCTTGGCAATGAGTATCCACCTGAAAACAAAATTTAGTTTTGGTTTTGTTATAGAATCAAGTTATTTGTAACAGAACTTAAAATTGCACTGCATTTATCAAGAACGATTTCTGCAATTCGCCAACCATAATTTAGTGAATAATAAAGAGGCCCAGTTCTTATATTCTAAAAGGACCTGAATTTTTTTAAACTGCAACTAAAGTAATACAGTTAGTAATTAAATGATTAATAAATTCTGCATTTAATAACTAGTAAATCTTTGATCAGGATCCTCAGCGTCAGGTGTGAATGTCACTTTTAATTTGGCGTCGCGTCATATAGTACATGATATCCTGAAATCCGAAATAGAGATCGATTGTGTTACATATATTTAACCCGGGAGAACTCGCTATTGAGAATTTCTCTCACGGTGCCCAATTGCTTTTCTTTTACTTTACATTCGCTTAATGTCATTTTTTTTGTTTGTTTGGCTTAGTACTTTTACTCACAAATAGGTAAAATAATTGAAATAACATTTTTTAATTTTAATTATAATGAAAAAAGGTTTAAATAAGAGTTTTAAAAAAAAGTATGACGGTGAGAGAAAATATCATGCAGCGAGTTCTCCCGGGTTAAGGGCGTATAATGTATCTTAAACTTTCAAAAAATGAAACTTTTTGAAATTGCAAAATGGTGCAAATGATTAAACGTTATTTTATACAATACTATTCTATAAATGCTTATCCTTCGAATTGTTTTTAGAATAAAAAAAAACTACATAAACGTAGGAGACACTCATAATCTCAATAATTTTACGTGCGCAGTTTCCTACACCTGTTCTATTTATTGATGGTAGCATGTCGAAAATAACATTGTGCTTTTATAAGTATTATCATCTTGCTGTCAAGAGAGCTTTTTTTAATAGTAGTATCATCCTTATCGCAAAAGTTTTTTTACTGTCGACTGAAAAATGCGTCTTAAAGATTTAAAAGAGGGGTTTTGTGTAAATACATTCCAATCTTTTTTTGAATAAGAAGCATGTTAAAATTATCTAAAAAATATTTTTTATAAAGGAAATTGTGTAATTTCAGATTTTAATCCACCTCCTTTTTTTATATTTTTTAATGTATACGCTGGTTCCGCAAAATCAGGTGAAATTGATGGAGATGGCGTGAGCATGTGATATGTTACTTGTGGTTATGTACTTCCAGTATACATTTTGACAGTACGCCTTCTTTCACTTGCTTCAGTATTTATGCTCCAAAATATCCACTTGTATTTCAAATTGCAACATATTTACTTATGTGGAGACATTATAAATTTATTGGGTAGTCATTCTTTTTCGGGTCCCTTGCAAATGATGGATTTTAAAAAGAATGATTTGATGATATAAAATCGTTTCTGAGACAATATTTTAAAATGTCCGCATTCATTTCCATCTGTATTTTTTTTTATAGAATTGATCATGTTTGTCTTCAACAATTGCTCATTTCCAGATTATAGAAGATTAGCTAATTTATTTACATTCTTAATCTAAATTTCTGATTAATCGTTCGTATTTTCTTTTTTTACGCTATGATGGCTGGTTGCGTTTATGACGGCCAATTATCAACTCGAGGTATCTAGTCCCTAAAGAGGGGAGTGCCCTTCGTGGGGGTCTTTTTAAGGGAACCTAACCCGTATTAACGCTTGGAAATCCAAGGTTCGAAGAAAACCACGAAAACTTACCACACGGCCGAACGATTAGGCCGAAGGGCGCGATTGGATATTAACCCAACACTTCCCGTCTACCAGCTTCGAGAGTTTTTACGCTATGAAGTACATGTACGACTCATTTTTTAAAGGAAACAAAAAAAAGAGTCATAATGCATAGTGGGAAAATTTTAAAAGAAACTAAGTATCCAATTTTTGAACTGGTGTACAGAATCCCACCAAAATTTACACAATTAAATTTATACGTCTGGAATATGTATTCAAAAAGTAAAAAAAAAGTCAATCTGAATTTTTTACTTTGTCGAATTTGGTGGCAGATTTTTATTTCTTAAAGGCATTTTTTTCTTTTGGAACTATTTACAATTTGACAGTATCCACAGAAAAAAAAACTACAGACAAAACCCAAAAATTATATCTATGCTAAAAAAAAATCTTATGGAAAAAAATTATAATATTGAAATTCAAACAAATTTTTTTAAAGAACTCTCCAATAGGTTTAACATTAGCTAGCAAGTACCTTTGCGTTACAAACATGGGCTTTGGATGCTTTATAGAGCTGTAAGTTTTTGGAAATAATTAAAATAGCATATTGAATGCAATTCCCTATTTCTGCACGAAAATACAAGGCCCGGAAAATTAGTGAAACGCAGAAAAAAGACAAACTTTATTTGAAAACAATCAAGAAATTCAAGACATTAGTCATATTAACGCTCGCCCTTGATAAGTAATCCTAAAATCATCAAAAATTAGAAGATATATACTGTTTTATAAATAAATAATTTAAAGAAAATCATTAATCTCAACTATTCCGGCGAGTAAATGAAATCTACAAACAAAGCAATTTTCCTTCTTTTTTTGTTGAAGTTATTGATGTTTTTTATCAAAAAGTATTATTAATGTTTGATTTCTCTAAATTTGAGCTTCTGTGTGGACAGGTGATAATTTACTTTTAAGGTTCATGGTAAGAAGCTCTTTAACTGTTCATTGTAATAACATACAAAAATTTGAATTTCCACTGAATTTCAAAACTAAAGATATTCAAATGCAACTTTTTCAAAATATTTTCCTTTCCTGGTTTTCTTTCTTTTTAATTTATATTGCTTAATTCCTAATTTGTTTATTCCATTAGATTGAATTTTTTCAAACCAGCTTAAATTTTGTTATAATTTTTATTCGATCCTCAGCACAGCTGTCGGCGTTACGAAATCACCGTCATTGTTTATCATTGAGATACCTTCATAGCATTTTAACCCGAGAGTAGTCGCAACATTTGCCGCCGTTACCAGCAGGCCGAAAATGAAGGGGAAACTTGCCGGTGTTATCAGATGATCGAAAACGGATAACGTAGGGTGAAAATATTGACTGAACTTTAAAAGATTACAGCACTTATTCGTTTTACAACTTTTTACAGCAATTATTTATTGCGCTTAAGTATATATTCAGTTGGCATCTAGATAAATGTTTTTATAACTCTTTCTTCGTTTTGCATAAATACTTAAAAGTAAATAGTAAATGATTTGATTGAATTTCTGATGTTACTATGAATCAATAATTAGTAGGAAAACATTTACGAATATGAATCTAAATTCGTGATAGGGGTATTTTTATTTATTTTATTATTTTTTGTAAGGACAGAATCAGAGTCAGGTAGATTTTTATGATACTCCGGCACTCTATCCATTTAATAAAATAAAATTAATAAATTTAGCATCAATATATTACACTGACATTAAATTGAACAATTAAACTGAAAGTAAAAATGGAACCTATGACATGCACAGAAAATCAAATACAATACCACTAATTCACCAGCATATTGCGGACGATTAATTCATTTAAAACATATGAAAAACCATCAAATTTGATGCAATAAACAATTAAAGACAATATATATGTATATATACACACACACACGCACACACACACACACACACACACACACACATATATATATATATATATATATATATATATATATATATATATATATATAAACTTTTTGTACAATAATACCATTGAAAAATAATGAAAATGACCAATAATTATGAAATCACAAACACCACATAAACCAAATATTATTAAAAATGTATAATTATATAAATATATATATATATATATATATATATATATATATAATAAAGAAAAAGGTAAAAAATACTTAATTTCGAAATTATAAATGTAAATGTTGTAACTACGTTTTATTTATTTATTTATTTTGTGGGGTGTCTGTGTGTGTATGAGGGGGGAGAGGAGGGGGGCGGGGCTCGCGAAATTTTGTGATTAAATCCATTTTTCAAATGAAAATGCACGATTTGTAGTTTTTTACTTATTTCAGGGTGGGATCAGCGCCCTTGAATAAAAATCTGGATACGAACTTCACTTATATAAAGCAAATAATAAATAAGTTATTGAAATTATATATTTAATTTAAATACATTTGCAATTGTAGATTTAAATCCTAAGATCGATAAATTATTTTAATTAATAGAATCACTGAAAGGTTCATTTTAATAGGGATGTACTTTAGAGCAACTATTTAATTAAAATAAATATTCAATTGTACATTTCATAATAAGGTATTAATGATATAATTTATTGTTTTATAAAAACATTCATTAAAATAATAAAAACAATAAGAAAATTTTCACCGAAATTATAAATATGCAGCAATAATTTAATTTAAATGAATTTTCTCTCATATTCTGGAAAACATTATTCTGAAAATAGTTTGAACAATTGATGAAGGCCAACAAATTTAAATTTGTTAGATATCGTCCCCAAGCCTCTATTGGATTTCAATAATAATAATAAAACATTTTCTGAGGCATTGTTAAAAAAATGTGTTTTTACTTACAGTATGAAAATTTAACAATAGATAAATTTTAGAAAAACACTTAAAATATTTTTTAAAATCATAGTATAAACATTCACTGAATTAGCCAAAAGATATTTTTATTTGCGTAATTTCTAACCTACATTATAAAATTCTCATTATTTTTCTTATTGTACAAATAAATTATATGGATGTTCTTCGCAGATATACATACTACATTTCTGAGAAAATTGTTTTATCTTTCGAATCTGTTTTATTGTACAAAAACGATACTTTTGAGATTTTGGAGATACGGCAATTTTTTTACTGATTCCTACAAAATTCTGTTGTCTTTTTTTTTAATGGTTTGGCAGTGCTATTGTCTGTTTTTTTCCTTTATATGTTCCGGTAATAAATGGAAAGCAAGTTCTTACAAATAATGATGATGAATTTACCTTTTATTTCCATATTTAAACGATTATCAATTTGAGAATTTATTCGCGCAATATTTGACAATGAAAAAAAAAATGTAAGTGACCATCCATCAGTTTTTTGTGCGAGCTGACTTCACAACTAATATAATAAAACAATTTTAAGTCACATTCTAAAAGTAAAAAAAAAGTACTCTATGAACGGGTAAAATAGTAAGAAAGAAAGAGAAAAGAAACAAAAAAGAAAGAAAGAGACCAAATAACAACAGGCAGAGAGTCCGTACTTCGAGGAATCTTTCCCCCACTGATTTCGCGGAAATGGGAAAGGATGAACAGGAGGGGGAAAAATTCAACTAACGCAAGTGGTCGCAACGCGGTCATTTAGACCGATTGAAACTTAAGAATGCGATAAAATGCTAAGAAATAGCAGGAATGACTTGCAATTTTACTACACAAGAGTGTGAACACTCAAGGTCAGCTACACGGAATTTCGCTATCGTAACTTTAACGGGAAATGAGTTACAGGAAGATAACCAATTTCGGGCCGGGAAAAGACCAACGCGCGACTATTAACGGGTTAAAACAACTTTTATAAAACAAAACTTTGTTGTTGGGTTTTTTTTTTCATTTTCTTATCTTAAGCCCTTCATAAGTTGTGAAAAAATGCTACTGTTTGTAAAATACTTTTTTCTTTGTCCGATATCATTTTGCCAGTGTTCGCATTACATAATTCTTGGGGTCCTTAATACCTTATGCCTGTATGCTTTTCCATTGTCTTGTGTTTTTGTATATATACTTGTGTCTATGTATTTTTTCTCAAGGCTTTCCCTTTAATAAAAAAAACGTCGTGAAACTTTTACATGTTATTTAGATAGTCAGTATTAATTTCTGTTTCTTAAATACCCATCTTCTGTCCGTCTCGTTTGCTTTTTAAATACTTCTGTTTTTTCTTGAGGGACACAAAATCAAGTAATCGGTGATTATCTATTGCGTGTCAGAATGTACGATAATGACAAAAATTAAATTTAATTTGAATATTAATAACTCGAAATCACGACTCTTCGGCGTAATTGTAAGGTATTCATTTTTATGGGACAATGAAATATTTTTGTTTAAGACAGCATTCCGATATAGGTAGGTTGCAGGTTCTAATTTGCATGTTTTGCTGTATTTATATAAATATACTTATTTATGTTATATATATAATAAAACATGCTTAGATTGTAGTTTCTAGAACAGAATCCTGCCTTAAGCGTAAGCAGTACCTGGTCCCGATAAGGATTGCCATAAAATTAAATTAGCTGAAAACATGTCTGAAAGGAAATTTTCACCGCTCTATGGAAATTCCGGGGTAACTGATTTTACTGTACATACTAATAAACACATTAAAACCTGTCAAATCGGAAACTTTCTGTAACAGAATCGTGTTGCAAACGGAAGAGTATCAGGATCACGCAGAAATAAACAATAGAACTTATTATTATAGCGAACCTTAGAAGTATAATTAATTCCAATCCTTGAAATGGAAGCCTTTTTAAAATGGAACTGTTTTCATTCCCTTGCGATCACAGCTAGACAGAATTGACTGTGTGTATATGTGTAAATAGATGTATTTGGAGTAACTTTAAGAATTTAAGTAGAGGAGGTAGGGGAGGTATGATACACTTTTTTTTTACTAATTTTTTGCAACCCTTAGAAAGCTATTTTTAAACAAATTTTTCGTGTTTTCTTATAAAGTGACTTTTATTGATTTATTAAAAATATTGTGAATTTAGAAAATAGTCATTCAAAAAATATATCTCAATTATTTTGAATGTCTACTACTGTATCAAATCTCCCCATTACTGGGGAGGATTGATACACTAGCAAGGGAGGTTTGATACAGTGTTATGTAAATTGAAAAAAAAATGCAGACAATTCAATTTATGCGTCATACAATTTCTTATGATAAATCTTGAAATATTTAAGTAAAATTTGAAACGAAATGACATTGAATATTTTTGTTTCAGAAATGTTTTTTACAAAAATATTTAAACTATTGCTATTATTTAAACAATCCTATTAACACACTTTTTAGAAAATAAATAATGAAAAAAAAAACCCCTGGAGATCTAGCTGCAAGGAAAAATGAAGTAAACATTGCTGATTTGCAAACAATTTAACATAAATTTAGCACATTTAAGATTCCTTTAACCCTTTCAGGGGTAAAGCATTTTCAATGCTAAAGTATTGAATAAATGAATGACACCGGAATTTACCAACAAATTTAATTAGAAATACGAAAAGGGATATATTTCATTTTCATACTAAAAGGAAAATATTTTACCAAAATGCTGGTTCCAATGTGGTGTTTGGGTATTAAAATTAAGCGGTTTCATAAACATACCACCACCCCTGAAATGGTTAAAAGAAAAACTTATAATTCTATCATTTTGATAAGTAAAATCGGGTACATTTCACGTTTTTTTCAATTTGCCCTTCGTAAATTATAGAAACATTTTCCCTTTCAGGCCATTTAAACTTTTTCCCTTCTACATGACGTGCAAAGCGAACTAACCATCTATCATCGCACTGCTTTTCTATGTAACCTGCATAATGTCTAAGAATAGTCTCTTTGTTCTTCCTTACCAATTTCAGTAGCTATTGCTGTAAAACAATAATGAATATTACAGTCCTATATTAGTTTGCAAACTTAAAAATACTATTAAATTTTAAATATACAAGTGTATCACTTTTCCCCAGTACAAATGTATCATTTCTGCCTATTATGCCTTATTGGATTTTCGATCACTTTGTACAAATGCAGTTGAATAATGGTAATCTACTTTCCAGTAAAAACAATCCTAACAATGTGCTTTATAAATAAAAAAAATTACAAGATATTATCTTCACAATAATAAGAGTTATGAAAGAAAATCGATGAATGAAAAAAATTATATTGGCATTCCAGAAAACTTCGAAATTAAAAGAAAAGAAAAGTTGTCAGTTCTTCACTGATTAGTCCAGCTAATGATGGCTTCAGGAAATAAAAGAAGCCTTCACATGTGTTAGAATGGCTCTTAATGCCATTTGTTGAGAAAAATTGTCAATGTATCAACCCTCCCTATGTATCAAACCTCCCTTACCTCCCCTATATCCTTTTTTAATTTCTAAATATAAAACAAAATAGCATGTGTAAAATAAAGCAAGATGGATCTCTATAATAGCAGCTAATAATATAATGAAGTTACATATTAACCAGTAAGAAAGATTTTACAAACACTGTGAATAAATTGAGCACATATATATTGAGCACATATATATTGAGCCCATAGTGAAGAGTTAAATGTGTTTAAATCAAGTTTCATATAACATAAACGTCAGTTTACATTAATGTCAGGGTTAAGTATAAAACAGCAATTTCCATGTTTAATTTGTTGTCATAGAATTAAGATATGTGTTGTAATAGATACTGATTTATGAGTTCACATAAATGCCAATCCCGTCAGCCGTTAATTTCCCAGGTAAAAAAATCAGACACAAACCTTTAAAATTTTTGAGATGTTGCAGCCATTTTGAAGGTTTCAGCGGGTATCTTTAAGGAAAATGAAAACTAAAGGTTCTCTTAAGAGAAGTATACCGCTTTTTAAAAGATTTCATACAGGTTTATTTCTGTAAGTTATCACCTCCAAATTATCTTCAATGACTTAGAAAATTTTCGTGAAATCGCTTGAGATATTTTCAGGGAAAATGAAAACTGTTTCTCATGCAGGTAATATGAAGGTTTTACTTGAAAGTTTTATTATTGCACATTATGGTATCTAAGATTTTGATATGCCTGTGTTTCCTCATTAATAATTTTAATAAATTTCTAAATTAATATTTTAGATAATACACGGAAATCATTAAGTCCAATCATTAAGTCAATGACAAGTCTTCCATCCGTACAATAAAAAAATTTTAACTTCTGAAATTATTACAAGTAACATTACCTCTAACACGCTCAAAAATTTTAATCTCAGAAAATTCCCCCTAAAAAGAAAAACAAATCACAAAGTTATTTCGAAGCCCTTTTTGACCTTAAATTTGTCACAATTTTTTCTAAAATTATAACCAGGAACAATATCACCTCAACTCTAACACGCTTAAAAATTTCAATCTCAGAATATCCCCCTCTATAAATAAAATAATAATCACGAAATTATTTCAAAGTCTCCTTTTTATCCTAAAATTTTTCATAAATTTCTCTTAAATTACCACTAGTAAAAATATTCCCTCAAACTCTAACGCATACAAAAATTTCAATCAACAAAAATTGTCCCCTAAAAAAAATCTCCAAATTATTTCAAAACCCCTTTCATTAATATTTAAAATCGTATTCAAATACGCACAAAAATATATTTTAGTTAAATTTTAGTATCTAACGATGGATAATGGGGCCCCAATTTCCCCCACCCCCTTTCTGTAAATGTCTTATTTAGTTTTTCATTTTAAGTTTTCCTAAAAGAATAAATTTTACTGCGTTTTTCTAAATCTGTCAAAAAAAAAGAAATTTTAGTTAATTAAATTTCAAAATACAGAAGGAACAATGGCACTCACCCCTCCCACCATGCCGCTCTTTCATCCAAGCGCGACAGTCATAGTTCCTCTTTAAAACCGCCCCAGTGGCCGAGAGGTTCTGCTCTCAAAGCTAGTAGACGAGAGGTGCTGGTTTCGATTCCAATCACGCCCGTCGGCCTAATCGTTCGGAGTTTTCCGTGGTTTTCTTCGAACCTTGGATTTCCTTGCTTTCTCTTAGAAAGACGCCAGAGCACCCCCTCCCCTCCCCTTTGGGCCCATATCCCAAGTGTAGATAATTCACCGTCATAAAACACACCAACAACAGCTCTTTAAAAAAGAGGAACTAAGAATTTTGCACATACAATCTATATTACATCTACTATATTACACTATCTACATATATTTGCTAAAATAAAAGAGGCTCTTTTAATTTAGTTACTCGTTAATAATAAATTTTATATTGTTTTTGGAAACATAAAAAAATTATGTCCAGTAAAACCTCCCTAAAGCGACCACGTCCCGTTCCAATAAAAATTGGTCGCTCTGAGAGGTGGTCTCTTAATGGAGGTTATGTTTAAATCTAGATTTTAATTGTTGAAAAAATATAACAATGTTACTAACATTTATCTTTCACATTAACAAAAAATATAAAAATTTAAGTATCAAAACAAAAGCTAATTACAGTAAAACCTCCTTAAAGCGACCACGTTCCGCTCCAATAAAAATTGGTCACTCCGAGAGGTGGTCTCTTAATGGAGGTTATGTTTAAATCTAGATTTTAATTGTTGAAAAAAGATAACAATGTTACTAACATTTATCTTTCACATTAAGAAAAAATTTAAAAATTTAAGTATCAAAACATAAGTTAATTACTACAAAGTTTAAAAAATGAATACGGTTTTATCTTTTATAACTTATCCAACCAAGTCCTTTCGAAGTTCAGTAAATAAATGCTTTTTTTTGGGGGGGGGGGGAGCAATAAATAATGAAGATTTCATTAATTTGTATCTATTATTATCTATTTCTTTGAGAGTTTCCTGACAGAATAGGGCAAGGGAGTTTATTGACCGTCATTCTTAATTTGTCATCAGAATTAAATTCATTGCCTAAAAAAGGCATAAAGGGGTTTAAACACTTAAAAGTTACCGGAATAATAATAAAAAAAAAATCTAAATTTAGTTTAGAAGTTTGATGAATAATGCGCTCTCCGGAATTATTTTTCTAATAAAACCCTCTTCAAGCGACCAGGAGAAAACGGAATTTGTTTCATTTTCTTCAAACAAATTGGTCGCTCATGGAGGGAGTTCAACTGGGATGGTCTCTGAATGGAGGTAAAATTAGTATTGAGCCTATAGGAATAAATTTCGTTCCATGAAAAAAATAGTCGTTCTGAGAGGTGGTTGGTTAATGGAGGTGGTCACACAGGGAGGTTTCACTGTAGTCACTTAAATTTCAAAATCAATGGAGGGGAAGGGACCCTCCCCCCCCCCTCTCCTCATTTTGGTGGCGTCTACGATTAAAGCTGAAAAATATAGGTGGGGTTATTGCATGCATAATTTGCCCTTATTCTCTATCAGGCGTGACTTCCAGTTTTTATAAAAATTACTTCTTCAAAAACAAATGAAAAATGTATAATTCGTATTAATTTATTTATTTCAAATTTTCGTTGGAGCATTTGATTTTTGATTACAGAGCTCTATTTCTGACTCCATGTCACGGGAGAATGAGAAGGAAGTACCCAACTCAACTCTGAGACCGTGTGTTTACGTTTTAACCGCCATTCGGAAAATTAGCGGGACTAATCGTCACGTTGTCGTGTTCTTGTATTTTTTTCTTTTTGCAGGGAGTTTTTCAACAGTATAGTAGTCGAATTTTAACTAATTTTTAAGTTGATATATATATATAGCGTAAGAGGGCTGTATTACACTTCTTTTTAATATTAATATTGATATTCGGCACTTTGTATTCACTACGCATTCGACAAGAATCATGTTCGGTAAAAAATATCGCCACATTAATTTAGAAATGCTGTGGTATGGGGAAAACTTTTTATAAGAAATTTTCGTGTACAACTAAAGATAAATTTCACTATTTTTTTAAATAATAGCGAAAAATATATTCATATATTTCCATTATGTTTAAAAGTGAAAGATTGATTTTACTCCTAAATAATTAAACTTGTAAAAAGTTCAGTTTGGAGGTGGGAAAGTTTTGTGAAGGATCCTGTTTGCAGGTGAAAAGTTTGATGAAGGTTCCTTGTTTTGAGGTGATAAAATTTTGTGAAGGGTCCTTTAAAGGACCCAAGTTAATAGATCCATGTATTGGAATACAAATGTTACTAGTAAGTACCTGATTTAGTTTCCTTTATAAATTGAGCAGCTATAATCTTTTTAGGAACATAACTGCTTGATTAATAATGCACAGTGAAGGTGTAATGTCTCTTGCAAATCATTTAGCAGGGCTCAATATCTTTGGCTGCAATATTCGACTCATAAAAATAATTGGTACTTTTCGGTTAGCTGTTTGCCAGTGCTATATATACATATATTGCATATATAAATGCATATATGTGTACATATATATACACATATATATGTATATATAACACTGGCGCCCAGCTAACCGAAAAGTACCAAATAATTAAAAGAATTTTTATATATTGTCGATTAATTTATTATGTAGAATATGAAATATAGAAAAAATAAGGTACTTTTCGATTAGCCGGGCGGTAGTGTTATATATTACAATATATATGTATATATTATATAACACTGGTGCCCGGCTAACCAAAAAGTACCAAAAATAATTTTACATGTGTATAATTATTTTAAATAAAGTAATTTTTTCATGAAAAAACAGTTAAAAAGAAATTTAAAGCAATATTTTTTTCAGATGAGTGCAGGAGAATTTTTGCAATTTTTTCCCGCAACCAACTGATGAATTTTGCAATATTTTATTTCTACCAATTTGCATTTAAATGTTGCATTTTTTCTTGCACCCAATTGGTAAACTTGTGAGGTTTTTCTTATTTTTTTTTTTTTTTTCATGTGATCGCTGGGTGAATTAAGCAATTTTTTCCCTGCTACAACTGAAGAACAATGTGATTTTTTCATCGTAACTGACTGGTGAATTTATATAATTATGCATTCTTTTTCGTTTACATTGATGTTCAATAATTATTATTCAACGATAATATTCAATTGTCACTTAATGTGATTAATTTAGCGATTTTTCGCTAATTTTCTGCATTCCATTTTTTTCTGCAACCGAATGAAGAATCTCATGATTTTTTTCTCACGATTGATTGTCCGCTACATTTCATTATTTTTTCCATAGCAGATTGACAAATTTCACAATATTTTAAAGCAACACACTGAAGAATTTCTCTTTTTTTTTTTTCCCCCAATGACCCAATAGCAGAAAATTCTCCAAGTGTCTGCGACAGATCTTTCAGGGACTGAAAATAATCTGCAGGTAAAATGTTACAAATGAACCTTTAATTAATTAATCATTTACTTTTAATGTTTTTAAGCATATTACTCATTTTTCTTAATAATAAACTTAAGTTTTAGTAATAAATAATAAAGAACTAAACATAATATAAAGTTGGAAAAAGATCCAATGGAAAAAAAAAATCTGCAAAAGGGAAAAGAAAATCTGCGACGCACGTCACCCGTCAGGAACTTTCTGCTACCGGGCCCAATGATTACTGGTGAATTTCTCAGATTTTTTTTTTCCCCCTGATGACTGAATGAAGAATTTTGCAATTTTTTCTTGTAACCAATTGACGAATTTTGGGATATTTTACTTGTACTGATTGGCAAATATTGCATTTTTTCTTGCGAGCAACTAGCGGAACTGAATATATATATACATAACAGTCGGTTTATGAATTTTGCCGATCCCCCCCCCCCCTCCCTTACCTAAGCTGATCAACAGATCTCATTTTCTCTGATAAAAAGTTGATAAATTTCCATATTTTCCCCCCACAACTTACTAACAAAACATTTTTTTTCATGCGACCAATGGATGAATTAAATAATTCCCCCCCCCCCCCCCATGACAATCAAAGAACTGTGTGATTTTTTTTAACCCTTTACTGACTGATAAATTTCTTGGGGTTTTTTCTTTTTCATATGACCAGTTGACAAGTTTATGATGCTTCCCCCTGACCTAATGATGAAACTTAATGTTTAAAAATTAGCAAAATTCTTCATTTGATTACGGGAGAAAGAAATTGTGACATTCGTCTGTTGCTTGAGAGGACAATTGACAAATTTCAATCAGTCGTGGGAAAATATCAAAAAATTCTGTTGAGAAATGGGAACATTAAACAAGCCAGTTCCAAATATTGTTTTTTTTTTTTTTTTTTTTTTTTTCGTTTCTTTACAAGGTACAAGTGTGTCCTTTATTAAAAAAATCTGTGCCTGATGGGCACTGACCCGTTTTTTCTACAGTAAACTTCTAGAAAAAAAGGGCACTCGTATGCAGCGATGTAAACGTAAAAAAAAACAAACAGAGGGTATATTCAGAGTTTCTCCCATGTTTAAAAAAGGGCAGGGTGCTTCTTGTAGGAAAAGGGCACTTTTGGATTCCGAAAGGCATGTTTTGGATTTTTAAGGACACTTTTTTTAATTTTTAAAGGCATCCTTTTGATTTTTAAAATTACTTTTAATATTTAATAGACAGGACGCTATTTTAAAGACAGCAATGAGGCAATTTTTACTATGCAAGTAAATTTTTTAATAAAGAAAGGAGTAAAGGCACTTTTTTCAGCTGGGGGCAACAAGGGTGCTAATGTTTTCCATCAGGGGTAAGAGGGCTGCTGTTTTGTAAACCTAAGGGCAGGCAGGGTGCAGCACCCTCCTGACACTGTCTACGGGAAACTCTGGTATACCTTAGAGTGTATATACAATAGCTTTTTTGAGAAACGGAAGTTAAGCAGTGTTACTGAAAAAGAACCAGAAGGTATACGACATTTACCTCTGTATACCCTCCACTTCTGACAGCAAATTTTTTCTCTCTTTTTTGCGAACGATAATATTTTTTTCTGCTACCGATCGACGAATTTCGCATTCTACTCGTGACAGATCAGTGAAAATTGTGATATTTTTTCACAGTCGAATGATAAACTGTGTCTTTTTTTCAACTGATTGGCCAAATCTCGAGGGGTTTTTTTAGCATGGCTGATCGACGAATTTCCATTTTTTCTCTGATCTACTGACGAATTTCGCTTTTTTTTTTTTTTTACCGGTGACTGTTTTTTAAATTTTGCTATATTTCTCTTGAACCAGTAAGTATATCTTGAGGCCGATTGGAGAGAGTTTTTTTCCGCTACTGATGTACGAATTTTGCAGTTTCTTCCGTCGATCTACTGACGAATTCCGCGATTTTTTTTTAGCCACGACCGATTTGCAATTTTCTGGATTTTTTCTTTTAAGGTGAATTTTGAGACTTTTTCTTGCGACCGATTAGAGAAGATCGTGGGTTTTTTCTGGCGGTGCACTGACGAAGTTTTTTACCTGCAACTGATTAGCAAAAATCATGGATTTTTTCTCGCAACTGTTCGTCGAATTTTGTATGTTTTTCCACAACAGGCTGAAGAATTTCATGGTTTGTTCTCCATGACTGATGAACTGTACGAGTTTTTCTCGTGACCCATTGATGAATTTCACAATCTTTTTAATAAAGATGAAAATAAGGAATTTTGCTTAGTAGCCACTGGCCGGTAGGTTGACTTTATTTAGTAGCCAGTTACTAGCGAGTGAGAATAATTTCTTTAGTAGCCAGTAAGTACATTTATGTCAGTGAATATTTAATTTATGGGTATATTTTAGGTATGTTTATCCACTGAGTAGCAGGTATGATTCAAAATTGAAAAAAAATAGGTTTAAAAAATCTGAAATTTGCAGCAAATTTTCTGAAATGTAAAGGGAGGGTTGGTAGGGGATCCCTCCTGGTACTAATTATGCATTTTTTCCAGATACTTTAACGAAATTCACGTTTTTTCCGGATCTATTGGCAATGTTTTCGTTTCTTTGGCGTTCCTTTGACAAAATGTGCGTTTTTTTCACGATCTTTTCACAAAATTCACATTCGTTTTCGCAATTCTTTGGCAAAATTCTCGGGTTTTTTTTTTTTTCGAAATTCTCATTTCCCTCCCCCCCCCTCCCCGCGATCCTTTAACTAAATTTGTGTTTTTTGACGATCTATTGACGAATTTTGTGTTTTTGCCATGATCCATTGACGATATTTGTGTTTTTTCTTTGCTCTATTGATGATATTTGCGTATTTATGGTGATGATATTTGCGTATGGATTTTCAGAGATCGTTTGATGAAATGTGTGGGTTTTTTGCGATTCTTTGACGAAATTGTTTTTTTTTTTTTTTTTTTCTGCGATGTATTGACGATATTTGTGTTTTTTTCTGCAATCCACTGACCATATTTGCATTTATTCCAGAATCCTTTGACGAAATTTCGGATTCTTTGCGATCCTTTGATGAAATTCGGGTTTTTCCACGATCCTTTGATGAAATGTGCTGTTTTTATTGTGATTTTTTGACAAAATTCTCGCTTTTTTGCGATTCTTTGATACAATTCGCTTTTTTGGTGATCCTTTCATGAAATTTATATATATATTTTTTTTTCGTAATCCTAATGACGAAATGTGTGTTTTTTCGCGATCTTTTGACAAAATTCACATCTTTTTCTTTCCCAATTCTTTTACGAAATTCCTTTTGGAAAATCTTGCGTTTGGTTGGTACTTTCCATATTTTTAATCGTCAGTTTTTCACATTTACTCGTTGAGTGGCGACTGGCGATTGCTTATTTTCATCTTTACTTTTTAAATGAACGATTAAAGAATTTGGTGATTTTTTTTCTAACCAATGAGTGACAAATTTTGCGATTTTTCCTACATTGAATGGTGAATTTTCTTGAAAATGAAAATTTGAAATGTTCTGCAGTGAAATCCGTTGTTCTGCGATGTACGTCGCATTTATAAGCATATTCTGCTTTGGAGGATTTCATTATCTCTTACTTTTCGGACTTTTTTTGAAATTGCAGCATTTTCATCGGAGGTTTCCGATAAATATTATTTGTAATATATAAAAATTTCAAAGGGGGTGGGGGGGGGGCACAATACTAAAGCCCAAAGTGCGGCACTTTTCTAACTTTTACCAACACCTGTCCCTATCGTGTAACATACAGTTGGAACAGCCTGTGACCACTTATTCATGTTATACACATCCGATATCCATGCTGCCACTTTGCTCCCCCCTGGGAGGGGCACTTTTCTAAATTTTGCCGGCACCGCTCATGTGACATATCGTTCAAAAGGTCTGTGACCACTTATTCATGTTATACCCCTCCCCCCCACTTTGCCCCACCGGGGGGGGGGGGCACTTTTCAAAATTTTGCTGACACCCCTCATGTCACATATTGTTGGAAAGGCCTATGACCACTTATTCATGTTATGCACCTCTAATGCTCCTCCCCCCACTTTGCCCCCCCCTCGGGGGCACTTTTCTAAATTTTGCCGACACCCGTCATGTGACATATCGTTCAAAAGGTCTGTGGCCCCTTATTCATGTTATGCACCTCTAATGCTCCTCCCCCCCACTTTGCCCCCCGAGGGGGCACTTTTTTAAATTTTACTGACATCCCTGATGTGACATATCGTTCAAAAGGCCTATGACCACTTATTCATTTTATGCACCTCTAAAAACCCTCCACCCACTTTGCCCCCCCCCCGGGGGGGGACACTTTTCTAAATTTTGCTGACACCCCTCATGTCACATATTGTTGGAAAGACCTGTGACCACTTCTTCATGTTATGCACCTCTATTGCCCCTCCCCCCACTTTGCCCCCCCTCGGGGGCATTTTTCTAAATTTTGATAACACCCGTCATGTGACATATCGTTCAAAAGGCCTTTGACCACTTATTCATGTTATGCACCTCTAATGCCCCTGCCCCCTACTTTGCCCCCCCGGGGGGCACTTTTCTAAATTTTGCTGACACATCATGTGACATATCGTTCGAAAGTCCTGTGACCACTTATTCATGTTATGCACCTCTAACGTCACTCCCCCCCACTTTGCCCCACGGGGGGAGCACTTTTCTAAATTTTGCTGACACCCCTCATGTGACATATCGTTGGAAAGGTCTGTGACCACTTATTCATGCTATGCATCTCTAATGCCCCTCTTTCCACTTTGCCCCCCCGGGGGGGGACTTTTCTAAATTTTGCCGGCACCTCTCATGTGTCATATCGTTCAAAAGGTCTGTGACCACTTATTCATGTTATGCCCCTCCCCCCACTTTGCCCCACCGGGGGGGCACTTTTCTAAATTTTACTGACATCCCTGATGTGACATATCGTTCAAAAGGCCTATGACCACTTATTCATGTTATGCACCTCTAATGACCCTCCACCCACTTTGCCCCCCCGGGGGGGCACTTTTCTAAATTTTGCTGACACCCCTCATGTCACATATTGTTGGAAAGACCTGTGACCACTTATTCATGTTATGGACCTCTATTGCCCCTCCCCCCACTTTGCCCCCCTCGGGGGCATTTTTCTAAATTTTGCCAACACCCGTCATGTGACATATCGTTCAAAAGGCCTTTGACCACTTATTCATGTTATGCACCTCTAATGCCCCCGCCCCCTACTTTGCCCCCCCGGGGGGCACTTTTCTAAATTTTGCTGACACATCATGTGACATATCGTTCGAAAGTTCTGTTACCACTTATTCATGTTACGCACCTCCGGTGCTTTCCCCCCCTTAGTTTTTTTTATTAATATGTATATATGTTTTATTAATATGTTTAGTTTATTAATATGTATCAAATCAATGTCGAACTGGATAATGTAATCATTATTATGTATTGATCTGATGCGAATTTGCACAGAAGGCTGTCCGCATGCAGGTGCAACGATATAATGTAAAGAGAAGATACAGCTTTTATACCTAAAGGAAAACTGCAGATATTTCTGCCAAAATCGGTGAAGGGAAATAACAGGTTTTTTACCTGAAGGAAAACAGCAGGTATTTGGAACTCAGAAGGTTAAGGGAAAATACATGTTTTTTACCTAAAGGTAAGCTGAAGGTAATTTTAGTTCCAAATACCTTCAGTTTCCCTGAAGATTTTTTTTTAAGGTTTCTTGCTGACTTTTTTACCTGGGTTCCCATGGGAGATTCTGAGATGAGGATTTAATCTTTAAGAAAAAGGATCTTACAATTTCGGCTACAGAAACTAGTAATGTTACAAGGACACGCGACAAATTACAAGGGTAGTTCAATAATTATTGTCCCTAGTGTATATTAAATATTTCTACTGCGATGGTTTTTGTGGAATATCGAAGCCTAATGTCTTAGATGCCTATATGCACAATTTCAGAACCGTAGATTCTATATTCACACAGTTTTGGAGGGAGGGTGAAAGGCGGGGAGTGGGGGTGAAAGGCTGACTATTAACTTATGGGGCTAGATTTGTGACAGTGGATGAGACTTAACTACTGTCGTTTGGACTCGAGATCATAGTAATGTAGTCACATCTCATCCACTGCATAAATGTAGCCTTATAAGCTCCGAACCAGCATTTCACCCTCACCTCCTTCTTAGAAACTCCCCCCAAAATATGTCTTTAAAACTTCACCACTCCCTCCAAAACTATGTTAATATAGCAGCCTCGGTTCTCAAATTGAGCATATAGGCATTTAAGGGATTAGGCTTTGATATTCCACATCAACCATCGCAGTGCAAATATTTTATATACATTAGGGACAATAATTATTCACCCATCCACGTATAGTTCGCATTGAAAAAAATGTTTGGTTACAATTTTCTTAAACAGCTATAATCTTTCTAGGTTTCTCTGTGTCATATGTTTCACAGTTTTTCATATCATATTCGGCCTAAATATTTGCTTCCGATACCTGGTTACTTTAAGAATGTTAAATTTTTGTAGTATTTTTATTGTTGATGGATTAGGAGTTTTTTGAGGTATAGTTTTGAGGTATTAGTATTGAGGTTAAGTAAAAATAATTCTTCCAAAATCTAATTCTCCCAAATCTTCCGGGGGGCATTTTGATGCTCCGTAGGGGTGGAGAATCATTTTGAATTCGTACAATTGCGAAAAACAAAATTATAATACTAAATAAGTAGATAAAAATCTGCCCCTTCAAAAAAATAGACAACTACGTAATACCCCGTACAAAAATATTATAAATGGTTCGTGTGAAAAATTCAATAACAAAAATTGCCACTATGTTGTAAAAACCCGGAAGAACATGAAAACCTTTCAAAATCCTTCAGCTTTTTCTCTAAGGATCAACCAGGCCAGCCATTAAAAAAAAACATTCAAGAAAGGAACATTGATCTCCTGAGCTTTGTCATGAGATGCATTATACCTCTTCAAAATTTCGATTTATATCATTTCTTTTGATTAAAATGCAATAAAATCTATTTTCAATCAAGATGCACTAATGTAGCTTCTAAGGGGGCCTTTAAACTTTCAAAAAACCAGTTTTCTTATTTGATTCATTCTTAACACTTTCTCAACGGTATTAAAAAAATCCCATTCAAAAAATCTGCATTATTTCTTGAGTTATAGTCCTTTATAGACGGAAAGTACAATTGAAAGTCCGTCGATATTGCAACTTTAATACACGTTTTCTCAGATTAGTAAATTTTGATTTTACGCGCTATGTTACTTTTAAACTGTATAAGCGATAGTATTAAAAAATTAACGAAATATGCATCTTTTTAATAGACTTTATGCTAAAACCAAACAAATCCACTTTTTTCTGCTAAAATTGAAATAAAAAAAACTTTATATATATATATATATTGTTTTTCATTTAGAAATAGGTTTGTTATGATACTATTATGTTCAAAAAATGTTTTCTATATGCATAATTTAGAGTTTAATCATGGGTGCAGCACTTAATGATTGTAATTCAAGCATTAATGATATGAATTTATAAAATTTAAATTTAAATATTAATTTTGTATGTACAACATTTATTTTTACTGGATAATATAGGTGAAAACATAAACATTAGGTAGAAAGGAAAAAAGATCCTAATTGTATTGGTGCACTCATTCTTACTCCACACTTTGATGAATTTTCCTAGACCCACAATCACCACTCGCAAGGAATTCGAAAAAATGCACTTTTATTTTGATATGCTGCCACCATCGATATATATGTATACGTGATATCGGGAACGTTCTGAGAAGGATTATCAAAAATAATGCTAAACTTATTCAATTAAAATTAACGAACAATTTATTTAAAAATTATTTACATATAAGTAAAACATTGATTACATATTAAGAGATTGGAAAAGAAAGGACGAACTCGAAAAATCGATTTTTATTTTTTCCGCGTCAGATAGATGTAGGCTAGGCAACACGTAGGTAAGTCGTTTTGCCCTGGTTTGCCCTTAGTATTCTCAGAGTGTCGATAAAGTGAGTAGTACCCAATTCTATAACATTACTTGCAAAACTTTGAGCTTGATTTCCCAACACCCCAATTTCGAGATCCGTCCTTTCTCTTCCAAGGTCATCATATAAGAGCTCGGATAGTTACATATAGCAAGCATTTTCTGCGCACTGGTTAACTATTTAAAATACTCTATTTCCCGCTCTCACTATGACATCTAATGAATTATTATCGGAGGATCTCCCTTGATCTCCCAGTTGCGTCGGCTATCTCCGCAAGAGTCTCAAACTCTTTCCCGAAAACTCCACTCAGGAAACACCAACATACTACGTTGAGCTCTACACCAGAAATAGTCTTTATCTCTTAGTGATTCCTCTCCACAAACAGCCTACGGCATTTTTTCTCTGCCAACAGAGACTCCATCTATTATGTAAAACTTCTCCTTTCCCATGGCATTCACTATCTATCTGATATGGAGTTTCTTCGTTTCCCTTATCTGGGCCCTACGTTATTGAGTAGCAAGAGAAACTGTAATTGATTGATACAACGGGGATTATTCATATAATGGGATATAAATATAATATCTCGGATCAACTTCCAGACAAGGAAATCTTAAACCAGCATACGCAGGAAGCATATCTGAAATACAATAGACAAGTAAAATACAATATCAGATAACAGTAATCTTAATTAGTTACCTGCTCACTAGCGTCAGAAACCTGACAGTGTCTTTTCATACTAAATCGATGACGCTCTACAACTTTTTAAATAACTTTTTTCCTTATCTCATTCTGTTTTTAAGATAGGAATGCTAACTGCGCAGTTTTCCACCAGGTGACGCCGTTTGGGGTTTTATTCAGTAGCTCATGGCTACTTTACTGTATCTAGACTTTTATTAATATAGCAGCTTCCGTTGAAGTTAACTGGGTGGCAAGGGACATTAGTGGATATAGTGTATAGTGTTCATTAAACTTTAGCTCAAACAAATCGAATTTTGTGGTAAAAAATTATTCATAACGGAGAACAAACATTTGTATTCCAGTTATGTGGCGCCAAATTTCGCGATAAAAATGTCAATTTAGAAATACATCGAATGCGACACCCATATAGTTTACATATTGGTTTTGTGTAAGAAATATTTGGAGTGGGACTAAAAAACAAACCAGAATTACTGAGCTTGATAATTAAAAAATAATTACGAAACTGCGAAGTATCTCTTAGAAATATTTGTATTTGAATCCAAAAATGCAGGAAGTCCCATGTTGAGGCCCTATCGTCAATATTGGATAAGATGCAGTGAATAAAATCATTATTGGCTTTAGGGTACAGATTAGAAATTGCAAGGGAAATATCACGCTATTATTACTTTTTATACAGATGAGACATAGTAAATATTTTTCTAGAAATTAAATCTTTTTACAAAATAAATAAATAAATAAAATAATACTAAGAAAATGATTGTCTGTATTTATTGATTTTCAGAATATTCCATTTGTATTGAATTTTTATTTCATTTGTAGATAGTAAAGTCATGTATTTTTAAATAATGCCATTTGTCAATGATAGTAAATTTTTAGACTTTTAAACAATGTTATAAGTAGTTAAGTATTTAATTAAATTATTGTTTGAAAGATGAAATAAATATGATGCATTAAATATTAATTAAATTTCATAACTCAAATTAGCATGAAAATCATAAATTTTATCTATAATCAGAATTGCAGTATAACATTTTCTTTAATTTCTGAAATGTCATTCTATATAAATGTTTTCATTCAATGAGATACGCGTATTTGTTTTCTAAAATAAGTTGAACAATATTTATTTAACGATGGGGTGACGAGAATATTTATAATGAGTTTACACTTTTGTGATTGAATACACGTCTTGGATAATGTTTTCGTAATAAACCAAATTAAAATAAATTTTCTTTTAACATCTTATTAATATGTTAAAAAGTTAATTCATATTTTTGCTAAACATCCGTTAAGTTTAATCGCTAAAAATATTCTACTTTTTAATCATGCAGTGTCTCACGGATTATTAATATTTAATAAATTACGAAACGCAGTAAATTTTTCAGAAGTTTAGAAATTAAAGCGACCACAAAGATTTAAAATGATGAAAATTGATTTAATCTTGATTGGGGTCTAGGAAGACTTTATTTATTTATATTTTATAAAAAATAAAATTATGTTTCTCTAACTGCAAAAGTTTTAACATTGTACGACAAAATGAATTTTGCAAAATTAGTTTTGTCATAACTGTAAAGTTTAGTTACGTCGATTTGGAGCCTTTATTTCTCCTTTACACTGCTTATTCCGTTTTCTCTCGAATATACCTGTAAAATGAGTATAAACAAGATTTTTTTCACGCTCAAACATGTAATCAATTTTTATTGTTTTTAAATTTTTATTATATATTTTTATTCCTTTTTTTTAAATTTTGTTATGTTATTTCTATAGTTTAAATATGTCTTGTGATGTCTCACAAAGAAAGAGATTGTCTCAAATACCATGCGTTCTATTTGAAAATATTAATTTAAAATACACAAATTTTTACGAAACTATGGAAAGATTGGCAAGAGTTTTAAGATTACTAATATTTTGACTAAATGTTCTCCATTTTTAAAAAAATATTATATCTAACACTGAATTTTAATAAAAATATGCAAAGTTGAATGAATGCCGAAAGTTTTTCATTCAAGCTATTTTATATTCTACGCTTCGCTTCAATAGAAACCTGGCTATGAAAAAGAAAAGCGTTTACAGTAAATATTTCAATATATATATACATACATACATATATACACACACACATATATATATATATATACTAGGAGGCTCTGCCCCCTGCAAGCTACGCTCGCCAACCCCCGTTCAGACACTGTAGAATCTAAAAGCACGCTATTCTAATCGGTTTTAAAAAGATTAGAGAAGATTGAATTATACTGAAAAAACCTGTAGGGATCTCCCTGTAAGCAGGTTTCCATTCAATTCCCTTTGATTGCAAAAATTTAAGGTAGAATCAGTTGCTGTTAAGATATCAAATGGTTGTTTGGTTAAAGAATATCAGTTAAACATTTTAAAAGAAGCTAAAATAAAATGAATTAAGTAAACAGAGTCTTTGTCTATCGGTATTTTTTAACAGCGTTATAAAACGATTGACATAATACAATTACTAAAATTTGCTGCTTTAACCCCTTCAAGGGCGGTGGTTCATTTTTGGACCACTTAATTTTAATTCTTAAATGCCACATTAGCATCAGAATATTGGGATGAAAATTTCCCTTTTATTAAGTAAGTGAACAAAAGCATTTTTGTATTTCGAAATTTGTTTGTAAATTCTGGTGCCATTCACTGATTTCAAGATTTTACGAATAGAAGTGCCTTGTCCGTGAAAGGGTTAAACGCATATTAATGTATTTATTATTTTAAAGTTTCCTTTCCCTTTTAATATTCACGTGTAAATACAATTTTCAGGACATGATTTTCAATATTTTCCTTCCTTTAACACGTACTCATTTAATAGTAATTTTAAAGTTTTTTTTTCTGTTTTTAATAGTCAAGTGAAAATAAATTTTTAATCGTTAGGAAATATTATTCTTTGCCCTGTTTTTAAAATTGAAAACAATCTCTATAATAATAGCCTAAGTCATGTGACTGTCATCAACAGCTCCAGGCGGATCCCTTCGCTTTTTATATTCCAGGCGGCCATTTTGTACTTTAATGTTAGCCAGCCACAGGTGTGATAAGTCGCCAAATATTATTCTATCCCCATTATTTCGTTTATATTATAATAGTCCAAGTCATGTAACTGCCATAAACAACGGACTGATTCCTTCGCTTTTCATAAGAAAGGTTTCCATTTTGATTAATGAATCAAAATTATTTTTTTCGAATAAAACTACATAAATGATCACAAAGAATTCCTGGTACTTTTATGTTATCCGGGTGAAAATCTCGCCAATAGCTTTTTTTTTAACTCGCCAGTTAGCATTTTTTTTTCGAGTGGTAAATTAAAACGGTGCTACTTGGTTATCCCATCGACCAAAAATCTGTCGCCAAACTATAAGATTAAATGCCAATAATGGTTGATCGTAAATGTCACATTCACTTGACTTTAAGGAAGTTACACATGTTCACGCCATCAAGTGATTTTTATTTCGATGTTTTATTTGTATTTTTAATAATGTTATGCTAATTTATTTGTTCTTTTGTTATTTAAAAAAAAAAAAATATGTCAATTTGTATAATTTGGCTATTTATATAATTTGGCTAAATTGGTCGACGGGAGAAGTAATAACATTAAAACGTTGCTTTGAAGTGGAAATTAAATCTTATGATTTGTTGCATTGTCACATCCGCACCGGGCTTGGCGTGATTTTTTTCTTACAACAATTTGGCGAAATTGGTCGACGGGAGAAGTAATAACATTAAAACGTTGCTTTGAAGTGGAAATTAAATCTTATGATTTGTTGCACTGTCACATACGCACCGGGCTTGGCGTGATTTTTTTTTTACAACAATTTGGCGAAAACCTCGTTTTCAAATTCCTGTTACATATGTATTTTTAAATTATTTTCTGTTATTTTTAAAATGAAATAACAATAAATAAAAAAAGTTAATTAATAACTATAGAACAAAACAATTTATAACATTTTTTGTAAATAAAATGAAAATATATTCAAATAAACATTTATTAATAAATAAGCAACAATAGCCGAGTTACCATGTCAGGCAAAATAACGCCATTTTGGCGCCAATTAGGTACCCCGTTGCGTATATGGCTTTTGTGTCTAATATTTTTCTTTTCGTTTCGTTTAAAAAAAAAATAATGAATTAAAAGCCATTTATTTTAAAGGTTTCAATTTTAAATGAAAGTTTTGTATTAAATAAAGTGATAATGAAATACAAATTGAATTCTGAATAAAAGTAACATGGTGCATTTCTTAACATGCATTTAAGGGAGGCCAAACTCGGTCACCAAATTAATTTAAAATAACCTTTTCTAAAATATGAAAATCTGATATGATTAAAATTTTAGTTGCCATCATTAGAAAGAAAGTATTTAAAATTAGAAAAAAAAATAATATTTCGAAAACTAATTCTAATTTTAAAATTCTAATACCAGTTTTGAGATCTGTGGATCAATACGGATTTTTGGTGTTAATTTCATCGCAAAGTATTCCATATTTTAGGAGAAATCGCCGTGAAACGTAATTAGTTGTTTAATTAGTCGTTTCATAGAATCGTTACATAAATTCGTTTCAATTCGATTCATTAGTATTTTTTATATATATAGGATAGATATTACCGTAAGCGCAAATCTTATGCGATAACTTATAAAATTTTTAATTTTAAAGAGAGGTATGCAAACAATGAAGAATCTATAGTGAAAAATAATAGTAAATTAAGGGGTAACTGGACGCAAAATGGGAATAATGAGATTGCAGTGGCTTAAATATATCTCTATTTTAAGATATATATATATATATATATATTTACGGAATGTAAAATGAATTAACTGTCGTGTAATAGAGGCCGAGAGATTTCTATTTTCAGCTTAAATTTTAGAGCTTTATCCACTAACTTTGAAATGATTTAGTTTACTTTCAAAGAAATAAATTTGAATACCAGTTTATATTTGAAGTAATTAATGAATAAAAAAGTATATTAAAGGCAGATATTCAATAATTGCATTCAATGTTTTTATGGTATAATCTTTATAAACAACTTAATACATTTTCGAGAACATGGCGAGAGGCAAAAGAAATAAATAAAAGCAATTTTTTCAACTATAAATCTGCAAAAAATAAATAAATAAATAAATAAATAAAATAAATAAATAAATAAATAAAACAAAATAAAAATAAATTAATCCATTTAATTCCTTGACGAAAAGAAGACAACGCATTTATATTTTATATATTATAACTATATTTTATTTAGAACACGAAAAGTTACAAATTGTTTTTCTATTTTTATTTTAAATCTTTACTCTTTGTGATTGGTGTTGTATTTAGGCGGGGATACATCGATTTCTTCTTTAAATATATGACTTTATTCACTAACATTGAAACGATTTAGTGAACTCTTAAACCGAGGTCCCGGTACTACTGTCTCTTTTTGACAGAATGAATGAATAAAAGAAAAAATATGAAGACGAATGCTCAGCCTTGAAAAAGAATCCCTTTTTTATAATGAGAACTTTTTGTTCTAAATTAGTATTCATGAGTGAATAGGCAATAGAATTGAGCCTTTCGAATGTGTGGAGAAGTAAAAGAATCACAGAATTAAATTTTTCCACACATTAAATGAAATGTTGAAGTTTTTGTTGTAGTATATTGGAAAATGAGATCCAATTATATAAGAAAATCTACACAATTTAATCCAACTGAAAAATAAGTCTTATTTAAATTTGTAAACATATTCTCTATATTATTTGTATACAAATTATCTTTAAATATCAATCTACCTGTATCGCATGCTTTGTAGAAAGAGCTTTGCCAGAATAATGCAATACTTTTCTAAATAATGCAAAATCAAACGTTAGAATGAAAATATATTTATTCTTTATGTTTATAAAAAATAAAAAATAAAAAAAGGTATTTGGTGAATATATGTTTTTTACTAATTTTTAACTGGTTTATATCCACATCTGTAAAACTGTTTTAAATAGATAAACTGTGTCCTGACCCGACCCATTTATATCACGAGCCAGAAAATGTAAAATTTGTAACTTAACATTTAAATAATGTTTAGGAAACTAGATGATTCGCCCGGCTTGACTCGACCCATTAAAAAAATCCAACAAAACGTGAAAAATTCGATAGATCATGAAAAGTTTAAAAGCTCCTGCACGAATTCCGAATAAATTTTATTCAAAAGCGAACAAAATTTATTATGTTCAGACGAAAAATATAAACCGAATTTTTCTTACTAAAGTGAAAAAACCGCAACAAATCACTAAAAAAATATTAAAATTGCGAAAAGCATAATTTCAAAAATCGCAGAATACAAAGATTGGTATGAAAGATTAAATCAGGATTTATTTTACAAATGAAATATTGTCTGAAAAAGGGACAATTCCGTAAAAATCGCATAAAAATGTTCTAAAAAAATTTAAAATATTACATACAAATTCCAACTAAATGTTTTGAAAAGAGTATTAAATATAGTATATAAGAAAAAAAAATTAAAACAGTACTTCTTTTTAAAATGTGGAAATCGACGCGAAACACAAAAACAACCCAATAAAAATCGCTTAAAAAATCACAAAAAATAAAAAATCACTCGAACGTTAAAAAACCCTGAAAAACATATTGATAATCTCTAAAAATTCAGAATTTCCTAAAATGTTTAAAACCAAATTCCTTTTACGAACGTCAAAAAATAACCCCGTAACACAAAATAATGCTCAGACTTGCACTGAAAACTGCATTACAAATCGCAAAAACTTCAAAAATCGTAGAAGACAAAAATTAATATATTATGCTAAAAGTTTAAAATCTAATTCCATTTTCGAATCTCAGAATTTGCTTTAAAAATTGCTTTAAAAATTGCTAATAATTCAAACATTGCACAGAACAGAATTTACTATACAGTTCCATAATTATGAAACGGAATTCCTTTTATGAAATTAAATACATATCATTTTCTCCCATTAATTGTGTTGAAATAATGGCCGTTTATTAACTTCTTCTTTAACTTTTATTTTAAAATATATCATTTAGCAGCAAATTAAAGTTAAATATCGGGTATTATTAGTTCTTCTCGGATAATAGATGACATTTTTTCAACTGTAGAAATTTTGTAATTCAAATGTAATTTCATTTCATAAAAACTTTTATTTTATAGGATACAATCTCAAGACTCGATGAATGTGAAACGTATGTTATCTCTGAATAATGTTCCCATAACGACCTTAGACACTTTTGATATCTAAATGAAATAATTGAATAAGCCTCCTCAAAAGAAAACAGAAAAATGAAAAGAATTATGAAAAGAAATTCGAATTTATCGTACTTATAAACTTCTCTACGGGAAAATGCTTTGAGATATTCAAACATTCACGAAAAAGTTCAAGAGTTCATCAAACTTTCAAACCGATTTTACGTACAAATCATTTCCTTGCTCGAGGGAAGATTGGACGTAAAGACTTTTGTATCGAGAACAGAAATAAGGATTGAGAGAATTACGATTGGAATGTCATCCTATATCTATATATATATAAGCGGTTCTCTGTGTGTAGGTCCTTTATACAAATCTTCAATTTTAGACGGATTTGCACGAAAATTTTTGTACATACATTTTAGAACGTGGAAAAGATCACTGTCTACTTTAGAAAATCATCAGACCATTATTTATCCCTTTTTTCTTCCAACTTCCATAATTTAACATTACAGAAATATCTTTTTTTACATTTCTAATTAAATCTTTTCTTTCCGGTCGTCACAACCTAAAAAACGGTGCAATAATAAAAAAAAATTGATAACACGTGTACTTTCTTTTTATAAGATAATAAAAATTTAGGCTCAATCGCTATAATTTTGCATTTCCGAAATTGTTGTAATTCAATCAGAAAATGCACATTATTCAAAAATAAAAGAAAAACTTTACCTAAATGTGTGTTCAAATGAGTAGTATATTCATTTAAATTTCTTTAAGTTAAAAAATCGATTTTAAGAAAGAATTTAATCTATTTCAAGAAAACAATTTAGGAAAAAAATCGTTTGGTAGATATGACGTCAATATCTAATACACTATATGGCCAAAGGTGACCGGTCACTTGCAATTTTTGACGTTTTGTTAAATATCTATAATAATACACGAGTAATTAACCTGAAATTGCAGGTGAGTAAACAGTGTTGTATAGGTCATATATTTCAGGGAAAATTTTTTCCATAAACCTCATAGGGGAGCGTCAAAAAATTGAAAAATGACGAATATCTTTTGGATAACCCTGTAAAAACCAATGGAGCAAAAGCGTTCAATCACGAGATTATTAATAAGAGGCTTAATGTAATATACTGTGTTCATTTTTATGAGGATAGCATGTATACTCGTAAAGAAATTAAGGTTTTTATAAAAACAGTCCAAATTTTGCCACGTTTTTTGCTTATAATTTGCAGAGTTCTTAATATGTAAAAAAGGTATTTTCAGAAAATATGACGAAAAACATTGTACACAATATCCCGCAATCGGAATGAAAAAATAATAAAAATTGGATAAAAAATGAGCAGTTTTACTAAAACATGTTTCACTGCGCATGCGCGAATGCAATCAAAATATAATGTGCATAATGCGTTAGCTAAATGTATAGAGCAACTTTTGTAAAAGTCTCAAAAACATAGTTTGAAAAGTCTGATAAGAATCGTTTTTAGAATAAGCTCAAAATCCATTGTTCCCAAAATGAAGCAAAAAGATGAGGGATTGTATCCAATTACAGTATTACCTGCAATATTGTGTATACTAAATTAGCACTAATCAATGGATATATGGATACAACCCCTTATGTTTTTGCTTCATTTCGGGAACAACGGATTTTGAGCTTATTCTATAAACGATTATTATCAGACTTTTCAAACTATGTTTTTGAGACTTTTACAAAAGTTGCTCTATACATTTCGCTAACGCATTATGCACATTATATTTTGATTGCATTCGCGCATGCGCAGTGAAACATTTTTTAGTAAACCTACCCATTTTTCATCCAATTTTTATTATTTTTTCATTCCGATTGCGGGGTATTGTGTACAATGTAGTTTGTCATATTTTCTGAAAAGAACTGTTTTTTGCATTAAAAACTCTGCAAATTATAAGCAAAAAACTTGGCGAAATTTAGGACTATTTTTATAAAACCTTAATTTCTCTCCGAGTATACATGCTATCCTCATAAAAATGAACACAGTATATTACAATAAGCCACTTATTAATAATCTCGTGTTTGAACGCTTTTGCTCCATTAGTTTTTACTGGGTTATCCAAAAGATATTTGTTCTTTTTCAATTTTTTCAATTGTTTGGCGGTCCCCTATGGGGTTTCGGGAAAAAATGTTCACGGAAATATATGAACTATACTATACTGTTTACACATCTGCAATTTCAGGTTAATTCCTCATGTTTTTTTCTAGATATTTAACAAAACGTCAAAAATCGCAAGTGACCGGTCACCTTTGGCCATATAGTGTACAAACTGACATCACTCTATAATGATATTTTATTCTGAGGGGGAACTCTTGATTTTCTAAAATTAATCCATGTTATTATCATCCATTGAAGCCACGCGAAATAAAATGTGAGTAAATGTTAGGTCATTTGCATGTATTTATTGCTTTATTCCGCGTATTGTCATGGAGATCGTAATATTTTGTTACACTCGCTAAGAAAACAAGCATTCTGATTTTAGAAGCCGAAACATTTTACTACATTACGTCAAAATGACGTTTTTTATCCAGAAACTCGAATTTTGTGAGTCTTAAATTAAAACAAGTTGAGGCTTTTCACAAAAGCCAGATAAAGCATTATTGCATTTTAATATTCCGTAATCGAGTCATATGTCAAGTATTCGCGGAAAACATGAACGATGCTATATATTTTTAAGCAATAGTTCATGACATAAAAGGTTTAAGTCACATTAGTTAAAGTACGCCAAAAACTTACAGCCTGATTATCGAAAATTAATCCATTCGCACTTACTAAGCTAAAAATAGTTCAGCAATTTTTTTATTTTGTTTTTTATTCAATAGCGAAATTAGAAGTTAGCAAAAAAAAAAAAAAAAAAAAAGATTAATAGGTATTTAATTGAACTACTGAATTTTTCATAATTAAAATAAAACTTTAACGATAAGTACTTTGAATAGACGTACAAACTTAATTTAAATATATTTTGAAGGTAAAACGTTTAATATAATTTTGAATAGTTTAATTTTAAATCTGTTAAATTCGTATTATATTTTTTATAGGTTTTCATTTCGTTTGCTGATTATTTATGGAATATTGCACGAAAAAACTCCCAAATGATGTATTATTTACATTGTTTTAAGAGCAATCGGGTTCATCTTTTGTAATTGGTTTGCACAAATATTTAAAAAATATTCTTGCTTAAAAATTACTATAAAACACATAACAAATCAGTAAAATGAAAATCACTTTTCAAACAAATAGCATTGAATGTACTTTTTGCTTTCCATTAGACGTTGAAAAATTCGAATGTGTCATGTTAAGAGGTTAAAAAAATTGCAGTAAAAGCAAAATTTATGAGTTAGGTCATTTCTACCAAAAATATGATGCCAGCGTTACTCATGGACATGGGGATCATTAATATTGCATTCAGAC